>BSBK01005974.1:0-323868 GCA_027943335.1 Chamaecyparis obtusa | reverse complement strand
TGGATGTCTACACCCTGTTCCAAACTCCCATTTGGCACAGGTAGAGAGGATTCTAGAAAGGGTTGTGTAATTTGGCTTTACATCCACCAATTACATTTGTTTGAAAGTTTTTGTCATAAGCCCTAATTGACAATGTAAATGACTAAACTCAATTTAAATATTATTTTAGTAAATATATACGAGTCCTTACTGAATCAATTCATACCAATAATTGTTATATATAATATTAATATTTATTAATATTAATAATTATTAATTATTATAATAATAATTAATAATTATTAATATTAATATTAATAATTATTAATATTAATATTAATATTAATAATTATTAATATTAATATTAATAATGACATTAATATAATATTAAATAATATTACTTAATAATAATAATCAATAATCCATATAATAATATATTATTAAATAAATAATAATAGAAAGATAAGAAAATAAATAAATAATATAATATAGTTATATATTAATATAATAATATATAAAATAATATTATTGAGATTATATAATATATATTATTTGTTAATATAATAATAATTAATAATATATGATGATTATAATCTTTTTTTTTTTTTTGATCGGTAAAAGGCCGAAGCCCTTGTAAAATTTTATTATTATATTAAAATTTTTAATACATGTGACCCCGCTCGTTGCGAGCGCTGGTAGGAAGAGCGGGGTGGAGAAAACCTCCAACCTAGCCCGGGACCCGAGGTCCTGTACTTATACAATTTTACGTGGGCATACCCACGACTCAACCTTAGTCAAGATTTTATTATTACATATTCCTCGTGGGCATCCCCACTTTTTATACAAGATGAGTCTTATATTTGTTCAAATTACCTCCTTTCAGTGGGCATACCCACTGCTCGAAAATATCAAGTAAATACAAATATAACTCTTCCATTGCTGCTTTTAAATGATACATTTTATCGTTACATCATTAAGTATGTGAATTTGTATACATCCATGTTGGAGATATATGATCTGGTGCTAAAGGTAGCTTTCTTGAATGTGTCCTCCTGAAAAACACAACAAAACTCTACCACTCCAACTAATCAAGGGTTAATATAAAAAAGTGATTATGTAAAGACAGCAAAAATACTATACCTTCTTTTATTTTGTCTCTGTGATATCTGTTGTACTATAAGAATTAATGCATAAATAAGCTAGACTCTTCATAACTTAAACCTGACATATATAAGTAAAAAGGAGAACCTCCAACTATATTTAACATATCCTATGAAGTTCACTTAGTATTTAAAGATTATGGATCTGCTTTTAGTTGGGTTAACATCAGCTTCTTGAACTAATATAATTTGATTCTCCCATCTCAGGATATATGCTCAAAAGTTATTCAGCAATTCAAGTAAGGCCTATGCTATATACTATTTGGGCATATCTTTTACGCATTCTACATATATATATATATATATATATATATATATATATATATATATATATATATATATATATATATATATATATGATGCTGACATGGGCGCAAGTTTAGATAATGATGCTATCTAAAGTGAATAGAAGTATCATCATCTCCATTTTTATTTCTTTATTATTATCTGCATATAGAAGTGTTGCTGCTATTATGAGGATATGCCCTTATCTATGCTCATTTAAGGTGCTTCTACTAATTCTGATAGCCAAACTAGTTAAAATCCTGGAAAGAAATTTTCTAAGTCAACCAAGCTTCTCTTACTTGTTGAGAGAGGCAGCCATCTATCTCAACAAGGAGAACTTATAGAAGAGTTACAACTTGTCGAATACTAAAGAGATCATCTATCACTCAACATTGTAATAATTGACTTATGCTAAAAAGATATATACAAGCTTATCTAAAGAGATAAATACATGCTTATCTACATATATGTATATACCTTGATCTTCTTTATATACATATATGTAAATACAGTGATTATCTATATTTACTTATATGTATATAAATGATTATATATAAATATGTATATACATATTTATATATATATACATGTTTATATATGCATATGCAGTGATCAAAACATATACATTTATATATATATATATATATATATATATATATATATATATATATATATATATATATATATATATATATATATATATATATGTTTGTAGACAAGATGTATAATTAATTTCCATGTTTACTGTTTCAGAGAAATGTAAAAAAAGAGAAAGGAACCATTGCAAGATATGATAACTGTTGAAGAATGGGAATGCCAGCAGGACGTGGATGCCAGCAGGGAAAAGAATTTAATCTTCCTTGTCCTCTATTTTGTTATCGCACCTACCCCAGGCCTTCCTTTATGCCTTGGCACATGATCGCAAGGCAACTTTTTTGCTCTTGCGATCATGCGACTACACACCTTTCTGCCTCTCTGCATTAACTACTCCTGCATGACATTTATTTTAGTCTTTATGCATTGTCGCATGATTGCATGGATTCTCTCTCCTCTCTTGTGATCATGCGACCAGTATTTGATGCGACCAGCCTTCTCTGCCCTGACATTGACCTTCCACACACCTACCGGCCTTTACTATCTGCCTTGTCGCATGATCGCAAGGCTTATCTCTCCTCTCTTGCGATCATGTGACTGCCTCATATTTGCCCAGGATTTTACTTTATATGATCTCTTAAACAGTGTGGGGCCCCCTCTTTTGTGTTTTTCACATGATCGCATGACCTATATTTTATTCATGTGATCATGCGACCAGCATCTTTTTCAAACCGCCAACCACCATATTAAATGCAGTATATTTTATATTATTTTTTCTATGACATTTCTTCAATCGGATGTTAACCAGGCAATTCCAGAAGTTAAAGAAAGTCAATTCATGCTTGTCTGTTAAAGTTTATCTACACAAAGGAGAAAGTGCCCGATACTATGCATAGTGATTTTTTATGCCAAAAGCATTACTTGTGTATACCTTTCAGTCTTATCTTACCTTACCTGTTGCAGGAAATACTGCGTGGTTAAGAGATATCGCATGGTCGCTAGATGAATAGTTGCTCTGTATATCATTAAACATAATATACAAAGGCTTATATGTACCTTACATCAATATATGTTTTCTTCTCTGGTTCTTCCTAACGACAACAACCTTTTTATGTGCGTAACTCCAACCAAGTGGGCCCGATCAACAGTCAAGAAAAACTATTTTTATGTTGGTCGCATGATCGCATGCGGTCTCAATACCACATGCGACCATGCGACAAGCTGACAGGTGGTTTGCGGACCAGTAGGGTGACATCATGCGGTTGGTCGCATGATCGCATGTGACTTTCTAACCGCACGCAATCATGCGACAAGCAGTTGGGACCGAAGTGCCAAGCTAGGGAGATGTGTTAGTTTCTCCTTCACCGACTAGTGGTGACGAACATTTGCAGGTGGGTCCGGATTACTTAAGTGAAGTGCCAGTGTAGTGAATATCCGACGGTTGTCGCATGTTCTTATGGGATCTTCCGAGCCCATGAGATCATGCAACAACCGTTCGATGAGGATCTCAATGGCTTGTGGGTCAGATGGAGTCTCAGTTTGTGATGACTGTGCGGTGAGGATCAACAACCGTCGCATGATCTCATGGGATCTTCTGACCCCATGAGATCATGCGCCCCGCCGTTAAATTAGAATCTCATTTGGTGGGCCTGGGGATGGTAAAGAGGATACGCGGTTAAGATATTTCGCATGGTCACTAGATGTAATCGAGGTTAAGAAAAAGTTAAGCGACTTGGCAACTAAGAGGGAAAAAAAACCTAGGGTGAAGCTGGGGTTAAAATTGCAGTCGGATCTCGAGCACAGGTTTTAGCCAGTAGTTTGAATTTTTGGTTAGTCTGAGGTGTCTTGCAAGGCAAGAAGATAGATAGTAAAGGCTTGTCACATGATCGCATGCGGCTTTCTAACCGCATGCAATCATGCGACCATTTAGTAAGGAGATGTTAGGGAGGGACAGAAAGGAAGAAGATTAACCTTAAAATATGATTTAATTACTCTTATTTGTACATTTCTTGCTATAGGTTTCCATACAAATCCTATGCTACATCTAAATCTGATGACAGAAGCTGATCTATACATCAAAAGATAGTGCCTATGTTATATACATTTACTATGTATAGTGCGGAATAAGATAAGATGCCAAAATCCACATAGTGTATGCAATGCTTTGCACTACTCAGATGAAATAATATACATACTATATACTCTTTTCAATTTCTAGCTTGATCCAAGAGTTCTCCTGTTAATCACCAGTCTGAAGTTAATATTATTTATGTTGATTTCAAGATTGGTGACTAACAGATCAACTTGATCAAAAAACTTTTCTGAATTTTAATGACGTTAGTAACCATGAGCTCCTTTGTATAAGACTCGATTTTATAGTATTCTAAGACTGTATTGGGCTTCATGAATAAATTCTACATTAAAGATTCCTTTTATTTCTTGACACATATGCTTCCAAAACCGACTGAGGAATATATTCTTGAACTAAATACATTAAATTACTATTCTAAGGCATACAACTGTCCAGTATCTACTTTACAGACTTACCAGGCTTGAAAGGAATCTACTGCTAAAAGAACTGGCTATCTCCACAGGGAATTTCTATAAATCGAATAGGCTTATTAATGCGCTTTGCTATTTGTCTATTGTATGAAAGAAACCCACCCTAATTCTGAATGTGGAGATTAACTCCAGTAGAGTGGAGCCACTTTAGTTTCTATGGTCTGTTTGTGGATTAATAAATGAGATTTCTTTACATACTCTGATAAGCCATAGAAATTAAGAAGCCTGATCCAAAAAGAAAAAATAGAGCAGGCATCCTGACAATAGTAACCTTAAGACTAAATACAGAGTGCATATGCTGTTTACAAATGAAAATATTGTACTCATAATCATGAAAATAGTATTTACATCAAAATTGTACGTAGATATTGTATATACATCAAATTTGCATATACTGTTCCTTAACATAATGCTATTCTTTAAAGTAACTATAGACACCAAAATTGTTAGTTACAGTCTATCTTCGGTCAGAGCTAAATATTTTCTCCATTCTCTTGCTAGAACTAGCCAAGAGACTCAATATTGCATTTTAAAAGGACAAGAGATTAAAGGAATGTGGAGCTACAATGTCTAAAAGGAAAAGGCTAAGTTTGCGAACCTACTCATAATCTCTGATTAATCTAATTTATTATTAGTTAAGGGTCCCATATGATTCTTTAGTAAGCTATCTACCCTAAAGAGCTCCTATATTCTTATAAGTAAGAAGGGTTCCTATGGTTAGAATGTCTCTATATGAGGATCCTGTATCCTCATAGGAGAGTCAGTTTCCCAATCTTCCTACTGAGCTTAACATAGGGTAAGGTCTCTGCCTTAACCTTATCATTAAAATACCTCTTAAACTATTATATATGCTATTCCAATGTTACTACTCCATTGGCACCTAGATTCGCTAACTTATCAGCCTCTGTGTTTCCTTCTCTGAAAGTATGTCTGATTTCATAATTGGGAATATTATCCATTAATAAATTAATCTCTTCTATTTTTTAATTTAAAATCCAATTAGGAGTTTTTTTAGTGCGGATGGTGTTGATAATAATTTGGGAGTCTCCTTCAACAATTACTTTTGAAATGTTAAGATTTTTGCATAATTTAAGCCCTTCTAATGCTGCTACACATTCGGCCATATTGTTGGTTGTAGGGCTAATGGGTCTTGAGAATTTTGCTACCACTTCTGATTTCCAATTGCAGATGATCCCTCCTATACCTGCTACCCCAGGATTGCCTCGGGATGCTCCATCAAAGTTGAGTTTATACCAAATAGTTTTTGGTGGTATCCATTTACAGGATGCTCTGTCCGTTTTAGTTTTGGATCCCCCTTTACCATAGAGGGGAGGGATAGCTAGTTTTGGCCATTTGCACCTAATTCTATTATCCCAACTCTTAAAGGAATCTTCATAGCTCTGTTTGTCCCTGAGTTTATTGTTAATAATTTCTACGATGGATGCTTCTATCTTGTTAGCTATTGAGTTCCAAGTTAATTTTTGGTCCATAAAAATCCTTCTGTTTCTTTCTTTCCATAATTCCCATACTAATATAGAAGGTGCTATTGTCCATATGTCCTTGAAGAGATTGTCTTTATACAAAGACGGCCACGCTTTAAGGTTGCTGATTAAATCACAATGAGAAGCAGATTTCCATCCTAAACTTTGATGAAGCCAATTCCAACAGTTTTGAGAAAAAGGACAATTAAGGAGAATGTGATTGGCATCCTCAGAATGGTTTTCGCATAGCGGGCATCTAGATATTCCTTCAAATCTTAATTTATTAAGCCTGTTTGCAGTAAGAATTCTATTTTGTAATGCCACCCATAAGAACAATCCAGCTTTAGGGAGGTAGGATTTGTTCTAGCAAAGTTTCAAAGGTATATCGATGTTATCCATATTTTGGTTCTTAATAATTGCATTGTAACCCTCCTTAATAGAGTATTTTCCATTGTTAGATCCTGTCCATATTAAAGTATCGGATCTATCTTTAAGAATTACTTCTCTATCGTTTAAGATTGTTAGGAGGTTGTTCTTCTCTGGCCAAACATCCTCAATTATATTTGTAACATTCCATTTATTGTCTTCCATCTTGCCTAGGTAGTCCTTAAGGTAAGGGCCAATGACTCTTTTGCATTCTTCCATAAACTCCTTGGAGAAACCTAGTTTGTTAAGGGAGGGAAGGCCTGCCCATGAATCCTCCCAAAATAAAGCTTGATCTCTTGCTCCTACATCCCAAGAAAGGAATTTGCTGATAATCCCTCTGCAGTCCTTAATAAAATTCCATATCCATGAGCCCTTAACATGTGATTGAGACCTGAAGATGTTGATGGGATCCGCATCAAGGATATACTTATGTAATAAAATTGATGCCCACTTACTACTTGATTCTTTGAACATTCTCCATATAAGTTTAGCCCCGAGGGCTTGGTTTTGCCATAATAGATTTTTAATGCCTAGGCCCCCTTTAGAAATCGATTTACATAGAGTATCCCATTTGATAAGGGAAATTTTTTTTTCCTTGGAAGGACCTTGCCAATAGAATTCTCAAAGAATTTTGTCTAATTCCTTTTTAACGCAAATTGGGAGGGGTAGGACCGATAAATGATACGTGGGAATGGCTGAAAAGACAGATTTAATCATAGTTGTTCTACCTGCTTTAGTTAACCACTTTCCTTTCCATGAACTTTTCTTATTTTGAACTTTGGATATGACTTGTTGCCATAATTTGGAGGATAAGAGACCTGTATCTAGATCAATACCTAAGTATTTACACGAAAATTTGCCAATTTTATATCCCATCATACCACAAATTTCTTTTTTAATTTTTGAGATAGTGTTAATAAAGTAAATTTCTGACTTAGAAGGGTTGACATGTTGACCTGAGGCTTTCACATAAAGACTTAGAATGCTTTTGAAGGCACTCACTTCCTATCTACTAGCTAATCCAAGTAAAATCATATCATCCGCAAACTGTTGGTGAGTTATATTCGTCATGTTTTCCGCGGCTTTCAATCCCAAGATTTTCCCTTCTAAATGAAGCTTAGTAATTGATCTCCCCAATGCTTCTGCCATAATGACATATAGAAAGGGGGATAATGGATCTCCTTGCCGAATGCCCATTGATATACTGAAAAAGCCTTCTAGGGTACCATTGACAAAAATAGAAATCCTCATGGGAGTTGAGATGTAGTTAAAGATAAGATTAATCCATTGTTTAGAAAAACCAAACGCTTCCATACATTTGCATAGGAATCTCCAATCTACTTTATTGTATGCTTTTTGAATGTCAATTTTCATTAACATACTAGGTTCCTTTGTTATCTGAGCGGTATGGACTATTTCTTGCGCTATAATAATACCATCTAGAATCGATCTATTTGCTACAAAGCCCGTCTGCTCTTCCGAGATAATCATTGGAAGGATGGATTTGATTCTATTAGCTAAGCATTTTGATAGGATCTTGTATATGGTATTACAAAGGGAGATAGGTCTGAAATCCCCTGGTTCTGAACACTCATCTTTCTTCGGAATAAGAGTAAAGAAGGTATTATTAATTTCACTTAATAAAATCATGAATTTCTAGTAGCTTCCACAGCTTGCCATACTTCTTCTCCAATGAAATGCCAACATTTTTGGAAGAAGCCGGCTCGAAAACCATCTGGGCCTGGTGCTTTATCCAAATGTAGTTGAAACACTGCTGCTTTGACCTCTTCTATTGAGAGCTTATTATTCATCATTTTGTTGTCAGAATCCGTAATCAGCTTAGGAATAGCTTTAAGCATTTCATTTTTGGCATGAAGGTTAGAAGCTTCTGTAGTGTTGAGTAGGGAGTTGTAAAAATTTGTTAGTACATTTGAAATTTGTATAGGATCCTCAGCAATAAGTCCCTCAGCTGACTTAATTTTGGTTATTCTATTGATGCTCCTTTTAAAATTAGTTGTATTATGAAAGAATCTAGTGTTACTATCGCCCTCCTTAAGACAAGATTCCCTGGATTTTTGCTTCCAGAAGATTTCTTCTTTGAGAAGGATATCATTGTATCTAGCCATCAATTCTTTTTCCTTATGGAAACTAAGATCGTTCATACCTTGTTCTATTACTATGTTGTTAAGGTTAGAGATTTCTTGTTCTACCTTGGTTTTCTCTTCGAATATGTCATTGAAGTGATTCTTATTCCATTCTAATGCTTTGTTTTTTATAATTTTTAATTTAGCTGTTAAGCAGAACATTTTCGATCCTTTGACCGAGGTTTGTTTCCACCAATCCTCAAGAAGGATTATGAATTCTGGATTTTGGAACCACATAAATTCAAATTTAAATGGATTCCTCGAGGGTTTAGAATTTTCTGTTATGGTAAGCCTGACAGAGAAATGATCCGATCCTGCTTCAGGAAGTATCTCCGCCCTGACTATTTGATTAAAGTTTTCAAAATTAGTTCTAGTAAAGAATCTATCTAATTTTACAGCTATGTAGCTGAAGCCCGCTCTTCTATTATTCCAAGTATAGATTCCATTAATAGTATTTATGCTTATTAGATGATTAACCTCAGCCCATTTGCCAAAGTCTTTATGAGATTGTGAAATATAATGAGAGCCTCCAAATTTTTCTTCTGGATTTAAGATAGCATTGAAATCTCCTCGGATGATGAAGGGATGTTCTCATTTTTCAATTAGAAGATTTTGTATTTCCATCCAAACTTTTCTTTTTTCCTCATTAGGGATTGGCCCATATATGTTGATCAGGTAAAATTTTAAATCAGATTTTAGGCTATTAATTGTTAATGTCATCCATCTATCGTTAATGGGTGCGAGTTGGGCCATTACTTTACGGGGATCCCATAGAACTGCCAAACCACTAGAGAGGCCTACTGATGGGACATATTTTAACTTCCATATACCTAGTCTTTTACTAAACTTGTTAATTTCATCTTTATTAAGCTTAGTTTCTTGTAACATAATGATTTCGGAGTCAAAGTTTCTTAAGTATCTTTTGATTAATTGCTCTTTGTTAGGGGCATTTAGACCCCTAACATTCCAAGTAGTGACCTTCATTGTTCCTTGGGAAGGAACTTCCCCTTCCGTGTGTTCAGAATATCCACTATCTTTTTTTGGTTACCTACATTACCATCCAATGTTCTCAACTCAACAGCTGACTTCCTACCTCTTTTCTTTTTGAGTTTATTAATATTGGGTGTACTTAAACTACCTCTATTTATGGCTATGCCTAATTCTCTGTTTTCATTAGTGATCCCGAAAAGGCCTTCTATTGCTTCTTTAACCAAAGTTGTTTCTCCATCAAACCTTATTATAGAATTAACCTGGTTGTCTGAGTTTTTTTGCTCATTTAAGGAACAATCTAGGAGTTCATCTCTATCTATGATCTCCTTGCCATAAATTTCCACTATATCTACATCATTTCCTACCAAATCCAGATTTAATGCTTCTAGCTCTAGAGGAATATAAACAGCTAGTTCCTTCCCATTAACAGAGGTAGGCACATTTAAGTTTTCCTTATCATTTATATTTTTCTCTTTTGCGTTATGCCTGTCTATAGCTTCTTGACTGATTTTTTTATCTGATTGGTCTGAATTTTTGTCAGGGTTATCCAAAAGTGCAATTTTTGAAGCTTCCTTTTCCAGGGAAGAGGGAAGGAGATGTTGATTCGGACTATTATTCTGTTCCTTATTTTCTTCTAGGATGCATTCCTGAATTTGTTTAATTAGTATTTCCTTTTGGAGTTTTAGTTCATCGAAGTCACAAGTTTCGTCAAGAAACATGTCCATAAGTTCATCTGTTAGTGATTTTCCTAAGTAATTAATAATTTGATTCACCTCCTCTTCTGTTTTGTTTACCTGCTCAACTAATTCTACTGCATCAGCACATTCTGGCTTCAAAATCAAATTAGTTGGTAGTTCAGTCCTATTACCTTCATCTTGAAAACATATTTTATTATTATTTGTTCCAAGTTCTATTTGTTCTGATTTACTCTCCCTATTGAATTTTTCATATGGTTCTTTCCTTATAATGTTAACTAGGTTATTATTTATTGGAAGCATTGCTTCAGATATTTGGGGGTTTGTTAGATTAACCATAAGTAAATTAATTGGTTGTTGATCGGGTGTTGATTTGTCTGTATTATTAATTTTACAGCCATAGTCCAAATTTTTTTGTTTATCATTCTCAGTTATATTTTCCATGTTCAGGCTCAATATTTTTGTGGTTTCTATCCTCCTTAAAGAAGTATGAGCCTTGGATGAGTCCCGAGGAGTGTCATTTATAACTGGAGTGTTGATTTTATACAAATTGGGAGGAGGAATCTTAGAATACTCCTCTTCGTTATTCAGGATTTCAAAACTCCCTTTGTTATTTAAGAAGTTTACTTTTATTCTATTATCTGTGCCATGGTGAAAATCTAAGCAATCTCTAAGAGTAAGTGAGAAAGGATTTCCTCCTTTCTTAGAATCTTCTATGTAGTTATCTAAGATCTGGGGATTTATAATTATGGAATTAGAGTTAAAACACAGCTGAAGGGGAGGAATGTAATTATCATGATAATTTAAATTAATTATGATAATCACATCTGTTTTGTTATGTTTAGTTTTAACTATCCTTTTAAAAATTCTGATTCTATTGCCTATATTTTTAATGATTTGTGGATGATTAAATTCTAATGGCAGATTTCTTAATAAAATAGCTTTTTCTACTTGGAAATTCGCTACTTTTATTGGATTAAAAAAGGGAAACCGCGAGCATACAAAAAAGGAAATATCTCTGAATTTTAGATAACCTTTCTCTAAAATATCATTTTTGAGCTTACTACTCTTGCAATCTACAAAAATAAAGTTATCTGTCATAATAGTAGTACATACCTCCGGGGGAAGAAGCGATGCCAAACCTTTGATTGTATCCTCTAAAAGGGCACCTGTACCCATCCATTTGCATATGACACCTATTTCTACATAAACATGCTGATTTTGCACAATGTATTTTTCATCCATTGTTATCCTAAGATGATTAGGACCATGATTACCATATTTTGAAAGTGTTGAATGGCTATGGTTAGCTACACACCTATGTGGTGGGGTGTAAATGCTATCATTACACTTATCATGAGACGGATTACCCTCATTATAGGGTTTAACCATATTATATGACTTCTTGTTCATAGAACCCATATTTTCCTTCCTTCGATGAGGAGGGCTGTAAGCATTTGGGGATCTATGAGTAAAAGCTAGATCTTTAATATCCTTAGAAGTTCTATGTGCCATGCCTAGAGTTTTGGACAGGGGGAGGGGGGAATTTCTCATATCGGGTTGTGCAGGTTCACCTTCCAGATGTGATTTCCCCCAGGAAGCTACTCCCCCTCCCAAAACCCTACTACTCTGATGATTTACTAAGTGCGTAAGTTTGTTACTAGGGTTAATATCCCTGCTTAGTATTTCAAAAGAATTTTTAAGAACAATATTACTGCTATTGTGATTTATAGGAGAAGATTTTACCATTTTACTGCCTTTGACCATGTGCCATTCCTCTTTTCCTGCTCTGCCACCATCGGAAGACGCCTTAGTCTCTATCAATCCTCCTCCCCTCGCAGCAGATAGAGGTTCATAGGGGCATTTGGCCAGAGATGTCCTAGATGACAGAGCCTTTACGGTCCTGAGGTGATCATACTGCTTACTTTCTGATATCCGTGGATAGGGTTTGTACAAACTGTGAGTGGTAAGGTTCTGAGAAGGTGCCACTCCATCTTTCCCCACTTTGGAGTTAGCTTGAAGTGAGACCTGCTCAATAGACTTTGCCCTTACCATCTCTGAATTATTTTTCTTCAAATTTGCATACTTGGTTTTAGCAAAAAAATTCATTTGTGCGTCCAGTGATTTGACAAAGAAAACCTTTAGCTCCATAATCTTGTTTTGGAACCAATAGCCATTGGAAGTATGGTTTTCAGAACCGGGTTCCAAAACCCTAGTTTTAATTGCTAAACACTTATCAGATTTCTTAGCGATATGCTCTTTGTAACCATTATTCAAGGGATTAACTGAATTAACATGTGAAGCGATGATCTTGCCCTTAGATTGCTCATTTTGCTGAGCATCCTGCAAACTTTTTGCCTTCTGCTTCGCAATGAACTCATTGAGGTGATTGTAATTGGGATGGAGATGACGGACATCACTGAATTTGCAGTCTGTATATTTGTGCCCATATTGCCAACAATTAAAACAATAACTGGTGAATTCCTTTTTCGGGCTAAAATATCTGGTATCCGAATATTGAGCAGGCTTGGAGGACAATTTCGCCGAGGCAAAATCCAGATTTTTGGCTTTCGCTAGGTCATGATGAATAAATCCTAACTTGACCTGATGATTCTGCAAAGTTATTTTCCTTTGAAGTCTAATTTTTCGCATTTTCGCAAGCAGTTCCTTTATTTTGGAATAATTATAATGTATGATGATTATAATCTATTATAATATACTAAACAATGTAATATAAATAACCAATACCGAATATGATCATAAATTACAATAAACTCATAATATCCAGATATACTAATTTATACCCAACCATTATTGAATATAAATGACTGACCCGTATTAAATGATACTATAATATATGTTATAAAAACATAACATAGTTTAAATAAATAAATAGCTCGTCTAAAATAAATAGTCGCAACCTTACAAAATAGTTGCCTACACGATTAGATAGGATAGAATCCACTAAAGATGGAAAGGGGGAGATATAAGAGAACATACAACAAATGCTTCAATGATCGAATAAGGGATATTCAACAAGACATCAATTAATATTCTATGGAGATTATTACAACATGGATCATGGGCATACTCTGTATTCATTTCACCGCAAAGTGATTACACTCAGCACTTACATTGCTACATATCGAAGAGAGGAGAAGATAAGAATAGAATAGAAGATTATTAACATATGTGATACCGATCAATAAATAAATAAAGAAAAGATATTTTACAATCAACGCTGACTGTTAAAGGAACAACAGATTGGTCTAAATTATTATTATGGAATAGGGAATAGAATGTATAACAGTCCCATCGTGATCGCTCTGCTAAGAGCAACCGATTGCTAACTGCAATCAAAAGTGTAAGTAATTATATTATATTTCTATCACGAGAAGGGTATCCAAATATGGACTTTCCTATATACATATATATATTTTGATATAATCAGAATTACTTATATGATACTGTATGTATTTATCTGTAATATATATAATGATGTAAACAGATATATATATATATATATATATATATATATATATATATATATATATATATATATATATATATATATATATATATATATATATATATATAATAATGATCAGAATTACATATATATCTGTCAAATCTAATGATATATCTGAAATACATATGAGTTATATATATGGACTGATTTAATTAATATATAATGAAATCAGAAATATACATATACCTATGAGTCATTAATATATGTACTTAGTCTATTCCTTGTTCATTCACCAACTTCAGTTAAGGGGATAGGGAGTGCATGTAGGAAGAGGTGGGTAAATCAGTCACATGGTGGAAAGATTCTGAGATAGGTAGAACCTTGAGGGAATCCACTTGGAGACTATGCATGCCTCGTAGCACAATAAATCTTCCATAGTTCTTAAGATCTTTGATTAGGAGTGAAGTAAGGAATCAGAGCTTAAGCATATATTATGAATTAGAGACTATTCTTAGTATGATAGCTATTGATTCATTCTCTAAGTACAATTCAAACCCACAAAGGGAAGTTTTAGAGAAAATCAAGAAAGGGACCTAAAAGGGTTCATTATAGTTTCTAAAGCCTTTTCAAGGAATCCATTTTGTGCATATCCTGCAATCATTGTAGTCCATGAAACCACATTTTGTTGAGGTATTCTATTAAACAACTCACGGGCCTTGTCTATTCTTCCACATTTGGCATACATGTCTACCAAAGCATTTCCAACCATAATGTCTAACAGAAAACCTCCTTCCATTATCCTTTGATGGATGTCCACACCCTGTTCCAAAGCTCCCATTTTAGCAAAGCAAGATAGAATGTTGACAAAGGTTGTGCAATTAGGTTTTACACGTGCCAATTGCATTTGCTTGAAAGTTTCTATAGCCCTTTCAGCACATCCATTTTTAGTGTATCCTACAATCATTGCAGTCCATGAGACCACGTTTCACTGAGTCATTCTCTCAAATACTTCTCGTGCCTTGTCTATGCTTTTACATTTTGCATACATGTCTAATAGAGCATTTCCAACTATAATATCTGATGAAAATCCCCCTTGTATTATGCTTTGATTGATATCCATACCTTGTTCCAATTAATGCCAATTAGAGAAAATTAAACATTTTTACTTCTATGAGAATCCTAATTAAACATTTTTACTTCTATGAGAATAAACAGTGATAGACCAAGCCATCTTTTTATAATAAAGATGTTAAGGACATGAAATTGGACAATATTTTTCTTGAAGCTTGATTATTTTGGATTCAAGTTGTGCCACCATAACATAAAGATGTTCATAGTACATATGTTCAAACATAGCTTACAAAAGAAATTTGTTATTCTCTTCACCAATCACTAGGGCTTATGGTATTTAATAAATGAGCCCATTAACTGTTATAAGAGAGTAGGTGATTATGACTAATTCCAAGAATTTGAATTATAGAAGCCATTCCTCTTGAAATGAACCATGTGAGATTGGTTGATCTTTTTCGAATAAAGATTGAGAAGGACATGATGGGTATTGAAGACAATTTAAACTTTTAAACATAAACTTTTAAACTTTTAAACCACAACATTTGACAAAATTCCTCTATCCTTCACACTTTGATGGATGTACATACCCTGTTCCAAAGCTCCCATTTTAGCACAGGCAAAGAGAATTCTAGAAAAGGTTGTGAAGTCAGGCTTTACACTTGCCAATTGCATTTGTTTGAAAGTTTCTAAAGCATTTTCAACAGATCCTATTTGTGCATATCTTGCAATCATTACATACCATGAGATGACATTTCTCTAAGGCATTTGGTCAAATAGTTCATGTGCCTTGTCTATGTTTCCACATTTTTCATACATGTCAACCTGTGCAGTTGCAACTACAACATTTGAAGCAATTCCTCCACCCTTTACGCTTTGATGGATGTCCATGCCCTATTCCAAAGTACCCATCTCGGCACAGGCTGGAAGCATGCTAGAAAATGTGAACTAATCGGGTTGGAAACCAATTAGTTGCATTTGGTCAAACAATATTACTGCCTCGTTAGGACACCCATGTCTTCTGTAGGCCACAATGATCATATTCCATGAAACCCTATCATGCTCTTTCATTTGGTCAAACACTTTACGAGCATCAACCAAAATTCTGCACTTCGCATACATATAAATAAGCTTATTATGAGTTGTGCGTGTACCAAATACCCATCGTCTGTGAGTGATGAAAGAGTGGACATTTTTTCCTAGTGAAAGCGTGTTCTTGAGAATGCAAGTTTGCAATAGTTGAAGATATATAGAGGAGTTTCAGGAGGGTTGTGTGTAGGAAGAAGAATGTGCAACACCTCCTTCAACTGGCCCTCCCTACACAACGTTGTAAGTTTGAAATGAGTAGTTAATGGCAATGGAATTTTATGGTTGTAATTAAAGCACATTATTCACCATACTCAAACATTGCCTACCATGGAGATATTGTCACACTAGTTCATTTGAGCCCTTTTTCCAATGGCAAATTGTTAGAATTATGATTGTATACCGTCGATAAATTGACACCACCCGACGTCGTAGTTTTGTAGTCAGAAAAATGATGACTTTGATGGCGTCATAATTATGACAACAAAGGATGTCATAAGAAGGGGGTGCCAACAAGGTGAACATGTCATCGGACCTATTTGTGGTTGTTGCAATTGGGACGCCTAGCCATCGCAAACAAACTACAAACAACGGTGACCCGTCAAAATCTTCCAATGGGTGATGGGTCATTGTCATTTGTAGTTTGTTTGCCAACGGAGATGTTGTTAATGCAATGGATATCTGTTGAATATCCATTGTTTGTAGTTTTCAATGACAGTGATGTGGTAATGCGACAGAGACCCGTTAGAAATTTATGATGCATATCCGTTGTTTATAGTTTTTAATCGACAATGATGTTGTACATGCGATGTCTGGATGTCAGATTGTTTCAAAAGATAACCATCGATGTTTTATGGTCATCGTAGTTGCGATGACAATCAATTTTTTTTAAAAAATATATATATTTGTCAACCGAGTTGGTATCGATTCAGAATGGTGTTCTTGCAGATCTGGTTCCTACTTGTGATTTGGTTATGGATCATTCAGAGATGAATTTGCAGTAGATTTGATAGCGGCTCATGGATTATTGAGTCAAGTTTAGAGACTTGGATTTGGAATGGATCCTACTAAATCAAGATTTCTGACAGTGACTGCTCCAGCACAAGAAGCTAGTGTGGCAATCAGAGATGCATTCTTCCTGATGTGTTCATGGGATATATGCATACCTAATTGCATTCAGATCTGATTCAAGTGACTTCTTGACTTCTTTGGTCTGAATTGGATGTGCTTTGTTCCTATGGAGTGTCACAGTGACTTGACTTGGAGTTTGAGTAGACTGTTCATCGATCAGCTTGAAGACATAATCGAGCTACTCTTTTTGTTGTTGAGATTGAGTTATGATGGATTGTTGGGATCATCTATCATTTTTGCCACAGTTTCGACTGAGTTAGATGTGATGTCGAGAGAGTGACATGCAAAACTTGCACATTGGAGATTCGTAGATCACTATGGTGTCTGTGATGACTTGGGAGAAGTCTTCTTCTTGGTGAACCGAGCTAAGAGACTTAGATTACAAAAATTGGGTTGTTTGATGCGACTTATGAGACATTAGATGCCTCTTCACAGCGGGTTCGTGATGCGGTTTGTGGTGTTTCTTTATGACTAGGTTCTTGGCATAGATCTGTTGATTTTCTAGCCATTGAGATGGATCGATATATATTTGTCATACGTGGATTGAGATCTTAAATTATTGAGCTTCTCTTTGTTTCAAGAATAGTTTAACATTCTCTACTTAACAGGGCCAACCACGTGAAGGTGGAAGCTCATCTGACCCCTTTTAGGAGCCTCTTATGACCCTTTACGACATTTTAAGACCTTTAAGATGTATTCTTAGGGATTGTAAAGGGTCATAAAGGGTCATAAGGGGTCTTGGGATACAACAAATGAGAAACATATAAATGTAGGCATCATGGTCACAATTTTTTGGAAACACAACATAATTGAGTGGTATACCCAGATGATGCAACACAACCACTACTCCTCTAGTTCCAAGTCGACACTACTATAAACAAAAACCATATGATAAAAAATAAATTTAGAGAGCATAGAAGGAGAGTGATAATGACCGAAATAATATAGGGACCTTGTATTATTTTGGTCATTACGACCCTCTGCTCTCTAAATGTATTTTTTATCTATGGGTTTGTTTACTACAATGTAAACTTGGAACCAGAGGAGTGATATATAGTTGTGTTGCATCATCTGGGTATACCATTCAATTATGTTGTGTCTCCAAAAAATTGTGACCATGATGCCTACATTTATGTTTCTCAGTTGTTGTGATATCGACATTTATGTTTCTCATTTTTCATGTTTATGTGCATGTTCTTTATGTGTATCTATTAGAAATTCTAAAAAAAAAATCAGTATCTACAATAGCCCTCTGTTAACCACATTTACGCATATGGTCCCAGCAAAGTAGTGCACAAACTGCACAAAGAAGGCATCGCAAAAATATGATTTTTGCTTTCGCCATTGAAGCAATCTTGGCGACACTAGCTACCTCTTGAGCCTTGCACAAGTTGCACTCATTTCCTACATCAGGTATAGATGTAGATGGGGTAGATGTAAATATGTTTTGATCGACCCACCTAAAGTATTGACATCCACTATTTCCCTACAATACCAAATGTACATCAGTTCTTCATAAAATGATTAGTTGTCACATTATTTTTAAACATAAAATATAATTACATATCCAGACCTTTTTCCTATTTGGGAAAACCCAAAATTGATGCCTAGGATTACTTGTTGTGCGTGACATCTTCAACATGCATGGGCCAACACCACATTGACACATAGGCATATTGACTGAAGTCATCAACACTATTTCGACAAATATTGCATTATCAAAAATATTGCATTGTCATTATTTTATTCATTCATACTAATTATAATTACAATAAAAAGAAACATGCTAATGTAGACTTGCACATTTTTTGGCTAAGTCGAAGTCTTTGGTTTAAATCACTAGACACTCAAAACAAAATGACAAACCAAAGACAACCATGCAATAAAAAGTAATTACTAAGCAATTTAGAATTAGCTGACTCCATTGCAGGGAACAAAGAGAATCCCTTGTGATTTAACATCATTGATGTGCAAGGAAATAGAAAATTAGCAGAAGCAACTCTCACAAGATAGTATTTAGATTAAATGCATTGATATAAAAAAATACCTCAAAAAATACAAAAGAGAAAAGATATATAAGTAGGACATATAAAACAAGGTGAATAAGAGTAGTACATATAAAACAATCATTAGAACATGCCAAACATCTGACATAATTATACATTTCATTCATGTCATTGATATTCTTCTTCATCCATCTCATCATCAAGATCATTGTCGTCAACAACATCATCACCACCACTATCGTCACTGTCATTCTCATCATCACCATCAGCATCAGCATCATCGTCATCATCATTTTCAACATCATTGTCATTAGTAGCAACATCATTTTCATCTTCTTCTTCATATTCTTCTTCGACTAGCTCTCGATTGTGATCATCATCTACATCATCTTCCACTTCTTCATCTTCCTCGGTATCTTTTTCCATCACATTATACTTTATCAGCCTTCTTCTTGGATCATGTCTAACAAAAAATGGCCAACCCGATTTATGTGGAACCTCTAAGTAAAATACCTTCTCACATTAGCTTAGAAGAACATAGGGCTCTTTTCCAACTGACTCAAATAACCTTGTATTAATCATTAGAAATCTATTGTCATGTTCAATAACAGTTCTATCAAGATCATTTTTATTGAGTCATAGTCTGTACCATTTCACAATGAAGATAACTAATTTGAAGGAATTAAAATCACAGTCAAGTATATCAACCAAAATATTATAGTATCAATTTTGCAACTCTCAAGGATGTAAGTCATTTCTAGATAAAATATTAGTCACCTAGAACACTGCACTTATCCCAGAATCACAAGTTCTCTTCCTGTCATCCAACTTTTTGATACAAAATTTATAACCATTGCAAAACATAGCCTTGTGGTGTTTCACTTGCAATAATGTCAAACCTATATAAATTATTACATTATGGGTTGAAAAACATACAGTTGATTAATTAAAAAATTTATAAGTACCTGGTGATCTCTTAAACCATATGCTAAATCTATTTCCTTTTGTGTAACATTGGGATCTCTATTATGATAAGCTTGTATAACCAATGAAGACACAGATTCTCATGTTAATCTATGACCATCATGCTGACATCGTTCAATTCATACTGTCATCCAATCTTGATTGTTTACAATAAACAAATGTATTGCATCCCACTCTTTAGCAGGTGTACAAAAGTAAATAGATGACTTATAAAAAATTTATTTTGAAGATTAAGAATTAATTAACTATAATAAAATCTCATTATTTATTACCTTTCAGTTTCCTAAATCTACCGTTGCCCACCAAGTACTCCCCTTCAAATTTTTTAATTGAGTCAAGATCCCAAATGAAATATATATGGGTCTTTGCTGCAAGATTAGGAAGATATTCAGTAACGTACACCATCATCTGGTATACCATATATCCCTCAACCATAGAAGCATCAGGACATGCTCTTTGTCATACCAAACCCTTCAAAAATTTTAAGTGTCTCTCAACCATCCACATTGACCTAGCATGTGCAGGTCCACACAATTCAATCTCCTCAACTTGGTGTATGAGGTAGTGTTCTTGTGCATTGAAAAAAGATGGAGGTAAACACTTTTGCATTTCACACATTAATCGACAAATTATTTTCTTCCAATATTTTATATCTTCTTTATAGATTTCTTTAGATGACAACCACCTACAAGGGATTCAAGACATAAATATATAAATACGAGACTTTACAATATATTACTTGTTTGATATTATTGTTTGATATATTGAACAAATATCACTGCTTACCTCATCTATTTTCCAAGATCATATATCACCTATTTGATATTATTATCGAAGTTCTTTGGGAGAGATAGGGGTAGCAAATACTGCAACAATTATCAACTGATCATTTCATATAATAAAAATTGAATGCAATTACACAAATATATTGTAAATACAAAAGACTATAACTTACTTTGATGAAGGTATGCCAATCATGCATTTTCATCCCTAACCCAAAATCATTTTTCTTTGATATGAGATTGCTTATATCCACAGCAAATCCTATAGGAAATCAAATTTTTCAGATCACTTCTTTTATGACATTACTTTGTTGCTCTGCTAATAACCAAGGAAGAGCACTTGCATTGATCTGGTCTCCATTGCTATTTGATTCAATGATATTTTTCATAGCATGATTGGAATCATGAATGTCACTATAAATTTTGTCAAGTTTTTCTTTGTCATGCCTTCCGTCTAATATTTTCCACAGTGTCTCTGTTACATTCTTTCCAATATGCATAGTATCAAACAAATGCACAATTTGTAGATTCTCATAGTAGGGTAGCCTACTAAATTCTCTGGGATAACATTTTAGTCCCTTTGGAAGCTAGTCGGTGATGCCTTCATGACCTTCAAGATCATCAACTACATAGTTAGCCAACAAAACACAATCAAAATATATAATTTTCAAACATCGACCATTACATGGAATAATATTACCATGAATTCTATTATATTCCAACTACCATAGGTGAGGTGTCATTCTTTGGGGCTTTGATGTAGTCTCTTCTTTCCCATTAAAAAGATGTCTTTCTGCACTTTGATACTTATGATTTCTGGAGAGGAACTTCCTATACTCATCAAATACCTATTTTCTTAAACTTTTGGAATGATAGGATTTTATCTTTGGACCACACATTGGACATGAAAATTTTTCTTTTGTTTGAAGACCTAAAAGATAATGATATAATTAGATTAAATATGTATATTTTTATAATTTGAATTATCGCGTACAACTAGAATTCACCATAACATACCACAAAAATGTGTCAACCCTGGAGCATCATGAATTGTCTACACAAGCATTGCATAAAATTGAAATTGTCTTTGTCTAATTGGTCGAGAGATGTCATACATAGTGAAACCATTCCATAACACCAACAACTCGTTGATAAGAGGTGCAATATATGCATTCATATCTTTCACTTGGTACTTACCTAGTTGAATTAACAACATCAGATAATTATTGTGGCCATTTCACTCTAAGAATTATAATTACATGTAGATAACTATAAAATAATAAGATACCTAGAACAATCATTGCCAACATAATGTGCTTCCTCTTTATTTACATCCATGGAGGAAGGTTATTGTTTATAACAAAAATAAGTCACACTAAATAAATGGATCTCATCTCTCCATACAGATTGACATCGTCTAATGCTAGAGAAAGCTTGAAATTTTGAGGTTCCTCTTTAAAGTGTGGCCACTTTTCCTCTATGTCCATAAATGATGAACCATCAGTACGCATTTGAATAATGTCATCTCGACTCTTGCCATGTGCATGGTAATCCATAAATTGTGCCAAGCTATTGCACCTGAATAATCATTTTAGATGTGGAATAATGGGGATGTGACAAAGAACCTTGCGAGGCACCTTTTTTGTCATTTGATCATCTTGATATCTACTCATATGGCATTCAGAGAATTCTATTGCATTTTCATGTTCTTTATAATAAATAATATGATCTTTGGGATAAGCATCTATTATTTGATACTCCATTCCAATATGTTTCATAGTGGCACATAATTCTCGATACAAGTGAGAGAGAACATTTGATGGTGGTAACAGAAAGTCACCTATCAATCTACAACAAATAATATAAGTCAATACTATAAACAATCTTAATGGTATATGTTTCACCTTTTATAAACTATAATGACATATATGACAAACCTTAGCATACGTGACATTGCTATGTTGCATAAACCATTCATAACTTTTAAATTCACCAACAAAAATACACCAGAGAGAAGAGTAGATTGGGAGCCTTTGTAAAGGGTTGTGTTCGCCTTCTCAATTAGAGGTATATCATGGACATTTTCAATGTCATCCTCATCATAATCATCATCGTCAGTAGCAACAACAACACTAGCAGCATCAGTACCAAATGTGTCAATGATCAATGCATTCATACCATCATCTTCAAATGTGTTTTCTAGTGCATGATCATCATCTTCCATGAGATCATGATCTTCAACTTCAATACTCACACCTCCATGTTCCTCTATATTCACACTGGGGAGATCGACCTATATAAAGATGATGATAATCAAACCCCCCTTCAATGTGATAATCAAACCTCCTTCCATGGTTCATATGTATATTAATTGTGAAAATAATATAACAAACAACTTACCACTAGATTATAATAAAACCCCCCTTCAATGTGACCATTCTCCCTACAATGTCTTTTTTTTGTTTTGATTTTGATTCTTCTTGTCTTTAAGCTGTTACAACTCTTGCATGGACAATAAAATTTGTCATCGCCTTTTCTTTGAAAGTTAGACAACAATCTAGCGATTGTCTCCCTATTTTGATCGAATTCCCTTGTATTATCTGACATGATCCTTAATGTGTATATCTGTAAAACAAATTGGAGATGCCTCCTTTCATTAGCTTCATGTCACTTTCTCATAGCTTCTCATTTTCTGACAGATTTCAGAAAAGGCTTTGTAGGAAACCAAGTAAGGGGTATTCTTGAGTTCAAACACATTAAGCTTCTACAATTGAATTATAAATCATGAATTCACTATAAAATTAATGTATTGCTCTAGATTTCATATGGACATTTTGTCAAATGGTTGGCATGTATGTTTATTCAAATGGGGTTATATCATTTGGAATGGATATATGATAGGTTGATATCAAATTCTATGTCCCTATTTGATCTAATAGCATCAATATAACAAATAGTTGACCGACCAATCAAATAGGGACATGAGGTGCTCAAACAGTGAGCTCATAAAACAATATATTTAGTCTTAATAAAATCTTATAAAACAACATATATTGTGTGAAGTGTTTGATCTCTCTTTATTTGTTTTTTTGTTTCGATATTCACTATGTGGTACCCCCCGTTTATGATCATTTCATGAGGAAATGTCTTGATGGCTTGCGGGTTGTAAGCCAGAGCATCATGCATTATTTACGAGCTCAATATTTGAGCACCAGCCAATCAAATAGGGACATGAGGTGCTCAAACAGTGAGCTCATAAACAATGCATGATGCCCTAGTTGTAGGTAGTTATCTCTTCTATAATGATGGAGGAGTGAAAGGTAATGATTAATGAGGCTGCTGCTATTAGATCATACATTAATACACTTACTATTTTGAATTTGAGCTCGGGCATCATGCAATGTTATTGTTGTCATTGCATGCTTACTGCTGTTGTGCACCATATATTGTTTTATACACTGTTTATTTCATTGAGACCGTGAGCTTGGCATTTGTAATGTATTTTTTTTATTGGATCAATGCTACCATGTTGTTGAGGTTGTAGATGCATTGAATCACCACTATCATTCTATTTTGATAGCAGCAATATAACAAACAGAGCACCCTCCAATCAAATAGGGACATAAGTAAGACATTTAATGCATTATTACCTCATCGCAATGATAAAAATTTCATTGGCTCAAAGCACATAAAAATTCAAAACAGTAGGATATCTTAATCTTTATGACCTCCAATTCAAAATAGTAAGTGCATTATTTTATATTGATGTCCCTATTTGATCTAACAACATTAATATAATAAAGATAGATCAATGAGGTTGTTTCTATTAGATCATACATTAATACACTTACTGTTTTGAATTTGAGCTCCAACATCATGCAATGTTATTTCTATCATTTCATGCTTTCTTCTTTTGTACACCAAATATTGTTTTATGGGTATGTGCAAGATCATGAGGGGCCAAACTATGCCCTTAAGTGGCAATGAAAAATCAGCAAATCAGGGTTAGTCAACTTGACGTGAAAATTTTAACTAGCTATGAACCTAATATCAAAAAATTGTAAGAATAGAATCTATAGAAAATTGAATGTAGTTTCTAAACTACTAGGCCTTTTTTGAGAAAAAGTTAGTATGATTGGTGAAAAGTATAGATTTCAATGCAACAGTACAAAAATTTCAGGAAAGAAATAAGAAGTAGGTGTGTGTCTAACCACCTTAATCATATTCAAATGATAATATTTTATTATAAGATTTTATATATAAGTAGTAGACTCATGCCCAGATGTAACGCATATTTTTTTAAAATTTTATTCCAAAAAAATAATTAATTATAAATTTTCTGCTACAATGTTTTTAGATTAAAAAAACTCCCGTGTCTGACCACCTTAACTCATTAAAAACTTTACAAAATTCAAAATTTTATTTTATTTTCTTATAGTAGGTGAAGCATAGAATGTGACACATTTTTTGGATTTCAAAAATGTTATACCGTTTGAAAGTTATAGTCATTTTTTAATTAGTATATAAATCAGCACTTTAGAGGTAGCTCAATTAGAAAATAACTAATAATTACTTACCGAATTCAAAATTTGATAGCAACTATATTGATAGAAAGCTGATAATCTCCTTAAGATACCCTTTTCATTTTATCAAATTCGAGTGAAAAAAAAGTCATCAGCTACATTGTCAAAGTCTAGAACTCAGAGAAATAGGTGAAAAACACGTATTTGAGACATTCCAATAGTTGACCATGTAGGTTTGGTGCACAAGGCAATATCGAGCCTAATTGAGTACCCGATATTTTTGGGTACTCGAAAATATGACGGCAGAATTTTGAATTTTAACTTTGTCTCCACTTTCTCCCTCCCATTTCTCCATCCTTCATAAACTATATATTAGTTATATATTAGATATATTAAATATTATATAATATCAATTATATATTAAATGTTATATAGTATATATTTTACATTAATTATTATTTAATATATATTAATATTAAAAACTATATATTAGATTATATATTATATAATATACATGTTACATTAAATATTATTTAATTTTATATTAATATCAAAAACTATATATTAGATTATATATTATATATAATATTATATATTAAATATTATATAATATACATTTTACATTTTAAATATTATTTAATATGATTCTGAGCATGAGCATGAGTCCCTACAGGGGCATAGTTGTGCCTTTTACAGGTGTTGAAAACCCTAGCTATGCAAAAATGGAGGCTTTAAAGAATAGTTCACTAGAGGCGGATTATAGAAGCAGAGGGTAAGAGAATCACTCTGTTTCCACCGCCTGTGGCTGTGAAATGGTATCTTTCCCTACTTTTTCAACCAGAACACTAAATTGCAAAGGTTCTCGAAATAGATTCTGGTCACCGGACAATTGTACCATGCCTATTGATAATCCAATAGCTCAACAAAGTCATTGGGAGGTTAAACAAGGACAACTGGATGGATCTTTGAACCGGCCGAAGAGTATGGAGAGCGGGGAAGGGTTTGGTAAAATGAGCAATTGTACTGGAAATTATGTAGGCACCATAGAACTGACTGCAGTAATAAATTTAAAGAAGAGATTAGTGGCAATGTGACATTATGAGGAAAGCCTTGTTGTTTCGATGGCGCTGCCCCAATATTATGAAGAATGTCTTGTCGCTTCAATGCCAATGCCACCCCTATCTCAAACTTTCACCATTGCTTCACATAAGTACTCTGAGATATGGCAAGGATTGCGAGCTTTTGCACAGCATAGTCCATCATAAATTCTCTATAAATCATCATGCGTTACAATATTCTATGTGTTTCTAAACAACTTACTCGAAGAATTTAATTTTACCGTAATTTTGGATCCATGGATTGTCATTTTGCGCTCGGAGAGAAGCTACAGATTGCAAGAATTTGATAAATTTGGTTTATCTCATTTTCTTTCTCTGCCATTTCTGAGTAATATGATTTTGTTTTTGTCCGTCTTAAATAATTTCGCCTGAAGCTAATGAATTTTTTTAGATGATTTTGTCTGAAGTTTTAATGAAATTTCTTCCATGGATGCTAATGAAATCTCTTCCATGAATGCTGATAAGACATTTAAATTTAGAGTTAATAAATTCTATAGCTTGAATGTTCTTTGTTGTAGAAGGTTATTTTCATGGTTTGTAATTCATACAATTCCTTAATAGTTTCATTCTTAACAGAATTCATAACTAGATTTTCCATAGCCAATTTTCTTCTTGATCGTTGCAATATTTTCTCCTCAATTGAACATTTTGTAATCAGTTGATATACAATCACATTTTTCTCTTGGCCAATTCTATGGGCTCACGATTGAGCCTGTAGATCCACAAAAGGGTTGAAATCTAAATCTGGTGGAAGAGTAGTATTAGCAAGAAGTCATTCATTAACATCTCATCTAGGTCATGGGGACTCCCTAGGGGTCCTGGTACACCTTATCACACGTTAGGACCTCTAGAAAGTCCCCATGACCCCTTTTGACACATTGGAATGCTAGAGTGTGTCTTAAGGGGTCTTAGGACCCCTTAAGACACACTTGAGCATTCCAATGTGTCAAAAGGGGTCACAGGGAATCCCTAGGGGTCCTAGTACACCTTATCACATGTTAGGACCTCTAGGGAGTCCCCATGATCCCTTTTGACACATTGCAATGCTCAAGTGTGTCTTAACAGGTCATAGGACCCCTTAAGACACACTTGAGTGTTTTAATATGTCAAAAGGGCTCACAGGGACTCCCTATGAGTACTAGTATGCTTTATCACATGTTAGGACCCTTAGGGGGTCCCCATGACCCCTTTTGACCACTAGGGAGTCCCCGTGACCCCTTTTGACACATTGGAACACTCAAGTGTGTCTTAAGGGGTCTTAGGACCCCTTAAGACACACTTGAGTGTTCCAATGTGTCAAAAGGGGTCACGGGAACTCCCTAGGGGTCCTAATGTATGATAAGGCATACTAGGACCCCTAGGGAGTCCCTGTGACCCCTTTTGACACATTGGAATGCTCATGTGTGTCTTAAGGGGTCTTAGGACCCCTTAAGACACACATGAGCATTCCAATGTGTCAAAAAGGGTCTTAGGACCCCTTAAGACACACATGAGCATTCTAATGTGTCAAAAAGGGTCATAAGGACTCCCTAGGGGTCCTAGTATGCCGTATCACGTGTTAGGACCCTTAGGGAGTCCCCATGACCCCTTTTGACACATTGGAATGCTCAAGTGTGTCTTAAGAGGTCTTAGGACCCCTTAAAACACACTTGAACATTCCAATGTGTCAAAAGGGGTCTAGGGGACTCTCTAGGGGTCCTAGTACACCTTATCATGTGTTAGGACCCCTAGGGAGTCCCTTTTTGACCCCTTTTCACCCCTAGGGAGTCCTCGTGACCCCTTTTGACACATTGGAATGCTCAAGTGTGTCTTAAGGGGTCCCTTAAGACACACTTGAGCATTCCAATGTGTCAAAAGGGGTCACAGGGATTCCCTAGGGGTCCTAACATGTGATAAGGTGTACTAGGACCCCTAGGGAGTCCCCTAGACCCCTTTTGAAACATTAGAATGCTCAAGTGTGTCTTAAGGGGTCTTAGGACCCCTTAAGACACACTTGATCATTCCAATGTGTCAAAAGGGGTCACGGGGACTCTCTAGGGGTCCTAACGCATGATAAGGTGTACTAGGACCCCTAGGGAGTCCCTTAGACCCTTTTTGACACATTGGAATGCTCAAGTGTGTCTTAAGGGGTCTTAGGACCCCTTAAGACACACTTGAGCATTCCAATGTGTCAAAAGGGGTCACAAGGACTCCCTAGGGGTTCTAACATGTGATAAGGCATACTAGGACCCCTAGGGAGTCCCCGTGACCCCTTTTGATAGATTGGAACACTCAAGTGTGTCTTAAGGGGTCCTACGCGGTCCTAAGACCCCTTAAGACACACTTGAGCATTCCAATGTGCCAAAAAGGGTCACGAGAACTTGCTAAGGGTCCTAACACATGATAAAGCATACGAGGATGCCTTATCATGCATTAGGACCCCTTAAGACATAATTGAGCATTCCAATGTGTCAAAAGGGGTCATGGGGACTCCCTAGGGGTCCTAGTACGACCCCTTAGACACACTTGAGCATTCCAATGTGTTAAAAGAGGTCACGAGGACACCCTAGGGGTCCTAACATGTGATAAGGTGTACTAGGACCCCTAGGGAGTCCTTGTGACCCATTTTGAGACATTAGAACACTCAAGTGTGTCTTAAGGGGTCCTAGGACCCCTTCAAACATGCTTGAGCATTCCAATGTGTCAAAAGGGGTCATGGGGACTCCCTAGGAGTCCTAATGTGTGATAAGGCATACTAGGACCCCTAGGGAGTTCCCATGACCCCTTTTGAAACATTGGAATACTCAAGTGTGTTTTAAGAGGTCTTAGGTGTTAGGACCCCTAGGGAGTCCCTGTGACCCCTTTTGACACATTAGAATGCTCAAGTGTGTTTTAAGGGGTCCTAACACATGATAAGGTGTATTAGGATCCCTTAAGACACACTTGAGTGTTCAAATGTGTCAAAAGGGGTCACGAGGACTCCCTAGGGGTCCTAACATGTGATAAGGCATACTAGGACCCCTAGGGAGTCCCTGTGACCCCTTTTGACACATTGGAATGCTCAAGTGTGTCTTAAGGGGTCCTAAGACCCCTTGAGACACACTTGAGCATTCCAATGTGTCAAAAGGGGTCATGGGGACTCCCTAGGTGTAAGACCCCTTAAGACACACTTGAGCATTTCAATGTTTCAAAAGGGGTCACAAGGACTCCCTAGGGGTCCTAAGGTGTGATAAGGTGTACTAAGACCCCTAAGGAGTCCCTGTGACCCCCTTAAGACACACTTGATCATTCTAATGTGTCAAAAGGGGTCACGGGGACTCCCTAGGGGTCCTAACATGTGATAAGGTGTACTAGGACCCCTAGGGAGTCCCCGTGACCCCTTTTGAGACATTGGATTGCTCAAGTGTATCTTAAGGGGTCCTAAGACCCCTTGAGACACACTTGACCATTCCAATATGTCAAAAGGGGTCACGGGGACTCCCTAGGGGTCCTAACACATGATAAGGCATACTAGGACCCCTAGGAAGTCCCCGTGACCCCTTTTGAGACATTGGAATGCTCAAGTGTGTCTTAAGGGGTCTTAGGACCCCTTAAGACACACTTGAGCATTCCAATGTCTCAAAAGGGGTCATGGGGACTCCCTAGGGGTCCTAACATGCGATAAGGTGCACTAGGACCCCTAGGGAGTCCCCGTGACCCTTTTGGACACATTGGAATGCTCAAGTGTGTCTTAGGACCCCTTAAGACACACTTGAGCATTCCAATGTGTCAAAAGGGGTCATGGGGAGTCCTTAGGGGTCCTAGTATTCCTTATCACATGTTAGGACCCCTAGGGAGTCCTCATGACCCCTTTTGACACATTGGAATGCTCAAGTGTGTCTTAAGAGGTCCCATGACCCCTTTTGACACATTAGAATGCTCAAGTGTGTCTTAAGGCATCCTAAGACCTCTTAAGACACACTTGAGCATTTCAATGTGTCAAAAGGGGTCACAGGGACTCCCTAGGGGTCCTAGTACGCCTTATCACATGTTAGAACCCCTAGGGAGTCCCCGTGACCCCTTTTGACACATTGGAATGCTCAAGTGTGTCATAAGGTGTCCTAAGACCCCTTATGACACACTTGAGCATTCCAATGTGTCAAAAGGGGTCATGGGGACTCCCTATGGGTCCTAGTACACCTTATCATGTGTTAGGACCCCTAGGGAGTCCTCATGACCCCTAGGAACTCTCTCTATCCACCTCTAGTGAACTATTCTTCAAAGCCTCCATTTCTGCGTAGCTAGGATTTACGACACCTGTAAAAGGCACATTTAATACAAAGATTTAGCTAACCACCTTTAAAGACATAAAAGAAATGAGAAAAAAATTTAGGCCAAAAATACATACCACATTTCTGTATGTAGTACTATAAGCTTCAACAATCCAGCCGGCTTCCTCTGCTAAGGCACGAAGAACTTCATTAATGTATGCTCTAGGAGGAAGATTATAATTTCCATATTTCTGCAAGAGATTCTCTAAAATTTGTAATATTATATATAATATATTAGTATACATTAGTATATATATACATACATACATACATATATATATATATATATATATATATATATATATATATATATATATATATATATTATATACATGTTAGTATATATAATACATTAGTATATTATAATACATTAGTATATTTTAATACATTAGTACATATAATACATTAGTATATTATAATACATTAGTATATATATAATATACATTATATATATCATATGCATCTTTTATTTATATCTATTATATACATCAATATATGTAAAAGTTAAATTTTTTTCATTTGCTCCCACCCTTTTTTCATCATCCTGAGAATATCGGGTACCCGATATGAAATCGAATACCTAATTTTTGCTTGGTGATATTTGACCAAAATATTCCCTGTCCCCACAAACCAGACAATCACTAGATTTGATACTTTTTTCATGCGTTGCGAAAAAAAAAAGTGATTTGGGGCTCATTGTTTGATTTTTGTCAACTTGTGGTCTCACCATGGGAAGCAGTAGTCGTCAAAAGGCTAAACGCAAGAGGAAGTTGACAGATGACAAAATTCAAGCATATAGGGAAAAAGATAAGGAAAATCATCGAAGAAGGAGAGAAGGTATGTTAAACATTAATCAAGGTGACCCTATAAATGTAGTTGTAAGTGAAGAGGATGTTCAATTTGAAAATGCACAGATGGAGATTGAAAATGTAGACTTTGGGAATGAAAATGTTGCACAAGAACCACATGAACGTTATACATCTCCAAATTATATGCGAAATGAAGTCCCTTGCAATAAAGATAATCAATCTTCAAATTTGGGGCTTTCAAGAGCACCTAAATGGTTAATTGAAATTGAGAACATTATGAATAATTGGGAAGGAAAGAGGTCACATAGAACCGTTCGGTTGTGGGCTTCAAGACTTTATGATCAATTTTTTTGAAACAAGACATTGGTTGAGCAATGTCAAATTTTTGTGCAGTTGTTAAAGATGCAAAACATGAGACCTATGCTTGTGAAATTGAAGATTTGTGTGAACAAGAAAATGGAGAGAAATGCCATTGTTGTGAAGAATCTTTTCAATTCTCTCAATAGCATTGGGAAGACTAGCAGAGAAAAAGACAAGAGAGTTGCTTGGAGGGTTATTACAACCTCCTTAGCAAGTCACCAGTTGAGAAAGGCTCATTTGATGAGACAAACTTGTGTTGACTTTAATATAGACCGTAAAACTTTGGGTAGAGCACTTACAAGAAGAGAAAGACTTGATGATCCGCTTCAAATTGATACATGGGCTTATGGTCGGAGACTTCCATGTTTCGATAAGAAGCTAACAGATGTTGTCAAGGATGAAATTCAACAACTTTGGGATGCTAACTCAAGAGTGTCACCAAATGTGAAGGATGTCTTGAAGTTGAGAGTTGGCAATGGAGACCGCACTCCACATCCTAAACATTATGTGGAGGTAAGTCAAACAATGTTGTATAAAAAATTTTGTGAGAGACATCCAACATTGAAAATATCACAAAGGTCTTTTGAATCCGTGAAACCATTTTATTGTGTACCCCTTAAGATTTGAAATACATGTTGTTGCAAATATCATGTTGAGTTTTCAATGCATCATGAATTATTACGGTCCATTCATTCTACTTTGCATACTAATGAAATGCTAGAGGATTGTGGTGCAAGTGGTCTTCCCAAATCATCAAGAGACTTGCTAGATCAATTTTTATGTCATAGAGATGATGGTTGTTTATTTTATAAAAAAGATTGCTTAAATGCCAAGTGCTTAGAATGTGGTGGCTTGTCAAAGTTTAGAACATGTTTTCATGAGGGTTTGGAACACAATTTTGGAAAGACACTCATCCAAAAAAGGTATATGAAACAGTGAAATATACATTGAAGAGTGGAGGTGAAGGCTCTACATGTGAGTTAGTTGCAAAAGAATACAATGTTGCTGATTTTATCTCAGATTTTAAGACAAATCTTTTTTACAAGTATGCAAGGCATAGTCACAGGTCTCAATGGTTGGATCAACAATTCAAGACATGTAAGGACACTTTCCCCATTGGAACTATTATATCCATTGTAGACTTTGCGGAGAACTATACATTGCAGCCCCAAAATGAGACTCAAGCTCAATATTACAATTCCATTCAGGTTGCTATTTTTGTACACATCACATATAGACATTCCCCTGAAAGCAAAAAAGATGAGTGGAAGATAATCAGAGAGTACCATTTTTATATGAGCAATGACAAGTCTCACTCTCATGAGTTTGTTCAACATTGTTTCCAGAACTATTTTGACTTCTTGTAGGAAAATGGTATTGTTATGGATAGGCATCTCATTTGGTCAGATAATTGCTCCGGTCAATTTAAGAATGCTAGAATGTTTTATTGGTTGTGTGGAATGCATGTGGAGAGAGGTGTACCTCATATTTGGAGTTTTTTTGAGTTAGGGCATGGGAAAGGGGAGCATGACGGAGCAGGTGCGTGTGTGAAGAGAGCTCTAGTTAAGGAGCAATTAAGGATTTTAGGTGTTGTACTTCTTGATGCTCATTCTATTATTGATTGGTGTACTTTAGCATTGTCACAGGGGGGGACTCTTGATTCTACAGTGCGTAGATTCTTTTGGTTGGTTGAGGAGGGAACTATAGGAGATAGATTGGATTGTCAAACAGTGAAAGACTCTTAAAAAATGCATTCATTCTAAAGCTCCAATAGTAGTACATGGACCATTTGGACACGAGAGTTGGCTTGTTTTTGCCCCATGTGTTTTTAGTATGATTGGGATCATTGCAAGTCAAGTGAGTGGGTGGATACATGGGTTCCACAGTATCTGACTCCTTTATCTTTGACACTCTCTATAAGAAATGATGACATGGACACTTTAGTTGACTATGACCATCTTTCAGGTCTTCTGAAGCTAGGAGATGTTTTTGCATTGGTTGCACCACAGGGGAATGATGAGAGGTCAGATTATTGGTTATCATGTTGTGTACAAGGTAAATAGAAGATTGTACAACCAATGACAGATGGTGATGGGTTTACATATCCTACTGGTTCAGTTGTTGTTGCGAGAACATGGCTGCAAACATACATGATTAGAAAGAATGGAGTTCCCGCATTTGAAGACTATGAGAAGCACAAAACTATTCTCATGTATTCACACCTTGTTATAGCAAAAAATGTCAAGTTGTCAAAGCATCAAGGAAGACTATTTGAGACCCTGAAGCAAAGAGATGACCCTTCAGGAACACTTGACTAGGTAATAAGTTAACTTAGTGCATTGTTTTCTATGTTCGTTAAGCTTAATTTCAATACATTAATTTGACCTTTCTTAGATTGTATTTTGAGTCAATAAACTTGGTTTTGTATGTGGATTGTAACTTGTGCAGGAGCACCTATGAAGACACCTATGGTCACCATGGATCCAATTAGAGATAAAAGGACAAAAGGATCCTTAATGGTTAATTGAGATCTTTTGAAGCCTATAATGGCAATTTGTAACAATCAATTTGATTTAAAAGTTAAATGTCCTAAAACTCTTCATAAGGACTTATGACCAAAATCATGTATGGGTGGCCAATAGTGCCAAGAAGGGATCTTACATGTCATATACTTATGTCATTTGCATGGTTTGAATTCTTACATGTTTAATTATTGTTTCTAATGCTTTAAGGATATTATTTTTTAGCATTTCAAACAATCTATAAAAGTTAAACCTCAAACATAATAAGCTCCACAGTTCAAATTTCACAAGCTTAATCATGATTAATTTCACAGTTCAAATTTCAAACATACCACTAACAGTCAGTTGAAAGTGGCTCAACAACGTATCTTTCAAACTGGCAGCGATCTTCTAGGACTCGTATCTCAAACTTCATGAGAGGTATCGACAAATTGTCAGGTGCTATAGGATCATGTTTTTGAGGTCTACAATAACCTCTCTCAATTTTGGGCGATTTGACTTCATTTGCATTTGGCAAGGTGATCTCAGTCGATGCCAAAACTTGCAGTGAGGGTCAGTTGAAAGTGGATCAACAATGTATCTTTCAAACCGTTCGATGTGGCATTGAACCATCTACTCCATTGGCTCTAGTTGGCTGGGTAAACACTAGTGACAACCCCATTCTACCCACAGAGTCATTGGAACGCTCGCGACCACGCTCGACCCAAGTGACCCCAAGGTGCACTAAGCACGATTGGGTAGTGATCTTCCGAGGCTTGTATCTCAGACTTCGTGAGAGGTATTGACAAATTGTCAGGTGCTATAGGATCATGTTTTCAAGGTCTACAATAACCTCTCTCAGTTTTGGGCAATTCGATTTCATTTGCATTTGGCAAGGCGATCTCAGTTGATGCCAAAACTTGTAGTGAGGGTCAGTTGAAAGTGGCTTAGCAGTGTATCTTTCAAACCATCTGACCTGGCATCGAACCATCTACTCCATCAGCTTTGGTTGGCTGGGTAAATGCCAGTGACAACCCCATTCTACCCACAGAGTCATCAGAATGCTCGTGACCATGCTCGACCCAAGTGATCCCAAGGTGCACTAAGCACGATTGGGCAGTGATCTTTTGGGGCTCGTATCTCAGACTTCATGAGAGGTATCCACAAACCATTAGGTGCTATGAAATGGTGTTTTCAAGGTCTACAATAACCTCTCTCAGTTTTGGGCAATTAGACTTCATTTGCATTTGGCAAGGCGATCTTAGTCGATGCCAAAACTTGCAGTGAGGGTCAATTGAAAGTGGCTCAGCAGCGTATCTTTCAAACCGTCTAACCTGGCATCGAATAGTTTGCTCTATTAGATTTGGTTTCCTGGGTAAACACTAGTGACAACCCCATTCTTCCCACAGAGTCACCGGAATGCTCGCAACCACGCTCGACCCAAGTGACCCCAAGGTGCACTAAGCATGATTAGGAATCAATCTTCCAGGGATCATATCTTAGACTTCATGAGAGGCATTGACAAATCGTCAGGTGCTACGAGATCATGTTTTCAAGGTCTACAATAACCTCTCTCAATTTTGGGTGATTCGACTTCGTTTGCATTTGGCAAGGCGATCTTAGTCGATGCCAAAACTTGCAGTGAGGGTTAGTTGAAAGTGGCTCAGCAGTGTATCTTTCAAACTATCTGACCTGGCATCAAACTGTCAACTCTGGTTGGCTAGGAAAATGCTAGTGACAACCACATTCTACCCACAGAGTCACTGAAACGCTCACAACCACGCTCGACCCAAGTGACCCCAAGGTGCACTAAGCATGATTGGGCAGTGATCTTCCAGGGCTCGTATCTCAGACTTCGTGAGAGGTATCCACAAACTGTTAGGTGCTACAAGATCATGTTTTTGAGGTCTACAATAACCTCTCTCAGTTTTGGGTGATTCGACTTCATTTTCATTTGGCAAGGTGATCTCAGTCGATGCCAAAACTTGCAGTGAGGGTTAGTTAAAAGTGGCTTAGCAGCGTATCTTTCAAACCGTCTGACCTGGTATCAAATCGTCTACTCCATCAGCTCCAGTTGGTCAGGTAAATGCTAGTGACAACCATATTTTGCCCACAGAGTCACCGGAACGCTCGCGACCATGCTTGACCCAAGTGACCCTAAGGTGCACTAAGCACGATTGGGCAGCAATCTTTCGGGGCTCGTATCTCAGACTTCATGAGAGGTATCAACAAATTGTTAGGTGCTACAAGATTGTGTTTTTGAGTTCTACAATAACCTCTCTCAGTTTTGGGTGATTCGACTTCGTTTGCATTTGGCAAGGCGATCTCAATCGATGCCAAAACTTGCAGTGAGGGTCAGTTGAAAGTGGCTCAGCAGTGTATCTTTCAAACTGTCAGACCTGGCATCAAATCATCTACTCCATCAGCTCTAGTTGGCTAGGTAAATGCTAGTGAAAACCCTATTCTACCCACAGAGTCACCATAACGCTCGCGACCACGCTCGACCCAAGTGACCCCAAGGTGCACTAAGCACGATTGGGTAGCAATCTTCCAGGGCTTGTATCTCGAACTTCGTGAGAGGTATTGAAAAACTATGAGGTGCTAAGAGATCATGTTTTTGAGGTCTACAATAACCTCTCTCAATTTTGGGTGATTTGACTTTGTTTGTATTTGGCAAGGCGATCTCAGTGGATGCCAAAACTTGCAGTGAGGGTAAGTTGAAAGTGGCTCAGCAATGTATCTTTCAAACCGTCTGACCTGGCATCGAATCATCTACTCCATTGGCTTTGATTGGCTGGGTAAAAACTAGTGACAACCCTATTTTTCCCACAGAGTCACTGAAATGCTCGCGACCATGCTTGACCCAAGTGACCCCAAGGTGCACTAGGCACGATTGGGCAGTGATCTTTCGGGGCTCGTATCTTAGACTTCATGAGAGGTATCAAAAAATCATTAGGTGATACATGATCATGTTTTCAAGGTCTACAATAACCTCTCTTGGTTTTGGGTGATTTGACTTTGTTTGCATTTGGCAAGGCGATCTCAGTCGATGCCAAAACTTGCAGTGAGGGTCAGTTGAAAGTGGCTCAGCAGTGTATCTTTCAAACCGTCTGACCTGGCATCAAACCATCTACTCCATTAGCTCCAATTGGCCAGGTAAATACCAATGAAAACCCCATTCTACCCATAGAGTCACCGGAACACTCGTGACCATGCTCGACCCAAGTGACCCCAAGGTGCACTAAGCATGATTGGGCAGTGATCTTCCGGGGCCCATATCTAAAACTTCGTGAGAGGTATCAACAAACTGTCAAGTGCAACAGGATCATGTTTTTGAGGTCTACAATAACCTCTCTCAGTTTTGGGTGATTCGACTTCATTTGCATTTGGAAAGGCAATCTCAGTCGATGCCAAAACTTGCAGTAAGGGTCAGTTGAAAGTGGCTCAGCAGCGTATCTTTCAATCCGTCTGACCTAGCATCAAACCGTCTACTCCATCAACTCCAGTTGGCTAGGTAAACACCAGTGAAAACCCCATTCTACCCACAGAGTCACAGGAATGCTCGCGAGCACGCTCGACCCAAGTGACTGCAAGGTGCACTAAGCACGATTGGGCAGCGATCTTCCAGGGCTGGTGTAGGGCACCCTCCACTTGTAGGAATTTGAATTGCATTATTATGTTTGTAATAAATAGGATGGATCTAAATAGATCATCCTAATTTTGGTTTTGAATCCCTAATGTGTGATCAAGGATCTTTTGGCAATGTTATAAGCCTAAGATACCTTAGGTCATGGGGTTCACCTAGTTAGTGATAATTTGCTAGGTTAGGCTTATGGAGTCTTAAAGGTTGATTTTAGATTATTTTCACTTGAAAAATCATGTTGATAGGTTTTGATCTCAAAAAGAAATCATAAACTCTATCGAGTTCATAAAATGGCATATTTTGCAAAATTGCAAAAATGCAATAAAAGTTGTTGTTGCAACTTTCTAAAATTTATCGAGAGATTGGAATTGGAAACCCAAGAGTCAAATGGGTTCTCCAATCGATATACCTTCATTTTGAAGGTTATATATGCTCATCACTTCAAACCATAATGGTAAGAAGTTGATTTTTGTAAACTGATGCCATAAAGGAGGAATACAAACCATTTTTGAGCCATTTCTCAAAGTTGTATGGGCGTGTACGGACTTACAGGGTCATGATTTGAATGTGGGAATATTGTATTGCATGTTAGTGAACATTTTCATTGATTTGAAGAAGTTTTAGTTTCATTTGTTAAAGTTATTTCAATTCTTTTCAAAATAGTCCAGGAAGCAAGCTTTTCTAGGGCCCTGAACACTAATGGAGGCCTAACTTGCATTCTAGCCGTGGGTTTAAACTAAGAATTTGGAACATGCAAGTTAGGTCTATGTATCAATGGATTCTAAAGGCTCATTTAGTGGCTCGAAGGGAAAGGCCTTCATGCATCAGGCCCTAGTCTAAATTTTTGAGAGGATTCAGTCTAGAAAGTAGAAGAAAGTTGTAAAGAAGTGCATAGAATAGATAAGTGAGTAAAGTAAAGGTGGTTTTGAGTCATTTGGGGTTGGAGAAAAATATCTAAAGCACTGTACCAGTTCCATGAACCCTATACCTCATACTTGCTTTGTAAATCAAGCTTAATTAGGCCAATTAGGTCTGTGTCCAAGGTGGGTGTTAGGTGGTGCTGGAGTGGAGTTGGAAGGCAAGGCTTTGGGATCTTAAATAAATTCCAAATGGGTGTCTGAAAATGCCCTGATTCTATCAAGATACTCAGTTGTGCAAAAGTTAGAGTAGAAAACCTCTATTGAGAAGGCTATAAGGAAATTGACGTGCAGGTCTAGTTTGCCATGGTACAGTTTTGGTTGGAATAAACCAAGTTTTATTTCAGAGGCCTTAGGTCATATGAGGACCATCTAAATGCTTGGGAGTGGTCAGGAAGTCCACTGGTAAAGAGTTCTATCAATAAGTTAGTTTTAGGCCTAGTGTCCCTAAAGCCAAAAAGGAATTGAAGTTTGATTGAGTGTGTAACTTTGCAAAGGGAGTTTATTGGGATAGAAATACATATTTTTGGTTGTGTTATACCATCAAAAGAGTTTGGGATTACCCTTAAGCCTTTGTGGTTGGTTGGTGAGTTGTGGGAGATAGTAGAAGGGAACTCCACTTTCTTGTTGTAACCTCTGCATTAGGGGCTTGTATATGTAAATTGTTTGACAGAATGCCTGCAAGCAGAGCACGACATATGGAATTATAGATAGGAGTAGTAGAACTAGTAAAAGGTATCCAAAACTAAAGTTTCCAAAGCTTTGTCAAGTTAGACTGGTTGATGACAATGAGAATTGGTTTTGCACATCGACAGTATTGGCATTCGAGAACATGATAATCTATAACGCAATTTCAATATTAAGACATTATCATTTCCTGAGAATGCCCCAACACTGAATGTCAAGGAGGACCCTACATCTTCCCTGATGGACAGAACCTTGTTTCATGCTCGGTTGTTGGATTCATAGAGATCTGGGACTATATCAGTGGGAAACTTAAGAGCGATTTTCAATACCAAGTTGATGATGCCTTCATGATGCATGATAATGTAGTTCTTTGTGTTGACATCAGTCATGATTCAGAGATGTTGGCTTCAGGTTTACAGGGTGGGAAAATTGAGGACGACGTGCTCGCAATTGAATCCCAAAATATGTATGTATGATGGCTTTGACAAAATGTTTCTTGGTGTCACTTGCATAAAGCAGTATGTGTGTGGAGAGCCAGAAATGACATGCTCTAGTTATAGCACCAAGCGTCCAATCAAAAAATGGGGGCATTAACACTTGTGTTGCAATAAGATCCAGATGGAACTATTCTATAGGAATAGATCCATTTTGAAAGATGTAGAGTGCCAAGTAACATGGACTTTCATAACAAAATATTACTAAGGCACTCACAAAGGGAGACTTTAATGTATTTGAGAAAGAAGATGTGGATAGACACGTCCTCAAGAATTAGTTATTATAATAGGAAAAAAACTGATCAAAAGGGGAAAATAAATAAGGCTTGTAGAGGAGATTTTGGGGGTTCCAAATTCTGCCTGACCTGAGAGACTTTGTGCCAGGGGAGGGATAGATTAGGATTTTTATTGTAATGCAGGGAAAGAGGGATTTTATTTTAGATAATGATTAATGTACAGGAACAACATAATCTTTTTTGTTTTGTTGTGTTCAAAGAAGGATATGTCAGCATATTAAAACTTTGATTTTAGATGCTCACTTTCTCATTGATATTCAGCTTTGAATGATATTGGTTTCTTTTGAATGCATATCTGTTACATCTGATCATCAACACGATCATCTATGGACTTTGTGCTATAGTTTTTCATGTATTTGGAAAGAACCATTCGTCTTTCTCTCTTAGTTTCTTTTTGTAATGCATTGTTTAGGCAAATGAAATTTGTAGCGTTTACTGTCCTTTTCTTTTTAGTAAATTAGTCCCTTCGCGTCTATCTCATGTTTACAAATAGATGTTTGTAAGCCTTTATTTCTTTTAGGTTAAAAGCATTATCATTTATAGTTTAGTTGATTCATTGTAAATCTTGTGCGGGGAGCTGTACCCGAATAATTCAGAGGGCGCTTACGCTTCTCAATAGCGAAGTGACCCAACTATTGGTGTTGGTTGAGTCTTTTTGTTTGGGCTTTAAGGGTCATTTTGTAAGCATTTCTTTGGAAGACAAATCTGTTCACCAACAAGAAGTTAAACCTCAAACATAATAAGCTCCATGAACATGGTATTCCAAAGTAAAGAAAAACAAATGTAACTTCAACAAGATATAATTTAAATCATAATGATAATCATAGTCAAGATATAACTTCACCATTTAATTCCATAAACATGAATAATAAATATGTATATACAAAAGATGACGCAACTATAACATATAAATGAACATGTTCTATATATGTATCAAATGTATCAAAAGTATGTCCATATACAAATATGGCACATGCCATTTCAAAATGTCTACAAAATCAATGTTTTAAGGTGTACAATGTGGCATATATGCCATCTCAAAATGTGTCAAGTGTCATCTCTAAATGACCACAAAACTAAAACTGCATCCTATGCTGTAGGGGGATCATCAAAATGTAGCCTCTTTGAAGAAGTGTTGGGCTCTAATTGATCCTGCATAAAAAATGAGTTCAAACCAAAGTTAGATTGCTTACTTTATATGATATGTATATGTGTGTGTGTGTATATGTATATATATATATATATATATATATATATATATATATATATATATATATATATATATATATATATATATATATATATATATATATATATATATATATATATATATATATATATATATATATATATATATATATATATATATATATATATATATATATATATATATAATTCATAATTTTCAAACACTAATTTAATTAAAATTATAACTGAATACAAATATTTGTACCTAGTCTCTCGATCGCCTACCACAAGTAGGTGTCCTAGCATAAGTCTTGGGTAGCGAAGGGACCATGCCAGCAATACTTACTCTGACCTATAAATATATATTTGCAATAATGAGATTAGTAGAGTGGTGCAACATAGAGTAATAAATCTACAAAATAGGATGATAGCATAATAAAATTACAAATTGATTGAACTAAAATAAAACCTTACATCTGGTGATCCCTCCTTTGGAATAGTGGGCTGGGTCAACAAAGAAATGAAGGATTCTCATGGGCCCTCCCTCACAGTCGGAGTAACCTATGAGAGTAAAAGGATTGTCAATTATATATCAATGTACTTCATCATAGCAAACCTGGTTACAAAATACAAATAACAATATGTAAAAGTCTACGTACAATCGGGCTATCACTCTGAATCGAGACATCTGTAAACCTACGCTGTCGAACCGATGTCGAGACATCATCAATAGCCACACCCTATACAATAAAGTGCAAGTAAAATATTTATTACTACACAAAAGTGGCATACATATGCATGCATAATTAATCTTAAACAATTAACTACCTTTCCTTTATCGACACCTGATGAAGGAACCCCCTCATGCCCCCCACTGACATTGGCTGTAGCCTGCAAGAACATAATAAGATGACAATATATATTAGTAAATGTATGAATTTTATTGCTCTAATTGATAGAGATTTAAGCATGTACACCAAATGATATAAAAAAAAACTAATGGGTACATAATTTATAATATACCATATAGGCATCAAGGCCAAATGAAATGGCTAAAAGTGTGGACTCATCCACCTGTCTCACCTCCTCCTGTGTCATCGACTGAACACAAATGGAAAAAATATATATACATAAGTGCATGCAATCATTAAAACTAATCTAAATAAATAAATTATTTTTAAATTAAATAAGTCATGTGACAAATTTATTTATAATGTTTACTCTTACCATATCAACAGGAGTCAATGGCTCTACCTGCACCTCCTAAGCACTCTCATGAGATGTAGATGCTCTATGAGGTGTTGCAGCCTCTGCAACTGCGTATCCTCTATCCCCCTCATCAATATAATGAAACTGATATATATCAGAATCAGTAAGTAGTCCGAGGCACATATGCCTACACGTAATGCACATATGGGGCTCACATACATGTGAACTTTGACGAGCTATCGATGCGCCAACAGCATCCAAAGGAGGCAACACTGACCTAGTCTGAGTGATCAACTGATCATTCAATAAATGAATGGCCCTAATAGTTTGTGAGGCAGCCTCTGCAATGATATCAGGATGCTGCACTGGAGGAGGGGGTGCGACATCAGTGGGGGGGACAAAGCTAGTGGCCTTTCGGCACTGGGAAGATGGCCTAGTCTGAGGAGCTCCTTTGCCTGTGCCCATGTTGGGCCTCATACTCCAATAATCAACATGGTGACCAAGCACAAACTCAGCATACAATTTTTTAAGGAAATAAAATGGGACCTCCAAATTGCTATGGGGTGGTTTATGAAAAACCATCCACCAGCAATCCCAAAAGTTTGTGTGCATTGCTTCATTAGTGCACCATTTTATTGATAATTTGGGCTTTTTGGGGTCAACTGGTACTCCGGTTTTAGGATCGACAAAAAGGGCGGCTATATCTTCATTACTTATATTAAGGGCCACAATCCCATCATGGTCAAGCCCGCAATCCCATCATGGTCAAGCTCGTCATCAAATTGGGCATGCATATCATCATGCCAATGAAGAGCAACATTATGTTGCTGCGTGAGTGTGTCAATGTTTCCAACAATTGTATTTAGTATGGCAAGCATGGGACCTAATGTAGGTATATTTTGATACGTGTTTTGGAAACCCCATATTGTGTTCAAATTTTCTTGTATCAAATCTTATAAAGATGGAGGGTTTTGAAGCAGGGGATTCTTTTGGGGATCATTATTTGGTGCGGGAGGGTTATTTTCTTCATTGTTGTCAGCCATGCCTAATTAAATTTTTAAAAAAACTAAATTTCAATCTAATTTCATATATTATTACAAATATAAATACAAAACCCTATTTTAAAAAAAAATGCTACATTTAGCATGAAAATGAAAACAATTAATAAAAATTATATAAATAACTACTTACCAAATATGCTTGGAGTTGAATTTGTTGTTTCTAATATCAGGTATCTGAAAATATATCGGGTATCTGAAAATTGTTGAAAGAACTTGAAGAAAATTGTGCAAGGAAATGAGGAAAAGGGCTCGTAGGTTTTGGATTTATGCCACAGTTATTGGGTACCCGATTAGGCCTATGCTTTGGTGGCAGGTTTTCCCAGGTGTACTGACACCTAGGCCTACTACAAAGTCAACAAGCACTTTCATGCGCTTTTGGACGAGTGAAAAGTGAATGTTTTTCACATCGCCACTTTTTGGCCCCTCATGATCTTGCACATACCCTTATACACTATTTATTTCATTAAGACTGTGACCTATTGTAGTTGACTATATTCTTTTAGGGTCTGATCTATTGTAGTTGTTTCTTTTTTCTTTGAATCATTGTTTACAATTACTTTTGATGCAATATTTGTGTGAAGAACAAGAACAAAATGGTGAATGAGTGTATTTGACAAAGATAAACATGACACATTTTGTTGGGATGATTGGGTTGGCCTAGTACCATTTACATGGCCTGGACAGATATTAAACAGTGAGCTCATGAACAATGCCAGTATTAAATAGTACTGAGCTCGTGAACAATGTATAATGCCCTAGATTACAGCCCGTGAGTCATCAAGATATTTCCTCATGAAATAATCATAAATGGGGAGTACCACATAGTGAATATCAATAGTAAAACAAATAAAGAGAGATCAAACACTTCACACAATGCCTTGAAGGTAATAGCAACAATGTCCTAGCTCTCAAAGCTCGCGGGTCATCGAGCATTCTAAATACTAAGATGTAAACGATGCCACTATTAACATTCATATTGTGTCATTAAATCAACAAATGCTATCAAAATGAAATTGAGGTTGTCAAACAGTGAGCTCATAAACAATGCCCTTTTCTCACCATGCAAAAGTGTAGTGCCGTCTTCGCTGTAGCTCTTTGAATTCACAAAAATTAGAAATAACACTTTCTTTTTTAAAATTACAAAATTATAAAAATTTCATTGGCTCAAAGCACATATAATTTCAAAACATTAGGATATCTTAATCTTTATGAGCTCAAATTCAAATTCAAAACATAAGAGGATGAACATAAATAATAAGGGTGCTAGACATTGTCTAAAGTGATGAATTTTTGACCCGAGTATGAATCTAGTGTGCCCCTGTGTGATCCAGAACCTGCAAAAAAAAGAGAGATGGGGGTTAGATAAAAAATATCTAAGAAATGAATGGCAGCCTATTACTGATCCTCATCTACAATTATGCATGTGCATAGTCAAGCCATACACTTCTGAAAGAAAAACCAAGCTCACAGTCTCAATAAAATAAATAATGTATAAAATAATATATGGTGCACAACAGCAGCAAACATGCAATGACAATAATAACATTGCATGATGCCCGAGCTCAAATTCAAAATAGTAAGTGTATTAATGTATGATCTAATAGCAACAACCTCATTGATCATTACCTTTCACTCCTCCATCATTATAGAAGAGATAACTACCTACAACTATATTTCATAATTCCTCCTTTAAAGTATATATATATATGAAGTATAGTTTACATCATATATTTAGTCTTAATAAAATCTTATAAAATAACATAAAACTAACCCAAAATACTTTCTCTTAATAAAATAATATATTTAGTCTTAATAAAATAATACACTTATTATTTTGAATTTGAGCTCAGGCATCATGCATTGTTTATGAGCTCACTATTTGATTACCAGCCAATCAAATAGGGACATGATGTGCTCAAATAGTGAGCTCATAAACAATGCATGATGCCTTAGCTTGCAGCCCGCAAGCCATCAAAACATTTCTTCATGAAATGATCATAAACAGGGAGTACCACATAGTGAATATCAACAACAAAACAAATAAAGAGAGATCAAACACTTCACACAATGCCTTGAAGGTAATAGAAATGATGCCCTAGCTCTCAAAGCTTGCGGGTCATCAAGCATTCCAAATGAAAAGATGTAAACAATGCTAGTATTAAACAGTGACCCCATGAACAATATATGATGCCATAGCTTGCAGTCCACAAGCCATCAAGATATTTTCTCATGAAATAATCATAAACGGGAAGTACCACAAAGTGAATATCAACACCAAAACAAATAAAGAGAGATCAAACACTTTACACAATATATGTCATTTTATAAGATTTTATTAAGACTAAATATATTGTTTTATGAGCTCACTGTTTGAGCACCTTGTATCCCTATTTTATTACTAATGTCCCTATTTACATCTTTTCATCAAATAATCCAAAAAATCAAGAATGGTCCTATATAGTTGCTAATAGCCAACTTTTAGAAGAATATAAATGAATGCAAACATACATAAGTGGATGAACATAAATAATGAATGTCCTATATGGACGATTCTAATGCTTTGCCATTACAACAATTGAACATTCATTATTTAGTATATGAACAGGTGAAAAACATGCAGACATGTGTACTGTGAGCTTTCCTACAACAAATAGACTTGTGATGATTTTCACAATAGTACATGTGTTGGAAGGAAATCTCACAGTACTGCTTAGGAAAATATGAATGTTCATCACCTATGCATATCAAAGTTTATCAGAGAAGGTATATGCACAACAAAACAAATAAAGAGAGATCAAACACTTCACACAATGCCTTGAAGGTAATAGAAATGATCAAACACTTCAAAATAGGGACATCAGTAATAAAATAGGGACATCAAATAGGGACATCAGTAATAAAATAATACACTTACTATTTTAAATTTGAGCTCATAAAGATTAAGATATCCCTATTTTATTATTGATGTCCCTATTTACATCTTTTCATCAGATGACCCAAAAATATCAAGAATGGTCCTATATGGTCACTAATAGCTAACTTTCAGAAAAATATGAATGAATGCAAACATACATAAGTGGATGAACATAAATAATGAAGGTACCAAACATTGCCTGAAGTAATGAAGTGTTGACCCAGGGTTTAATCCAGTATGCTCTTGTATGATCCAAAACCTACAAGGAAGGAAAAGATGGGGTTAGATCCAAAGGATCTAAGCAATGTCTAGCACCCTATTACTGATCCTCATCTTCAATTATGCATGTGCATAGTCAAGCTATACACTTCTAAAATAAACTATGCTACAAAACATGTGCACTCAGGAAACATATATGCATGTAGTGAGTAAATCAAAATCAAAATGGAGCAAAATGTATGATGTCAAATGTGTTATCAAGAAACACCTCATGGGCTGTGGGTCAATATGGTATTTGTGTTGTTTATACAAGATTAGTAAAAGGACATCTACAACCTCAACAGCATGGCAATATTAATCCAATAACAAAAAATACATTACAAATGTCAAGCTCATGGTCTCAATGAAATAAATAGTGTATAAAATAATATATGATGCCCGAGCTCAAATTCAAAATAGTAAGTGTATTAATATATGTATGATCTAATAGCAGCAACCTCATTGATCATTACCTTTGACTCCTCCATCATTATAGAAGAGATAACCACCTACAACTATATTTCATAATTCCTCCTTTGAAGTCATAGGTTAGTTTAAAATGGAGAAAGCATACAAACTCACCAATTTAATCCCAAAATTTCATAACATTGCATTCTTGTTGTTATTATAGTGCACAACAGCAACAAGTATGCAATGACAACAATAACATTACATGATGCCTGAGATAAAATTCAAAATAGTAAGTGTATTATTTTATTATGAATGTCCCTATTTTATTACTAATAAATTTTGAGGTAAAACCTTGCAAGTCTTACACAGACTCGACAACATGGTAGCATTGATACAATAATAGAAAATACATTACAAATGCCAAACTCACGATCTCAATGAAATAAATAGTGTATAAAATAATAAATGGTGCACAACAACAACAAGCATGCAATGACAGCAATAACATTGCATGATGTCTGAGTTCAAATTAAAAATAGTAAGTGTATTAATATATGTTTGCATGATGTCAGATATTATATAGTGAGCTCATGAACAATGTCATTATTAAATAGTGAGCTCATGAACAATGTGTGATGCCCTAGCTTGAAGCTTGCGATCCATCAAGATATTTCCTCATGAAATAATCATAAACGGAGAGTACCACATAGTGAATATCAACAATAAAATAAATAAAAAGAGATCAAACACTTCACACAATGTCTTTAAGGTAATAGAAATGATGCCCTAGCTCTCAAAGCTCGCAGGTCATCAAGCATTCCAAATGAAAAGATGTAAACAATGCTAGTATTAAATAGTGAGCTCATGAATAATGTATGATGCCCTAGCTTGCAGCCCATGAGCCATCAAGACATTTCCTTATGAAATGATTATAAACAGGGAGTACCACAGTGAATATCAACAACAAAACAAATAAAAAGAGATCAAACACTTCACACAATGCCTTGAAAGTAATAAAAATGATACCCTAGCTCTCAAAGCTCATGGGTCATCAAGCATTCCAAATGAAAAGATGTAAACAATGTCAGTATTAAACAGTGAGCTCATAAACAATGTATGATGCCCTAGCTTGCAATCCGCTAGCCACCAAGACATTTCCTCATGAAATGATCATAAATAGGGAGTACCACATAGTGAATATCAACAACAAAATAAATAAAGAGAGATCAAACACTTCACACAATGCCTTGAAGGTAATAGAAATGATGCCCTAGCTCTCAAAGCTCGTGGGTCATCGAGCATTCCAAATGAAAAGATGTAAATAATGCCAGTATTAAATAGTGAGCTCATGAACAATGTATGATGCCCTAGCATGTAGCTCGTGAGCCATCAAGATATTTCCTCATGAAATTATCATAAACAGGGAGTACCACATAGTGAATATCAACAAATAAATAAATAAAGAGAGATCAAACACTTCACACAATGCCTTGAAGGTAATAGCAACAATGCCCTAGCTCTCAAAGCTTGCGGGTCATCAAGCATTCCAAATGTAAAGATGTAAACAATGCCAGTATTAACATTCATATTTTGTCATTAAATCAACAAATGCCATCAAAATGAAATTGAGTTAATGAGAAGACAAAGCTCAAATGCCTACCTCAAGTCATAGCTTCCATATAAAGATCAAATGCTAAGGAATTATGTTATAAAATTTCATGCCAAATTTCAAGGCATGCAATTTTATAACTGTACATATATTTTCTTTGACTCCTCCACATTGTAAAATCAATGCTAAGGAGAAAAAAGTATGATGTCAAAAAGTATAAAATTTCATGCCTTGAAATTTTATAACATAATTCCTTAGTAGCTGCTATATGAAGAGTAGTGTAAGGTGGCAACTTTCCTATTTTACCACAGTTAGGGCCCTCTTTTACCATGCTTTATGAGCTTTATATTTTTTTTAAGTGAAGACAAATATTATCTTAATTTGTTATCTTTAAATTTTATTCATTTTATGATTTTAAAAATTGAAATAAAAAATATAAACTTTTAAGAAACTTTTACATCTTTTCATCAAATGACCCAAAAACATCAAGAATCGTCATATATGGTCTCTAATAGCCAATTTTTAGAAGAATGTGAATGAATTCAAACATACATAAGTGGATGAACATAAATAATGAAGGTACCAGACATTGCCTGATGTAATGAAGTGTTGACCCAGGGTTCAATCTAGTATGCTCTTGTATGATCCAAAACTTGCAAGGAAGGAAAAGATGAAGTTAGATCCAAAGGATCTAAGCAATGCCTAGCACCCTATTACTGATCCTCATCTACAATTATGCATGCACATAGTCAAGCCATACACTTCTAAAACAAACTATGCTACAGAACATTGGTGTGTGTTAATGTGATTCAAAAGCTATTATGCAAGATTGTTTTATTATTGAGATAACGATATCTTAATTCTACAAGAATAAATGTTTTGAAAAATATTTGAATTTAATTTTGACAATAACATGAGGAGTGATATATTTCAAGCTTTAGCAAAACTTCATACCACTCAGTGTTCGTAGATTATGTTTAATGCATTATTTACACTTGTATTGGTGGGAAAACTCTTGAAAATGCACATAAGAGATTGCATTCAACCATGTTGTTTACATGACACATGTAGTTTACCTCCAACCTAAATCAGCATTGCGTACAAATCTACGGACAATGCGTGATATGAAGTCTCACTAAAGCTTGAAAATGATAAACATTATGATGCTGAGGTATGGTGTGGTAAGCACAAGTATAGTTTCTCGTAAGTTGCTATTGGTATACTTTTTTTTTTTTTTAATAGTTGGAGAATCTAGCTTCTCCTATACTTACACGTATGTATACATTTTGGGCTTGGCTTTAATGTCATGTAAATTTGAGTGAAATGGTAATAACATTTAAGAGCAACAAGTATGACATTTTAAACAAGTATGCATATACATTATATAACAGGAGGAGTGATATATTTTAATGGAAACACTTAATGAGAAGGATGTCTATATAACAGGAGGAGTGATATATTTTAATGGTAGTGGACATAGAAATTGTAGTGTAAGTAGTAGGATGATTGTAAGTGGACGTATAAATTGTAGTGAAACTCTGTAATTTATTATGGCTCAGTGTTGTATATCCTTAGTCAATGTCTATTTAAACTTTAGGATGATACTTATATGATGGCTTAAGTAAATTGTTCTTACCTTGAGACTTGTACACCATGGGATTAGAGGATGGTTATTATAATAGCAACTATGTGTCTATGGGATACCTTTATATTTTGTATTAAATGATGATACATATGTGTTTCTTCCTTTTACAACAGTTTATATTCTGATACTTATATCTTGAATTGTCAAATGACCAATGAGTGATAATTTCAAAAGTGTATCATAATCAAAGGCATGTGAATTTATATTGTACTTAATCTAAATGCCACTGTGTAATGTTTTTACTTATGATATTAATATTAATATATCCCTATTAAGATATCCCTAATTTATTACTGATGTCCCTATTTACATCTTTTCATCAAATGACCCAAAAACATCAAGAATGATCCTATATGGTCACTAATAGCCAGTTTTTAGAAGAATATGAATGAATGAAAACATACATAAGTGGATGAACATAAATAATGAAGGTACTAGACATTGCCTGAAGTAATGAAGTGTTGACCTGGGGTTCAATCCAGTATGCTCTTGTATGATCCAAAACCTGCAAGGAAGGAAAAGATGGGGTTAGATCCAAAGGATCTAAGCAATGCCTGACACCCTATTATTGATCCTCATCTACAATTATGCATGTGCATAGTCAAGCCATACATAGACTCAACAACATGGTAGCATTGATCCAATAATAGAAAATACATTACAAATGTCAAGCTCACGGTCTCAATGAAATAAACAATGTATAAAACAATATATGGTGCACAACAGTAGCAAACATGCAATGACAACAATAAAATTGCATGATGCCCAAGCTCAAATTTAAAATAGTAAGTGTATTAATATATGTTTTCATGATGCTAGATATTAAACAGTGAGCTCATGAACAATGTATGATGTCTTAGCTTGCAGCCCGCGAGCCATCAAGATATTTCCTCATGAAATGATCATAAACAGAGAGTACCACATAGTGAATATCAACAACAAAATAAATAAAGAGAGATCAAACACTTCACACAATGCCTTGAAGGTAATAGAAATGATGCCCTAGCTCTCAAAGCTCACAGGTCATCAAGCATTCCAAATGAAAAGATGTAAACAATGCCAGTATTAAATAGTGAGCTCATGAACAATGTATGATGCCCTAGCCTGTAACCCATGAGCCATCAAGACATTTCCTTGTGAAATGATCATAAATGGGGAGTACCACATAGTGAATATCAATAACAAAACAAATAAAGAGAGATCAAACACTTCACACAATGTCTTGAAGGTAATAGCAATGATGGCCTAGCTCTCAAAGCTCATGGGTCATCAAGCATTTCAAATGAAAAGATGTAAACAATGCCAGTACTAAACAAGGAGCTCATAAACAATGTATGATGCCCTAACTTGCAGCCTATGAGCCACCAAGACATTTCCTCATGAAATGATCATAAACAGGGAGTACCACATAGTGAATATCAACAGAAAAAAAAATAAAGAGAGATCAAACACTTCACACAATGCCTTGAAGGTAATAGCAACGATGCCCTAGCTCTTAAAGCTCACGGGTCATCGAGCATTCCAAATGCTAAGATGTAAACAATGTCACTACTAACATTCATATTGTGCCATTAAATCAACAAATGCCATCAAAATAAAATTGAGTTAATGAGAAGACAAAGCTCAAACTCCTACCTCAAGTGCTAGTGCCCTCTTCCCACATGATGCCGGCCTCTTTGCGCACGCCAAACTTGAATGCCCTCTTTGCACCACACAAAAGCGCAGTGTCATCTTTGTGGTAGCTGTTCGAATTTGCAAAAATTACAAATGACACTTTCTTTTTCTTTTTTTTTTGTTTATAACAAAATGAGTGTCACAATTACGACATCATCATCATTATTACAACACCGTTGAGGGCACTTGCAAAAAAAAATACAAAAAATAAACACAAATTGTAGTGGCATCGCAAATTGATGTCGAAATTCTACCCCAAATGTTGTAGTGTCAGTAGTAAACCTGTGAGCATTTTCACATGATATCATACAATCAAGTTTACTGTTTGCCTTCTTAGGTTTACAATCTTTCTTATTTTATTGATTCAACATTTGGAGGAACACTGGTTGAATGTAACAGAGTTATTGCAGGTCAAATGTAACTTTTGTACATTCAACCAGTGTAGACCAAATGTAACTCTTCATATCACAACTGAAGGTCTATTCAATTTCCAAAAAAAAGTCTCTTCATATTTCCAAATGCATGACTCTTTGCATGTCCCTTGTCTCTTCATATAATAAAATATCAAATATTTAGAGTGTGACACCTAGCACACATTGAATGACCCTCTTTATGAAGGCCTTGAAGTTGACTAATTCTAGCTTAGGTATAGTTAAATTGTCCTTGCTGCCCTAGAATGACATCTTTGTTCAAACCATTGATTGCAAACATTTTTTAAGTACTTGAATCTACAATAGAACAATAGTGGTGAATGTATGATTATTATAATCATATGATTATTTGTTATAATATTTATGTAATAAATGTAGTAACGATGGTGCAGTGCATTATTGATATAGGCTCAATGGCTCTTGTCAATGTGGTGGTGGGCAGTGTGTGTTGAAGCCTTCATGGACACGCAGCAACCCTGGACGACAATTTTGGTGTTGCCCAAATAGAAAAAAGGTTGCTAATGTGTATATATATAATGTTTCTAATGTAAATACTATTCATTATATTATAAGAACTAATGTAGATTGGTCATCACAGGGAAATAATGGCCGCAGATACTTTAGTTGGGTCGATGACAACTCATTTGCATCTATCTGCCCATCTCCACTTATCCGCGATGAAGGATTTGAGTGCAAAACGTGTCAAGCTAGGGAAAATGCTGAAATTATATTTTTATGATGCGTTCTCTATATTGTAATCGCATATCTTTGTTGCGACCATATGCGGAGATGAGCTCATGAATTAGTCAGTTTAGTATTTTCATATTGTAACTAATATTTTAATATGGATATGGCATAACTTATCTTTGCCTCAAGTGCGCATATATATATGGTTTACATAATTTTTTTATAATAATTCTTCATGTTTATGGCTCAGGTGAGCCCCAATCTGCTATCAATCATTTCCATTTAAGGCTTATTATTTCCATTAAGGTTTACATTCAAAATTTGATTACAATAAGATCAATAAATGATCAAAACAATATCATATGACCATGAAGGAAGGAAGATTTGACATAAAATATATGAAGGCTACTTAGTTTATCTTAGGGATAGAGATAATTTAATTTTAACTTTGGTTGCATTAAAGGAACTATGTTGACTTTATTTTGTAGTTGTTTAACATGAGAGTATGTAGATTAATAGTTCACATTTTTATGGGAACGCATCATTCAATTGAGCATTAATTCCCATCTATATCTAGTGAGATGAACATAACTCATGTACCTCATGCTAGTGTGCTTGGATACCTTGTATACACTATTTTGCATTAGACTAGACATTATACAAATAGTGAGTATTTATATAAAGTGCTCGAAGATCAAAGGCCCAAGTCCAAAATGCCAAAATTAATAAGAGTGAAAACCCTCATAGGCGGTTGGATAATGTCTAGTCTAATCCAAGCACACTAGCATGAGGTACATGAGTTATAAACTCTCATGTTATAACTCTCATGTTATAAACTAGCATGAGGTACTTAAAAATCTCTCATTACAATATATTCCCCCCATATCTTATTCAAATCTTATTTAATTCATTACTACATAAAGATATAATATTTTAATATAAATATAGACTAATTAAATAATTGAGAGAGTTTGGATCAATATTTGATTATATAAGTCAAACCTAGCACAAGAGTAGGAGAGAGAGAGAGCGAGAGAGAGAGAGGAATGACAAGGATATTGATGCTCCTCTTAGTCATTACGGTAATAGCTAAGCGGAGCATCAATATACTCATCATTCCTCTGTCTCTCTCTCTCTCTCTCTCTCTCTCTCTTTCTCTCTCTCTCTCTCTCCTACTAGTCCTTTGGTGTGTATTAAATAGAAGAGAATTTTCAGCATATTATTATCATTCTATTTCTTTGTTGTAAACATGCCATTGGTTCAGTTTTATAATTTTTTTTGTGTTAAATGCATTTAAAATAAAGGTCCAATTCTGTAGACTACGGATGCAGAGCCCTCTACTATCACCTTAAATAGGCCAACTCAACTTGAGGATTCAACAAGAAACTTGGAATCAACTCAAGGAATCAATCCTACTCAAATATCAAATAGAGTTCTTTGACTTTGTAAGTCACTCCCACAACCATTCCACACAAGTTCACCTTCCCACTTCCTTTTTCCAACACCTCTCACCTTGATCCCAACACCATAGATCATCTTATTATGGTATATATACCATGTTCCAACTTCCCATTCACTCCAATCAACTCAGCTTCTACCATTCCTCTTCTATAGCCTTTCTACGCCTGCCTAGTAGACCTTCACACCCTAAAATCAACAAATCATTGACAAACTTCCCAAATAACCTAGAAATGTTTTTACATTTTCTAGTACCCTTTTCAGAGTTACTAAATTCATCTCAGTCTCAGTCCTTCATCATTTGACTGGTGAAGATTTCCTTCACCCTCTAACTCTCCAACTAGGCCTAATTAGCCCTCTCTCAACAAAGCAACTCCTATCCTTGCTTGCCTCTAGGTCTCCATGAACCTAAACAGTCTTATAATATGATTCAAAATCATTAATTTTCAACTTAGTATGATTCCACCTACTCATCTACTTGCCATGACTAGTGTTGAATCACTTCAATCAATCATATAGTTTCACTATTGTGTTGACTGTTCCACAAAAGTGTACAGGTTTTTGAGAATGGTATTGTCTTTATTGATTAAAAGACCTTTTCCATTTGTTCCTTGATACATCAATTCGACCACACCCACTCCACTTCATGTGGATGTCTTTGAATTCATCATATCGGATAAAGTATGTTTAAGAACTGTTGGGACTGGTCCTTTGGCATGTATTAAACATAATAAAATTTGCAGCATATTATTATCATTCTATTTCTTTGTTGTAAACTTGTCATTGGTTCAATTTTGTAATTTTTTTTCAAGAACAATCTGGCCAAGGGCCAGATCAATATTTCTCGCAATCTCATTGCCAAAGTGGCCAAAGACTATGTTAGGCTGATAAAATATGGGGATTCTCTTTCCCGCTGCAAATCTTTGAAGGTTGTTGCACTTGGACGGATGTGTACCATTGTTAAGAGAATTGGACCGAGTTTGGCTTACCTCGAACAGGTGAGACAAGAGTTTTGTGGGTACCCTAATATTGGCAAGAGTTCTTTTATTAATAAGATTACTAGGGTGGATGTGCAACCTTATGCTTTTACTAGACTAAGTCTCTGTTTGTCGAGCATACTGATTATAAGTACTTGAGGTATCAGGTTATTGATACCCCTGGTATTTTGGACCACCCCTTGGAGGACATGAACACCATCGAGATGCTCAGTATTATTGCCTTGGCTCATTTGAAGGTGGCTATTTTGTTTTTCCTTGATGTTTTGGGGTCTTGTGGTTATAGTATTGCACAATAGGAAGCTCTGTTTCACAGCATAAAACCTTTTTTTTCCAATAGGCCTCTTAGTTTAGTTTGTAATAAGATTGATTTGCAACCACTAGAGACACTACCGGAGGAGGATGCAAAATTGGTTGTAGAGATGAGATCTGAGGCTGGGAAATATATGGGTGGGTTCTTTGGGAATCAGGAGGGGGGGGGGGATGATGGTGTGCTACTCTCTATGAGCGCTTTGAAGGAAGAAGGGGAGATTGCAGTGAAGAATGTGACATGCGAGAGGTTGTTGGAGCAGAGAGTGGAAATTAAGATGAAGTTGAAGAAGATTAGTAGTTGTCTCAATAGGATTCATGTTCCAATGCCCAAGTTGGGAGATGGGAAAGAGAGGCCCCCTTGTATTCCTCAAGCTATTTTGGTTGCTAGGGCATGTGCTACCAAGGAGGCCATGAAGCTGGAGAAGGATATTGAGAATGAAAATGGTGGGGCTGGAGTTTACTTTACAAGCTTGAAGAAGCGGTATATTTTGGCAAATGAAGAGTGGAAAGAAGATGATATTCTTGAGATCATGGATGGTCACAATGTTGCATACTTTATTGATCCAGATATCTTGCAGAGGCTTGAAGAACTAGAGAGGGAAGAAGGGCTTAGGATGGTAGCTGAGGGTGACAAGGATGATGAGATGGGGTTAATGGAGTTGAATCCTAATGAAAAGGAAGCTCTGGCTGCAATTAGGAAGAAGAAGATGCTTATCATTGAACACAAATTGAAGAAGAGTACTACAGTGAGAAGGCCTACTGTACCAAGGAAGTTTGACAAGAACAAGGAATATGGCTTAAACAGAATGAGAAGACATCTTTCTAGCCTGGGCTTGGATCCTTTGACAATTAGCTTGATAATAAATGAAGCAGATGAGAGCTAAGCAATTAGCTTCCCAATAAAATTCTCATAAATGAACTGTGCGTACCCCAATTCATGTGCCCTCTGCGTGTACCTAAATGATATATTTGAAACAACAAGGGTAAATTTAGCCTCACGCTTGTTGTTTCAAATATATCCTTTGGGTATGCACAAAGGGCACAGGAATTGGGGTACACATAGTGCATTTATGGGATTTTTCTTGGGAAGCTAATTGCTCATTTGTCATCTTCATTATTATGAAGCTAATTGCTGGAGGATCCAGGCCCAGGCTAGAAATATGTCTTCCCAAACACATAAAAAATATGCACATAAACACGACAACTAAGAAACATGAATGTAGATATCACAACAGCTGAGAAACATAAATGTAGGCATCATGGTCACATTTTTTTGGAGACAACATAATTGAGTTGTATACCCAGACGATGCAAAGCAACTTCTACTCCTCTGGTTCCAAGTTGACACTGTGGGATCCAAAGACCATAGATAAGGAATAAATTTAGAGAGTAGAGGAGGGCCATAATGACCAAAATAATACAAGACAAACCTCAAGTTAAATGAGGCAACTACAAACATTTTAATAGATTTTTATTATTAAATAATGAAATTTGCATATACTAGTGTTCTAAGCCCCCTCATTACATGATTTATTATTGTAAGCCCCCTCTGACTTACCCATCTAGAAAATGAAACTACAACCTATTAGGATTGAGACAAACCTTATAAAACAATAGCAGCTAAAAAGGATCGCTTGCCAACATATGCTCATGAATACAAGGTCCTCCAACAAATGTATTCATTAGATGTTGACAAGCGATCCTTCTTAGTTGTTGTTTTATAAGATTTTTCTAAATCCCAATAGGTTGTAGTTTCATTTTATAGATGCGTAAGTCAGAGGGGGCTTACAATAATTAATCATGTAATGAGGGGGCTTAGAACACTAGTATATGCAAATTTTATTATTTAATAATAAAAATCTATTAAAATGTTTACAGTTGCCTCATTTAACTTGAGGTTTGTCCTGTATTATTTTGGTCGTTATGGCCCTCCTCCGCTCTCTAAATTTATTCCTTATCTATGGTCTTTGGATCCCGCAGTGTCAACTTGGAACCAGAGGAGTAGAAGTTTCTTTGCATCGTCTGGGTATACCGCTCAATTACGTTGTCTCCAAAAAATTGTGACCATGATGTCTACATTTATATTTCTTAGTTGTTGTGTCCCAGGACCCCTTATGACCCTTTACAATCCCTAAGAATACATCTTAGAGGTCTTCAAATGTCATAAAGGGTCATAAGAGGCTCCTAGGATGGGCTAGATGAGCTTCCACCTTCACATGGTTGTCCCTGTTAAGTAGAGAATGTTAAAGTATTCTCGAAACAAAGAGAAGCTCAATAATTTAAGGTCTCAGTCCATAGACAAATTAAATTAGACTTACTATCCAAATTGGACAAATTATGTCCAAGGTTGCATCCTAGTGGATGGTTTGGATGATGGGTAGAGTGCTAGAAAGGTAGCAGCAACACCAGAGGGCAGAGAAAAGAAAGAACCTGTTGGGTGCCGAGACAAGGTAGATGAGCGATTAGATGATCATCTGCATTAACATGGGAAGTTTGGCTTGGGTGTGGGTTGTATTTTAGGGGATAATCTCGGGGATTGAAAAAATGAGGCAGCCAAATTGGAGGATGGGTGGGAAACTATAAAAGGGAGAAAAAAGAAAAATGAAAAGAAAGCTTTTGACATGATCCTTCGTTCTCAAAAAAATGGTGGATTTTAGAGAAAAATGAAAAGAAAGCTTTTGACATGATCATTCGTTCTCCTGAATGTAGCTAGGGCCAGGTTCTAACCCATTACGATTAATAAAATTACCAATTACCGTTTAAAAAAATAGTAAAGTAGTCCACACGATGGGGAGCAGTAGCTTGAGGTCGTGGGTCACCCCCATGGTCTTGGGTTCAAACCTCCCCTAGATTTTAAATGGTGTGATCGGCGAGTGGGCCGATGGTCTCACCCCCCAAGGATAGTCTCACCTCAGATTGCCCCTGGTATGTCCCAAGATACAGGCTGCTAGGTCGCTGGGCTAAGTCACGGGGATACCTCAAGGTTATAAAAAAAAAAAAAACATAACAAAATACACAATGATATATATTAATGTAAAGTAACACCTGAAGATAAATATCTAGACTAATCACCGAGCAGGATGTCGTTGGTGATTACTCCAGGTATTTATCTTCAGTTTTTTTTTTTTTTGACATTCCATTATTAGTCAATCTTTCAATGACCTTTGGTTGAAACCCTCACAAAGATTGGTCTAAAGTTCGACCAATTTTTGTCAAAATTTTTCGTCGTGGATTTGGCATCTTGGTCAAACGATCTAAAGATTTTGACCAAGTAAGGTCGAAAGGTCTAAAGATTTTGACCTACTTTGGTCGATAGTTTGACCTGATGAATTCCTAATAGCAGATGTGAATTTTGACCAAGATTCATGTCGAACATTCTACGTTGCCAATGATCTCTCGAGCATTCAACTCAAAAAATAGCAACCAAACCATTGGTCGAATAGTCGACCAATATTGGTAGAAAATTCGACCAATTGTCTATCAAAAATAGGTGCAAATTGTACTAGTAGAGGAGGAGATTTGTATGGTAATTAGACAGAGTTAATGGATGAGAGGGAATAAATGATGTTAGGAGATGGAAGAGGATCAATAAGTGGGGTAGATGGAAGAAGGATAATAGTGTGGGCGATGGAAGAGTAATGATGGGTGTGGGAGGTGGAAGGTCCTCATCACTAGTGGCTTCACATGAGGGAGTGAGATGAAATGACTCATCAACTTTAGGAGAGGGATTTTCTATTGAATTCCTTGTGAATCTCCTTGGAGACTTGTGTGTTATAGGTTGAGGTGGAGGATTAGCATTTGTAGATGGTGGGAAGCTAAGGTAGTCCACGTATGATGGTGCAACAATGGCTTTTGAAATTGGTTGGATGAATGATGGTGTAGAAATGGATGTGGAAGATAACATGGCTAGATAGTTCACATAAGTAGGCATGGAGGTAACATGTGAACTAGATTGATTAACTAATGGGGTAGGGGTGATGGATTGGGGTATGAAATATGAAGTGGATTGAGGGATGTAGGTTTCTTGTGGAAGGGGATTTGTGGTGACAGAGGAGGGAATGCAAGACGGTGGATTGAGATAGGATGGAGTAGATGGAGATGATGGGTAGGATAGAGTAGATGGTGGATTAGAAATAATATGGGGATTATGGTGATGGATTGGAGGAATTGGAGGACTAGGATTATGGATTTGAAAATAGGTTGGAGGATAAGGAGGTGGTGGATTTGGATTAGGGATGTAGCTAGAAGTGTTCTTGTAGAAAGGTGGAGATTCGGATATGACCATGGATGAAGATGGAGGTAGGAATGATGTATGAGGGGGATATGTGGGGACGACATATGAAGGAGATGTGGATGAATGCAATAATGGATTTTCCTTGTCAAAGGTATGATAAAGAGTACTAGTGAGTATGCATGGAGGTATGATAGGGTAGTTTGGAGGAATAATTAGGTTTTGGATGGTTCTTGGAGAAAGATTGCTAAGTTTTTCAATGTACTCATCATGATCAACAAGAATCTCATCATCATTTGAATAAGATAAAGTGGGAGAGAAGGTGGGATAATTAAACTCATCATAATAGAATTGTGAAATTATAATTTGTTGATAAGTTGGATAGGGATAAAGGATGAAGATGGATGAAGAACTAAAGCTTAGATTAGGATGAACAATAAAATTAGACCGAGCTTTTGGATTAAGTTTGGAATAGAAGGAAGGACTGAATCAAAATAAGATGGCAAGGGGATGCGGGATGACCAAGATGAATCTACTATGCTAGGATATAGAGAGAAAATGAGGACATGATGGAAGACAATAGTAATGACACTAGAAGAAAATGACCTAGGATGATAGCAAGGACATGATTATGAACCAAGGATGATAAATTTTGGAGGCTTGGGTGATTTTGGACTAGAAATTAGGTTTAAGTTTGAACTGATTCGACGAAAGATTTGTATGAATAAATCTTTTTTTGTGTATGTTCTGAAAATGTTTTTCATTGGTTTTGTAACATCAAAAACATGCACAAGCAATTCTATCCTATGTCATTGGCTTAGCTTTGAAAACCTTTTCTCACAAACTTAGGCACACACCCGAGAGCTAATCATAATACAACTTCTAAAGACCACAAAATGGGTTAATCAATTCCATATTAGCTGACTCCAAATGCTCAAGGATGGCATGGTATTGTGAGTGTATTAGGGAGGTTACTATCCTCCTTACACAAAGATTATCAAACTTTGAGGGGTAGAACGTGTAGGCCTCTAGTTAATTGCTTTTAGTATTTTTGTGGCATCTACCCAAATGATTTATACACGTGACTCACTTAAGACAATAATGGACCACATTGCCTCCTTAGGAAAGTTTGCCCAATCCAAACTATCATCTACACACCATGCCCAAGCTTGGTTGGATATAAAACTAGAGTTTACTCGTAGTCTTATTTGTATACCGGCCAAGGTATTTACCAGTTTGAGGTCATCCTCTAAAGGGGAAGTGCACCCTCTAGATAGGCCTCACTAGAAGAAAATTAAACAACTTAATCTTTCTCTTCACCCAAGTTTTACGAGGGCGAGGGGAGAGGATACGAATATAATCTATTCACTTTGTGTCACTTAGATTAATGAGATTGCTAAAAATAAATACTCAAAAAGAAGTGCTTAAAAATACTCCTTAAGACATTTCAAACACTCTTTCATTCCAAGTTTAAACCTAGATTATGGCTATGTGTTTCCTACTCTAACGAAAAAGAAACACATGTTTAGGACGCAAGGTTCAATTTCTTTGGAAAGATAAAAATTACAATGCTTTGAAAAGAAGATTTTCCAAATGTTTTCTCCCTTAAGCATTCAAGAGTGGATTTTGCTCATTTTAGGACTCAAATTGAAGTGTTTTGATTGTATTGTTCATTTTAAGAGCACCGAATGAAAGGTTCGATTTTGGCTTGTTCTTTTTACCAAAAGTTTATTTTAAACCCAAAAAATAAGTGTGAGGTGTTGTTTGGAATGCAATGTCAATTTTTAAGTACTAACCAAATGTGTGTTCATTCTAATTTTAAAAGATAAATTCATGCTCATGTCGAATGTACCTACAATCCTGTAATAGTTAGAACAATGATCCTGCAGTCCATAGTTGCAGTCCCGCGGACTCATCAGAAATGCCAAGAAATAGAATTGGCAGTACAAAAATTAAAAGCTATACCTGCGGCCGCAATCCTGCCTAGTCAACCCACAATCCCACAGCGTCAACACACAAACCCGAGAACACAGTTTTCAAAATTTTGCAGGGTGAAACCACGATCTCGTAGGGTCTATCCTCAGTCCTGCTGACTCTCAGAAGTGGGAAAAAGACAAAATAGAAGGGGATAAGTCTATGGAAAAATGATCTAACTTGATCTTCCTTCAATCCCGCCGAATGTATAAAAAGAGGTCAAGACACAGAAGAATAAAATTTTGCAAGCCGAGAGGCCTCAGAAGGTGGGAATGTGATCCAACAAGTGGAGCCCATGATCTCGCTGATTGTTTAAATGATCTTGTTGGAGGATTTTTTTATTGTTGTTGAAAATTTGACCTTGGGAAATGTGTCATCCAAACCTTCTAGTTAGTCTTCAATCTTGAAAAAACTAATAAACTCCTTACAACACAATGAATCAGTTTGGCATTATAAGTATACTTGGATGGTGGATGATTTGTGAAGGGAGAGGGGTTCAATTTATAGGTAAAGAAGAGGTGAAAAGGATGATTGAGATGCAATATTGAGGAAAGCTCAAGAGTGGCTAGGGTTCTTTTAAGGGAAAGCACATGGATTGTGCTTCTTGAAATGTCTCTCATTGTGACAAGTTTCATAAGGAGAGAGGCTAGGGAAGATGGGGCAATGTGACCATTTTGGTGAATGTGAAAGGGGAAAATAATGTAAGAGGGAGATGTAGTGTGTAAGAGAATTTAAGTCAACCTTAAATGCTTATGGCTATGGATTTGATAGATGTGACATGAGGGTTGACTTAGGAGAGGGTCAATATTTCTTAATACTCATGATTAAAGTTGTGCAAATGATTAGGGTAGGATTAGGGGTGGATTAGTGGACAAGTGGGAGAATTAGGAGGATGTGATGGGAGGGGAGAGAATGAATGGAGGGATAATTAGCTAATCAAGAATGATTAATTAATTAAAAAGAGATTAGTATAATGTGTGAATGGGTTGGATTGAGTTTGATTCATGGTTCAAGTGGTTGGGATAGGTTAGGTTAGGGGTTAAAGTTAGGAGCCATGTCTTCCAATTGATTAAATGAGATTTATTAAATCACAAATGGGAGAAAAGGGATTTATGAATTAATTTAAATAGACAAAGGTATTTATTTAAATCAATAGAGGAGGGATATTTAGTTAAGTAAATGGTTATGGGTTTCCATTAGGTTAATTGGACTATAACTAATTAATTAAATTAATTTAGCTAGAAGGCTAACAGTAATCAATTAAGTAATGCATGATTATTTAATTAATAATATGAGTAAGATGATTAAATTTAATTAAAATTGTTAATCATATTTAGGTGTCTAACTTGCATACTAATTGGTTTAACATATTTTCAGCATAGTGAACTGATCTATCTCCTATAGGTTTAGATTGGTAAAAGTCTAGCAACCATGCAAATTCAGAGTTGAACCAGTCTAGCAAGTCGAGGTGTTCTTGTTGACATGTCAAGTAATGGAGGTGGCTAAGACTTGTTCCATTATTGTTAATTTTTTATAACAAAGTAATTAATGCTCTTGTTGGCATGTATAGAGTTGGAAATTATGTTTTAACTGTTTAAGGTTATGCAGGCCTAATAGGATTGTCTCTTGTGGTTATTAGTCTTTATGATTATTAAATATCTTTCCTAAATCTATAGAGTTAGTCATTTATGTAGTTGAATAATTTAGACTTTCATGAGCTCTATATAATAAAGTTTCATGTGCTTGTAATAGTTAATACTACTTTTTGGAAATATTTAGTTGTAGTTGAATATATCTGATTGTACTCTTTGTTATCATGCATCCATGAATATATTAAGTTTTATTTCAATCTCTATTTCTATTGATTCTATTCAGGGTGTACTTAGGGGGGGGGGGGGGGGGCACTTTAGGTACACTTAATATTTACCTTATGTTAGTAGAAATAGTTAATTTAGTTTTTAGTTTTTCACTAGATTTTGATGAATAATATTGTTCGACTGTATGTTAGTCCTGCAACATTGACCAAATTCAATGATTTGATAGTGCAGTGAATTTAGTTCATTTCCAACATAATTATTGTCATGTCTTTTAACTATTATTTGTTACTGCATTTGAATAGAAGCTGGTTAATTCATTTTATAGTAGTAGTTGTTCATATGTTGATTATAGTTTTGTTGAAGTAGCAAATATTAATTTTCTTGAATTTTTCTTTCTACAATGATAGGTAACAATCTAAGTAACAACATGGTGCATATACTATGCTGGTCCAATTCATGTTCAAGACCCTGGGTGGACAACTAAATGTGTCTAATATCCAAACGGGGTTACTTAGTTAGATAAGTCAACTCTAAGTTTTTAGGTTGCACAATTCATAATCACAATTGAATATATGAACTCTGCATTTTTGGTGTGATTGCTAGGGATGGTGCTAAATCATGATCTTACTTATGTTGCTTTATAGTTTTGCAAGCTTTCTTAGGAGTATGATTTTTTTAATTAGTAGATAAGAATTATAGAAGTACTATAGACATGTTGGAATACTTAGACCATTGGGGGGTGAATCAGTGATACATTTTAAACCAAGTTTAATTCTTCAATAAATTTAAACTTAAACACAATCATAAGATGTGCAATTTTATGTGTAGTGAAGACAAAACAATTCAATGGACAAGGAATAAAACCTAAAAATGTACTTGACACAATGATTTATAGTGGAAAACCCCTAAGGGTAAAAAACCACTCTTAAATTATCTTTTATTGATCCTTCTCGCAAAATGTTTAGATAACCCACTCTAGGAAGCACCAACCCCTATTACACTTTTAGGAGCACCCACTCCAAGGAATACCAATCCCTTATACACTTTTAGGAGCACCTACCCCAAGGAACACCAATCCCTTTGAAGCACCCACTTCAATTCAAATACAAACAAATTTAAATGAGATGGACACTCTATTACAATACATTGCATATGAATCAAATCAATACCACAAAGATCTTTTATCTATCACACCACTCTTTACACAAACCAGTTATTGTTCTTTCTTTAACATAATTGCCCCGATAGTCTTCATGTCAGGAAAGATAATCAAAATAATGTCAATCATCACTTTCAATACAACATACCCAATGTAATCATTATGCATATTTCCTACAACAACAATAACAAACATGCCAATATTCCATCTCATAAATATGTCTACATATAAAATCTACCATATATTGTTGTCTCATTGATAATGTTATGCACCTACAATCATAATTCTATCACATAACTTTTGCAAATAGCTATTTGTTCATAATCGAGTTATTCAAGTTTGCATACAAAACTAAGTCACTATACATGTCAACACATCATTTGCAAATATTACAATAATATTCAGGCATGCATCTTCAATCTCAAAGTCAGTGATCTTTCCTTTGAAATAGCCTACCACAATTCTAACTCAAAAATTTTCAATCACAATCTTTACACAACCAGACACCAACTCACTTTAAATATAGAGATAACATTTTGTTTTACTCTCCAATCTGTCCTACTGATCACATTGTATAATTAGTCATGGAAATCCACATTATATCTATGAGAGTAATAAGAAAATAACAATAACATTAAACTTTACACCTTCAAAGACAATGTTAGTACTCTTCTTTACATTTGCCTCTAAAAAGAATAAATAGAAAATCACTTAGGTTCTTGTCATCAATACCAATTCTATGAATAATTAAAGTACTTGATTATCAAAACTCACTTCAAAACTCTCACTCATTTCTATTATCAGACCCTCATACTTACTGTACCAACATACACTACCCAATATAAAATATGTACCAATATAATCACAGATAGCACATACAAATTGTTACACCTTTGATCAATGAACACTACAACATTCAGAATCTTCACTTTCAACTCTATGGGTCAACAGATCTTGTAAATTCCTATATAGCACTATGCATATCTTGATTATAGAAACATGCATAAGGTATCTGAGATATTCACCTTATAACAGTCATCAATAAATACATATTTTATGATAACCTTTCTCTTATTGCTATCATCTCTTCATTATAACAAAACCTATGTTCCAGCTTACACAGAAACCATAATCATATTCTTTCTTATATACTATCTCACCTCAATCATGCCATGTGTCCATGTATTTCTTTCCTTACTATATTGTTCACACTATTTTTCTTCAGCAAACAAACCAAGTTTCATTTCCTTCAAGAGAATTTATCATAGAAATATCAATGTGCAGTTAGGCAAATCGATAACCAAACAATCCAGTCGTTATGTTTCCAAATAAATATACTCACACATATGACAGAAAACAAATTCAATAACGATATGTGTCATTTATCAATTAATCTGAATAGAACTAAAAACCGACTTCATAACTGCCAAATCCTTTAGCCTGTAGATTGGTTAACAAATTAAATAGATTTGTTAATCACTCAATCATGATAAAGATTAAATACTTTGACAAATATGAATATCTTCAAAAATAGTTCTATCACAAATTATTTGTCTTTAGTTAAGGTCTTAAAGTCTTAAAAATACTTTAATAAAAAATCTGACTACTTTCATTCTGTTGTTGTAACCTTTACTTCCTAACGTCACCTTCGTCTGTTCCTTTCGCCACATATTGTTAATCTGTTCCTGTCAAAGACTATACAGAAGTCAGGATTGTGTCTAATCTTCCTGTCAGCACAGTCTGTTAATCTATTTTGGTCACCATTCTATTATGTCCTGTCACAGATAGGACAAAAGTCAAGACTTTCACTGCAGATTTGCATTCCTATCGTTGTGAATTAATTGTCTGTCATAGTGAACTATATTCTTAACACCAAAATGTGAGGGACCCAAAACTTGAATAATATACTCTTGATTCATCTTTAATCAATATGTCTACATTATTCCACTAAGAGAACATGATATAAACAATCCATACTATTCAAACTGTTATGAATAAATGTTCATGATTAGTAACAGTACTTCAAACTATTCATAGTTTCCATATCCAAGCTATTCATGATTTTCTTGTTTATGATCTTCTCTTATCAATAACATATAATTCCAATTGTATTGATTGTATTAGAATCCTAAAGAGATAAAACACTTATAACTAATACATATTTTCATTCATTACCACAATACATATGAAAATTTCTCATATCCAAGAATATCACAATGCACATAATGCCTATGTCCACGTCACCTTAGTTGGTTCAGAATACATAGATAAAAAGGGCTCTATCAACATCTTCATAGATCTATCAACATTTTGAAGATAATGGCATCATCTCAAAAAAAATCCTTCCATACTCATCTCATTATCATAATTCTAAGACAACTCATCTTTTGACATCAATGACAAACATGCCAAAGTCAACAAACTTCCCCTTTAACATTGATGTCAAAACTAACTTCCTTCTTCCCCTTTTGACAACACATGACAAAGGGATAAATAATATCTTAACTTTCTCCCCTGAAGAATGAACATCTGGGAGTTTGTTAATTGCTGCAATTACTTACCATCATGTGCATAATTAACAATCTTTCATGCATATCCATACTGTGTCAACTCAACTTATCCATCATAATACTTTCCTTTTATCAAAACAAACATTTTATGTTAAGCATGACATTTGTATAGAAGCAACCTCTTTAAGACATCACTAGAACATTCTAGACTCTCATTGTTTGTAAAAACCTGCACACTAATCAACAATAATCAACAATGCTATAATTAGAAAAACCATCCTGATTTTGATCTATACTTCCTGCCATATTATATGCGTTCTTCCATTTGTTGCACAATTACAACTATAATGAACAATGTTGTTGATTGAAAATCTAATCTATGAACCATGCTTCCTCATCAACTATCAAGAAATATTATTAGACTATCCAATAATGTATCATAAATCTTCTCATTGATGCAAGATTTTGATCTTACTAAATCATTTATATTCATTGTTACTACATTTATACTTGATTGATTTTGAGATATGTTCTTTAACCTTCCACTATACACTACCGAGTTAGTCCTTGAATATTAGTGTAAGTACACAAAAATGTCTCATGATCACACTATTATAGTAATATATTGTCATCAATGATATGACCAATATTGACTTATTTTCATATCATGTAATGTTAGACCACAACACACAACATTAATCCAGAAAACCATATTTGACAATTCTGATCTTATCAATTCACTTGTTCTTCAAACACTTATGAAGATCACCAACTTATGAGCATTACCAACCACATCACCAACCATCATTTGCATCTGACTTTTGATCTTATAACACCTTTATTTCTATGAAATATTTTTAATCGTGTATCACAAAATCAAAGAACACATATGTATGCAACAACATAACTATATTAGCTCAAGAAAATATAACAAATGCATCATTTGTTATTTTTGGTCTGCAAACATATGCAGATAATCAATTAAACCTCAAACATCCTGTATAACTTCTGAGTTGTTCCATTTCATCTCTTTGATCTCTTCCATCATCAATCATATACTTGTTGTCCATTAATCATTGCCAAATCATTGCTACATATTTTAGTAAAGAGTATGCCAAGAATAATAATAGGTGTAATCTAATTTGATTCTAACAACTTGTTAATCTTCACCATAAATATACAACTATAAAAAGATAATTGTAAGGAAACTCAGGTGCAGAAACAGCTTCCTACGCTAATCTCTATAGGAGAGTATTGTGCAAATTCTTATAAATCTTTACAATTTCAGATTCGTTATCTACTTTAACAAAGATATTGCAACCACATACCATGCATACAGAAAAATAGACAATGACACAATGATATACCCTGGGGAAACCTTTTGGTAAAAACTCCAGCACTCCAAAACCTGCACAATGTATTGATCAAAACTATTACAGCCTACAATACACTTGCAATGCAAGTTCTTTCAGAAGATTTCTAAAAACTTTGAAGACAAATCACGGCAGCATAAAAACGTTCCAACCATACACTCGCATCACCTCTCTTTGCAACCCTTAAAAAAAAAGCTTATATTATGCGCTTCACTTTTTAGGGCTACTCCCAAAGATAACCGTATTAGGGTTTTACCATTCTCCGAGAAAATAGGAACCCCAAAATTTTTTCCGGGGCGATGCCCCGAACCCCACGATTGGGGAAGAGTGTACAGTACTCAAATTTATCAGTTGCCACATGTCTTCACCTATCATTGAATCTTCCTGACATAGCTCTTACGTGTCATAGGAATCCGTCATAACCGTTTTAGCCATAATCTCCTTACACACAATTCAAGATGCCGACACATCAACATTATTTGCAAGAAATATATTTTACAAAACAAATAATAAGAATAGGAATTATCCAAGGTTGAGACACCTTATTCCTAACAATAATATCCAGAAAAAAGAAGGACTGAATTTACACAAAATCAATGAACTATCTTTGAATTTTTAGATTCAAAACTTCATGCAGGAAATATGTCAGAAAAAAGAAGATACAAGTAACATAGGATAATACAGACAACTCTAGAAGATACATGACATATCATAGTAGAAGAGAACTCATAAAAAAAATTCTTTACTGTCACCTCCAATATGACAATTATGAGACCCATATGCAAAATATCATATTTGAGCAATTCAATTAGAATAGAGGCGAATGAAGAACTAAAATCTCCATGAAACCAATGGATGATTCACATTTCAATACCTTCTTCTTTCCTTCAGAGGAGTAAAAGATGTTACCATGATAAACTCCCCCAGAGTCTTTTCTACTTTGGAAGATCTAGATGGAAACACATGTGCATGGAGTGTACAGTGCATTTTGACGGGTTCACCCTCTTGAATATTCTTTCTTCTCCAGACAATAGTGGATCCTTTCTTCTTATCATAATCACCAAGTATTCTTTCACCAATACTTCTGCAAAACCGTTCTATATGCCCAAGATGATAACATTTATAACACCTTATATTCTCATCTTTCATGAATACATTTCCCTTAACCGAGTTTCTATTAAGCATTTTATAATTTTCAATCCTATGACCATGGTTATGACAATTAAAAAAAAAAAATTGTTTAAAGGAAATAAATTTCTTCTTGAAAAACCATTCCATCTCTTATCAACAAAGCTACATATTGTAGCCTTACGATCATAACCATTGCAAGCATAAAAATATCCTTGAAAATAATGATTGTACATGAATGAGTGATTGTGCCAAGGATGTGAAGATTTGGAAATATTTCTCCTTTCTCTTTGAATTCTTTTGAACTATCTTTTTGCAGTAGGGTTATCATTTGATTTAATTTTCTCTTCACTCTTAAGTGCAACAGCATGATGGTTCAAATCAACCTGCTTCCTTGGTGTTTTCCTAACTGTAAATTTCTTACCACGTGTAGTAGAAAACGATGTATCATGTTTAGATCCTTCTAAAGATTTTTGTCTAAACTCGTATCCCAATCCTATAGGATCCTTAGAATTATTTTTCCTGTCCAACATCTCATTCAACAAGTTAGTACTATGATCAAACTTTTGATTTTTTTCTGACTAAATCTTGACTCTTTCAAGATCTTTCGTCAATGCAACTACTTCTCCTTAAACCTTTAAACATTCAATATTTTTAACTTCCAAATCATACCTTATTACATCTACTATCTTCTTATGTTCTTTAATTTCAATTTTCTGATTTAAAATCATCCTGTCCTCAAGGGTTTGTTCTTTCAACAAGAAATCGTTATCTAACTTTTTCTTCAAAGAAATAATCTCATTTTCTAGTTTCTTGCACATTTCATCCTTATCTTTTAATTTAGCTTCCAATTCCTCCTCGGCCCTTTTTCTATCACCCATTTAAACTTTTAGAAATTCAATAATCTTTTTAGCTTCATCATAGTTTTGAATTTCAACTTTATTAACTTCAACACTTTCATGTACGTGCACCTTGATATCTTGCTTTTTCTTTCTAAGGCTCTTGATCACATTGAGGGTTGAAAGAAATTATTCTTCAAGTTTAATCACTCCTTCATTTGTTTCCTGGTCATGAGAAGCATCAAATACATATGCAGTACAATCTTTAGAATCTAAAATGTTAGAAAAATCATCAATAATATTTAAATCAAATTTCTTTTTAGGAAAGTCTTTCATCTTCTTGTTCCTTCATTTCTTACCCATAGTATTCCTTCTACCAAGACCAACCCAAGTTGATTAAACATATGAAAGGGAACCTTACTCTAATACCACTTGTTGGAATACTTAAGCCATTGAGAGGGGGGGGTGAATCAATGGTACATTTTAAACCAAGGATAATTCTTCAATAAATTTAAACTTAAACACAATCATAAGATGTGCAAGTTAATGTGTAATAAAGACAAGATAAGTCAATAGACAAGGAACCAAAACTATAAAGGAACTTGACACAATGGTTTATAATGGAAACCCTATAAGGGTTAAAAAAATACTTTTAAATTGTCTTTTATTAATTCTTGTTGGAAAATGTTTAAAGCACCCAGTCTAAAAAGTACCAACCCCTGTTACACTTTTAGGAGAACCCACTCCAAGGAATATCAATCCCGTATACACTTTTAGGAGCACCTACCCAAAGGAACAACAATCCCTTTGAAGGACCCACTTCAATTCAAATACAAAGAAGTTTAAATCAAAGGAACATTCTGTTACAATACATTGCATGTGAATCAAATTAATAACATAGAGATCTTGTCTCTGTCACACAACTCTTCACAGAAACCAGTCATTGTTCTATCTTTAACATAACTTCCCTGATAGTCTTCATGTCAAGAAAGAGAATCAAGATGATTCCAATCATCCCTTTCAATAAAACATACCCAATGTAATCATTTTGATTCTTTCCCACAACAACAATGACAAACATGCCAATTTTTCATCTCATAAATATGCTTGCATATATAATCCACCATATATTTGTTGTCTCACTGTTAATGTTTTGCACCTGCGATCATAATTTTGCCACATAACTTCTGTAAATAGTTATTTGTTCATGATCAAATTATTCAATTTTGCATACAAGCAACCTCTTTAAGACATCATTAGAACATTCTAGAGCCATGTTGTCTTATATCAATACAAGCTTGGTGAACTTATTCATCTTCAACACCTGCAAAAACTTATTTGTTTAATACATCATCTGCAAATATGAAAATAATATTCAGACATACATATTTAATCTCAAAGTTAGTGTTGTTCCCTCTCAAATAACCTGCCACAATTCTAACTCAAAACTTTGCAATCACAATATTTACACAACCGGACACTAACTCACTATGAATACAAAGATAACATTCATCTTTACTCTCTATTCTATCCTACTGATCACACTGCATAATTATTCATGTCAATCCACATTATATATATAAGAGTAATAAGAAATAACAATATCATTTAACTTTACACCTTCAAAGACAATGTTAGTACTTTGCTTTACATTTTCCTCCAAAAAGAATAAATAGAAAATCACTTAGGTTCTTGTCATCAATACCAATTCTCTGAATAATTGAAGTACTTGATTATCAAAAATCACTTCAAAACTCTCACTCACTTCTATTATGAGACCCTCATACTTCATTGCACCAACATACACATCCCAATATTTAATATGTACCAATATAATCACAAATAGCACATACATATTGTTACACTTTTGATCAATGAGCACTGCTACATTCAGAATCTTCACTTTCAAATCTATAGGTCAGTATTTGAGATATTCACCTTATAATAGTCATCGATCAATACATATTTTATGACAACCTTTCTCTTATTACTATCATATCTTCATCATGAAAACACCTATGTTCCATCTTACACAGAAACCACAATAATATTCCTTCTTATATACTATCTCACCTCAAACATTTCATGTGTCCATGTATTTCTTTCCTTACTCTATTGTTCACACCATTTTTCTTCAGCAAAGAAACTAAGTTCCATTTCCTTCAAGAGATTTTTATCATAGAAACATCAATGTGCAGTTAGGAAAACCAATAACCAACAAATCCAGTCCTTATATTTCCATATCGATATACTCACACATATGGCATGATAAAAATTCAATAATGATATGTGTCATTTATCAATTAATCTGAATAGAACTAATAAAAAACTTCATAACTACCAAATCCTTTAGACTGTAGATTGGTTAACAAATTAAACAGATTTGTTAATCACTCAATCATGACAAAGATTAAACATTCTAACAAATATGAATATATTCAAGTATGCTTCTATCACAAATTATTGTCTTTAGTTAAGGTCTTAAAATATTCAAAACACTTTAGTAAAAAATATTCGATTACTTGCATTATGTTGCTGCAACCTTTCCTTCCTATCGTCACCATCTTCCCTTCCTGTCGCCACATATTGTTAATCTGTTCTTGTCAAATATTGTACGCAAGTTGGGATTGTGTCTAATCTTCCTATCACCACTGTCTGTATATCTATTCCTATCACCATTCTTGTCACAAATAGGACAAAAATCAAGACTTCCACTGAAGATTTACATTCCTCCAAAGTCAAAACTTTCATTGCAGATTTACATTCCTATTGTTGTGAGTTAAGTTCCTAGAACAGTGAACTGTATTCCTATCGCCACAATGTCAGGGACCAAAAACTTTCATAATATATACTTGATTCATCTATAATAAATATGTTTGTATTATTCCACTAAGAGAATATGATATGAACAATCCATACCATTCAGACTATTATGAATAAATGTTCATGATTAGTAACATTACTTCAAACTATTCATAGTTTCTATATCCAAGATATTCATGTTTTTCTTGTTCATGATCTTCTTTGATTAATAACATATAATTCCAACTGTACTGATTGTATTATAGTCCTAAAGAGATAAAGAAATTGATATAAGCAATACATATTATCATTAATTACCACAATACAGATGAAAATGTATCATATCCAAGAATATCACAATGCACATAATAACTCATGTCCACATCACCTTAGTTCAGACTGCATAGATAAAAATAGCTCACTAGTACATTTGACATCATTTTTCGACAGTTATTTTCGACCGTTAATGAAAATGGTTTAGGTTGGTCAAGGTATAGAAGGAAAAATTTGTTTTTTTTTCTAAAACCATGCCCATGTTCGTCGAACTTTCGACAAATACGGGCATATTACTTAAAAAGAACATTTCAATTCTCATTTTCACTTTTACGGAGCGTGCGAATTAGGATTGCGAATTCTGAGTACGTTCCTTCTCTGTTTTTTTTCATTTCTTATGGTTGATAGCACAACAAGTTTAACTGATATTTCAGCAGTGTTGTAGTAACTCCAATGCATTCATGTTATTAGTTTTTGTGCATTCGTGTTTAACTAATAAACAGTTTGCATGCATTGTGTTTATTCCTCTCTGTCCCATGACATTCTGTCAGGCCGAACTCAACACATTGTGTCGGCTTTGCCATGAAGTCATGGCCCTAATGGGTAACTCAACACCTATTCATAACAGTTATCCTGTTTCAATGCATGAAATTTGCTCAATCTAACAAAGGAAGTACTACACAACGGTCTCCATATAGTCCCAAATCCTAGACAGTATTTCTTTATGTCTTAAAATGGCCATATACAAGAGGAATTAGCCTCGAGGGCTCTGGAACACTGGAAACTCCAATTTTCGGTTCTAAACCCTTGTTTTCTAGGGCATCTTCAATCTCCTATAGCAACACACTTCCGCCTCTAATCAGTGATTGAATCACTTTCAATTCAACGTAATAAACTGTTCCAAATCATAAAATGTATATCTTATGTGGACAGATCGTCCATTGTCACACCCGAGCCACCATCTTCATTGTATTTCTTTACTATTCTGACTATACCCGCACTGTTTGTTTAATCCTGCACATGTAATGTTAATAGCGACAAATATTACAAGTTAAGTATTGACATTCCATGAATATCAGGCCTTCATATTCATGGAATGTTCCTCTTTATTCCTGAGTCCCTACGGTAATAGAAAACTAAAACAAGAAATGATGTCTGATAAACAACTGTCGCAACAGTAGTCTCACTGCAAAATGAAACTCATTCAAAGTAGATAGTTTTGAATAATGAACCCTATCAATTCATTTGCATATCAAACTCATCAAATTGAGTTTCCAAGAATGGATGGAATTGCAGAGAAACAGGGAGTTTTTATTCCTTGTCGTTCACCAATAGTTTGTCGTTTACATGTTTAGTTTAGAGGACTCCATTTTCCACCATTTCATTTTGGTGAACTTGGTGTGTCTTACACTTGCATAATTTTTTATTTTTATTTTTAGATTTGATTTTTCCCTAATTGTTTAAAATCTAGATGTATTCATTTATGGTTTGTGTATTTGGATTGGTTCAAATAGTCCTAAAATTGCACACTTTACCACATACATCACGCATTTAGCATATTTATCATTTGAAAAAAGAAAATTGTTTCCTTTTTATTTTCAAACAGTTTCACGATAAATATATTTCATAGATGTGATAGTGTCCTAGCATCCCGTGTATCACTCTATCCTTCTTGTAAATATTCTCCTACCTATGAAGACATTCTGATGCAAGAGATTATCAATAATTCTTTAAAAAATCCCCTTCCTAAGGATGAATTTTTGATGAATCATGTTGATCCTTCTCCTAAAATGTACCTTCACCATGAGGATATTGTAGTGCAAGATGATAATATTATAAATACTTTTCTTAATGCTATTTTACCTTTCATGTACCTAAATGACATTGTTGCTAGCAATGAATCAATAAGTGATATTGTTGATCCCTCTCCCAAAGTTTTCCCTACTCATGATGATATCTTGGAATAAGAGGATGATATGATTAGCATAATTCTTGATTCTTTTCCTTCAAGTGATGAATCATTATAGATAAAAGAGCCTAATCAAGTCAAGTAATTCACATTTCTAGTCTTGTGAAGCCTAAAATTATTGTCCATCTTTGTCAAGATACCCATCAAGCTCAATAATTTTTCAAAAAGCATTTTTAGGATCCAAATCAAAAAGCAATGTTGCTATCAAGACCCCTATCATTATGCTTTGATGGATGTCCATACCCTATTCCAAAGCTCCCATTTTGGCAATATCTAGGAAGGATGCTGACAGGTTGTCAAATTTGATTTTACACGTGTTGATTGCATTTGCTTGAAATTTTCTGAAAGCCTTTTTAGCAAGTATATTTTGTGATTATCCTGCAATCATGGCATTCCATAAAACCATGATTCTTAAATGCATTTTGTCAAAAAGTTCGCTGGCCTTTGTCTATACTTCCACATTTTGCATACATTTTGCAGGGCAGGGTGTTAAAGAATATAGATCAGAATAAAGAATAAACATAATGCTTTTTCGTAATCGAACTTCTGGTGGATTAGATAATTGCCACTATGATTGCTTTCTAAACAGCAAATATGATCTCATATAAGTAGAAGAATGAACGGTTATTATTATGAAAGGACATGACCGTACATGATTGAACAGTTACGTAGGGTCATGTCTTTCTACAATAATAATCATTTGATAACAATCAACTTCTAATTATAATGATGTCATTTCATATTACTATTTTAACACTTAACACACGATGCATGGTAATATCATGATTATCGACTTCAGCGATATAGGTCACAATATGTATATGTATCATGACTGTAGTCACGATATAGATTTCGACCTTCACAAGCTTTGTGTGCAAAGGTAAAGTATCACACTTATTGACTCAGTCGAAGTGGTGGTTTTATTCTTCATGATTCAGATTTGCGTGCAAAGGTAAAGTATCACAATTCTATTCTTATTTCAACGCACATGCAATGATAAGAATTAAATGATATGAACATTTCTTTTCCACATGAAGGTGTAAGACATGAGAATTATCTAAACAATTTACTTTCTCTTGATTTGGACCACAATACAGAAGAATTATCCAAACCATTTATTTTATCTTGATTTGGATGCATATCAATGTATAACTAAGAATAATAAAAGTAGACTTACGGAGATTAACACTATAATGCATTTTTTGTTATTGCATTTTGTAAAATCTTGTTATGTTGGTTTCCTATTTATTTTCAAAGAGAATTTAGATAAGGACTGCGAAAATTTCTTCTATGGCTTTGACAAAGGTAAAGTAGGTTGATATTCTTGGGGGGTCAAAATAAACACAAAAATCTCTTAGAGGTGCTTGTGTGGTATGTAAGTTCCCTTGTATAATGATTATAGTTGACATACATCAGGGGAAATTTATTGAAGTAGTGGTTTCCCATATTATTTCTAGATTATATCCAAATAAAGAATGGCCATGGAAGGTCCAATCACTTAATAAAATGAATGATATTGGGTTGTTTGTGTTGATCCCATGTCGAAATGTTTCAGGTAGGAAATAGATTAGAGGTGTAAAGTCCAAATTGGTGAATTTTGTAATAAATAATAATTAGTATTCCTCTTCCATACTAACAAATGTTTTGGGGTGCTTGAGTTTTTTGTGGCTCCTCTTGCCTTGTGATCATTATCAATATGTACACGAGGGAAAATCTATTAACTAATGACCACTCATGGATATTGGTCATCCAAGAAATGACTTAGAATATACATGGGTGATATTTTCACAAAGATCAAAAACTCTTAATAATTGTCTATAGAAAGCTCCAAAAATAATACTTAGTTATATTAAACTATTGTTCAATAGTATCTATCACATAAGATTGTACATCCTTAAAGCCTATTTTTGTAAGCCATTCAATTCCCTAACATTAGCCACTAATACATTTGGGGTGAAATTGCGACGGCAATGTGTGACGACAGGGAAATGTTAAGCGGTTTTGGCTTTTTTTTTTCAAATATAGCCCGACACCGTCGCAATTGCGACGTTGTCGGGATATAAGTGCAAAAAAAAAAAGGAACGTTGTCATTTGTGTTTTCAACAGCGCCGAGAGAGATTCCCTCTGCGAAATCAAGCGGGTTATCATTTGTGTTTTGAACAAAGCGGGTTGTCATTTGTGTTTTGAACAGCACCGAGAGAGATTCCCTCCGCGAAATCAAGCAGGTTGTCATTTGTGTTTTCAACAGCGCCGAGAGAGATTCCCTCCGCAAAATCACAGCTACAATTTCTGAGTACGTTGGGTTTATTTTTCTTTTGTCATTATTATTTAATCTGGTATTCAGCTGTTAGAGAGCTAAAATACCCAGAAATGAGGACATATCTGTGTTGAATTTATTGTTAGCGGCTTTGGTTATTTAGAATGCTTCCCCACAATACTTAATAGGATGCATTTGGTTTTCAAAGCTTTCACTGACTTGGATTCAAGATTCTGAGACTTTCACGTGCCTTGCTTCAGTTGTTTCCACAAACAAATCGCGTGCCTTTTGTATGCTTCCACATTTTATATACATGTCCATCAGGGTAGTCACCACCACGATATTTGACAAAAACCCATCTTCAATTACTTTTTGGTGAATTTCCCTACCCTGTTCTATGACTGTACCTCTGGTTTTAATGTATAAAAATGACCCAAATTTCAAAGGAAGTATATGATAAATTCCACCTAACACTTCCTAATCCCTGGACAGTGTCTTCTTACACTTTGAAACAAACAATTCCAAAGGGAATTAGCCTCTAGGGCTCTGCAACACCCAAACCCATAATTCTTGGCTCTAAACCCTTCTTAACTAGGGCATTCTCAATCACCCGATTCTACACCCTTCAAATCCAAATTAGTGGATGATTCACCATCTCACAAACATTATACAATGTTCCACATTATAACAATCCACCCTTGCTTGGATAGATCACTCACTGCTATACATTAGCATTCAACTCAAGGTAATTTCCCACAGTTTATCCTGTGATCACACTGTTTTCCACAAAACTTTGCCTATGCAATGTCAGTACTTCATAATACAAGTTAGTTATTGTCATCCCATGAATATTAGGCCTTCTATGTTACAGCAAAATCAAAGTAAACTCATTCAAAACGGTTTAGAATGGATGAAAGAAATCCTTCTAACTCATGTATGTGTTAGTTCAAACAAATGAGGATAGTCACTCTAAAGACAACATGATAATGTACACTCACAGTAAGTGTACATTATCATGTTGTCTTTAGAGTGACTATGCTCATTTGTTGAAGAAGAAAAGCATTAATGTGGCTGAATAGCAATACATTCAAGTGGCAATTACACAAGGGACAGTCACTGTGAGATGTCCTCATTTGTGACTGTCCTTACAGTGAGTGTACATTATCATGTTGTCTTTAGAGTGACTATCCTCATTCTGTAAGTGTACATTATCATGTTGTCTTTATAGTGACTGTCCTCCTTCAAGTGGCAATTACACAAGGGACAGTCACTGTAAAGACAACATGATAATGTAGAGGAACGTTGTCATTTGTGTTTTCAACAGCGCCGAGAGAAATTCCCTCTGCGAAATCAAGCGGGTTATCATTTGTGTTTTGAAAAAAGCGGGTTGTCATTTGTGTTTTGAACAGCACCGAGAGAGATTCCCTCCGCGAAATCAAGCAGGTTGTCATTTGTGTTTTCAACAGCGCCGAGAGAGATTCCCTCCGCAAAATCACAGCTACAATTTCTGAGTACGTTGGGTTTATTTTTCTTTTGTCATTATTATTTAATCTGGTATTCAGCTGTTAGAGAGCTAAAATACCCAGAAATGAGGACATATCTGTGTTGAATTTATTGTTAGCGGCTTTGGTTATTTAGAATGCTTCCCCACAATACTTAATAGGATGCATTTGGTTTTCAAAGCTTTCACTGACTTGGATTCAAGATTCTGAGACTTTCACGTGCCTTGCTTCAGTTGTTTCCGCAAACAAATCAAGTGCCTTTTGTATGCTTCCACATTTTATATACATGTCCATCAAGGTAGTCACCACCACTATATTTGACAAAAACCCATCTTCAATTACTTTTTGGTGAATTTCCCTACCCTGTTCTAAAGATCCCATTTTGGCATATGCTTGAAGAATGCTGGCAAAAGTGGTTGAGTTTGGTTTTATACCTCCCAATTGCATTTGTTTAAAAACCTCCAATGATTTTTAAACAAATGCAATTGGGAGGTATAAAACCAAACTATAACAATCCACCCTTGCTTGGATAGATCACTCACTGCTATACATTAGCATTCAACTCACGGTAATTTCCCACAGTTTATCCTGTGATCACACTATTTTCCACAAAACTTTGCATATGCAATGTCAGTACTTCATAATACAAGTTAGTTATTGTCATCCCATGAATATTAGGCCTTCTATGTTCATGGGATGATCTTCATTATCTCTAAAACTCTACTGCAATGACAAGTCTAGACAAAAGAATGACTGTTTCAGCAGTGACTGGCGCGACAGCAGTCTCAATATAATAGTAAACTCATTCAATAACAAGAATAATTGAATAATCAAACCAAATGATTTGAGACTTAAAAGATCAAGGAACTTGCAGAAATTAAAGTTTATTGCTCGCTGTTTCCTTCACCAGTCCATACACCCGTGCAACAGCAAATTCAAAGTAAACTCATTCAAAACGGTTTAGAATGGATGAAAGAAATCCTTCTAACTCATGTATGTGTTAGTTCAAACAAACTAAGACTTCCAAGATAAATGGAGTTGCAAAAACTAAGAGTTTTATATTTCTTACTGTTGCAGTCCGTATATATCTCCCTTCTTTGTCGTAACAGAGATATATATAAGATTCTTTATAACTTCTCAAAAACTAATCCAACCAATTTTCATCGGTTGGAGCTTAGTTTGAGCCTAACTAAATCCTAAATACTAACTCCCTCCATTGTTAGCTAACCGTTGGATTTTGAAAATTCAAAAATTCCAACTTATAATTAATTGAATTATTTTAATCCAAAGACCACTAAACTCACTAACTTTGATCTCTTATGATTATTAAACTTTCCAAAAGACTTAAACTTCCACACTAGCCTATTCTAGATTCTTAGAACATTATTGAACTTTGGACAATCTCAGTCCATTGTAAACAAGCTTTTAGTCCTAATAAGGACATCATTACAAACTCATTGAAGTATTGCATTATTTTAATAACATTAAAGGTGCTAAGATCCTCCAATTGACCTGTTGACCCTGTTTATGTATTCCATCCCTCTGATTTGTCCTGAAAGTCTGTATAATCTCCGTCTCCAAATTGGTTGTGTGAGGTGCTCCGGCACCAGTTCGCCAATGGAATAGAAGTTGTTCTTCCTATATCAATGGAAATCCTAGCTCTACAACTTCTAACATTAATTGAAGTAAAGGAAGATGGTGCGATGAATGTCATATTAGTAAAATTGTTGAATCTACAAAAAGCTTATGAGAATGCTTATAATGCCTTGACACATCACCAAAGAATAGTATAATGTGGGTTTGACAAGAGGTATGCAATCCCCCTCTTAAGAAAAATGATATGATTTTGAAGTACAATGAAAGAGCAGCCAATCCAAGTCAACATACAAAGTTTGATGCCTTATGGGAGGGTCCTTTTTATATTTCTCGCTACAAAAAAAATTATGTTTTTGAGTTGGAAAACATGGAAGGTAATCCTTTTGAGATATTGATAAATAGGATCCATCTTAAACATTTCTATTAATAGTTTATCCTTCCTTCTTGTACATAGTAGGTTATTTATGCTTTAAGCTCAATAAGTATCATGAGGTACATTTTCTTTGTTGTTAGTCTCTAGTTTTCTTAAGGTTTGAGCCCATGTTTTACCCCGTGCATAGCATTTTTTGTTGTCCAACACATTTTAAAATGATCACCCCCCTATTATTGTATCACTTCCTCCTTGTTCCTCATTCAAGTGGCAATTACACAAGGGACAGTCACTGTGAGATGTCCTCATTTGTGACAAGGACAGTCACACATGAGGACATCTCACAATGACTGTCCCTTGTGTAATTGCCACTTGAATGTATTGCTATTCAACCACATTTATGGGCCCGTTTGGACCACGACACACAGTAGCATCTACAGAGAAGAATATCCCAGGTGTAACAAGTTGTAAGAATATACCAACAGTTCTAAGAAGTTCCCTAGCACGTAGTAGCATCTACAGAGAATAATATACAACATGAGGGCAGCCACTGTAAAGACAACATGATAATGTACACTCATTGTATGTGTACATTATCATGTTGTCTTTACAGTGACTGACCTCATTCAAGTGGCAATTACACAAGGGACAGTCACTGTGAGATGTCCTCATTTGTGACAAGGACAGTCACACATGAGGATATCTCACAGTGACTGTCCCTTGTGTAATTGCCACTTGAATGTATTGCTATTCAACCACATTTATGGGCCCGTTTGGACCACAGCACACAATAGCATCTACAGAGAAGAATATCCCAGGTGTAACAAGTTGTAAGAATATACCAACAGTTCTAAGAAGTTCCCTAGCACATAGTAGCATCTTCTAATTGTCTATACCACTTCACAAGGTATTGTTTGCACACATTGTTTTTGGTTCTTTTGATGACCCTTGTTTTGAAATTGCTATTAGGCCTTGTAGCTTATATGTTTTGATTGCTGGAGAGCTTCTAAAGCTAAGCAAGAAGACCATTGCACGAGTTATAGCCGCGCGCTTAGGTTTGAAAATTGTATATTTTTTAATCTAATGTATATTTTAACTAGACTTTTAGCTTATTTTTGCTGTATATTTTAATCTAAAGGGAATCATGGATGTGAACTTGAAAGAATTTTGTACTTAGTTCTTATGGAGAGAATAGTAGTAGTTTACGGTCTAATATCAAATAGAGTTTTCCAATTATAGAAAGTTAATGAATTCTAATAGCTTATATGTTTCGATTGCTGGAGAGCTTCTAGAGCTAAGCAAGAAGACCATTGCACGAGTTATAGCCACGCGCTCAGGTTTGAAAATTGTATATATTTTAATCTAATGTATATTTTAATCCTTTTGCCATGTCATGTAATATGTCTTGCCTTGTAGCTTATATGTTTTGAAATTGCTGTTAGGCCTTGTAGCTTATATGTTTTGATTGCTAGAGAGCTTCTAGAGCTAAGCAAGAAGACCATTGCACTAGTCGTAGCCGCGCGCTCAGGCATGAAAATTGTATATTTTTTAATCTAATGTATATTTTAACTAGACTTTTAAAATATTAAAGGATTTAACTAGGTCTAAGAAGATTTGTGTACTTTTGACAATTTTGCTTAGTCACTGAAAGTTGTAGACTGAAGTTTTCATAGCCCAATTTTTGCTTCCTGCGAAGAACGATCATGTCAGATAATATAAGTGAAGAACAAAATAGGGAGACAATCGCTAGATTGTGGTCTAACTTGAAAAGAAAAGGTGATGGAAAATGTTATTGTCCCTGCAAAATTTGTAAGGGCTTAAACCGTAGAAGACTGCTAATCAAAACAGTTAAGAGACATTGTAGGGAGAATGGTCACATTGAAGGGGGGCATAACTATCATCCACTGGTAAGTTGTTCATTATATCATTTTAACAATTTATATACATATGAAATCACTTGATGATGAGTTGAAGATCATGGTTTATTTATGTTAATCAATTTTATATAGGTTGATCTCCCCAGGGAAGTACATGATATGGAGGAACATGGGGGTGCGAATATCCAAGGTGAAGATAATGATCCCATGGAAGATGACGATCATGCGCTAGAAAACACAATTGAAGATGATGGTATAAATACATTGATCCATGACACATTTAGTCCAAGCGGATCTGATCATGATGATGATGATAGCCTCGATGTACCTCTACTTGAGAAGGCATACGAGCCCCTATACAAAGACTCCCAAACAACTCTTCTCTCTGCTGTATTGTTGTTGTTGAACTTGAAGGTTATGAATGGTTTATCCAACATAACAATGTCACGTATGTTAAGGTATGTCATATATGTCTTTATAGTTAACAAAAGGTGAATAATGTACCACTAATATTGTTTATATTAACAACTTATTTTTTTTGCTGTAGATTGATAGGCGAGTTTTTGTTACCACCATCAAATATTCTACCTCGCTCATATCGAGAATTATCTGCTATTATGAAAGATATTGGAATGGAGTATCAAGCAATACATGCTTGTCCCAATGATCATATTATATATTATAAAGAACATGAATTTGCAACACAATGCCCTGTATGTCATACGAGTAGATATCGAACAGATCGAATAACAAAAAATGTACCTCACAAGGTTCTTCGTTACATCCCCATTATTCCACGAATGTGACAATTATTCAGGTGTACTAGCTTGGCACAATTTATGGATTACCATGCACGCAATAGAAGTCGAGATGACATTATTCGAATCCCTGCGGATGGTTCGGCATTTATGCACATAGAGGAAAAGTGGCAACACTTCAAAGAAGAACCTCGTAATCTCAGGCTTTCATTGGCAGTGGATGGTGTCAATCCATTTGGAGAGATGAGATCTGTTTGCTCGGTGTGGCCTAATTTTGTTATCAACAATAACATTCCTTCGTGGATGTCAATAAAGAGGGAGCACATTATGTTGGAAATGATTGTTCCAGGTATTTTATCATTTGATAGTTATTAATTTACATGTACTTACAAATCTTACAGTAAAATGGTCACAATAATTATGTAATGTTACTATTCATTCAAGTAGGTAAATATCAAGTTAAAGATATGAATGTATATATTGAGCCTCTTATTGACAAGTTGGTGGAGTTATGGAACGGTGTCACTATGTATGACGTGTCTAGACCAATAGGACAAAGACAATTTCAATTCCATGCAATACTTGTATGGACAATACATGATGCCCCAGGGCTAACACATTTTTGTGGTATGTTATAGTGAATTCAAGTTGCGCATGATAATTCTAATTATAAAAATTAACATATTTAATAATCCAATTATATCATTATCTTGTAGGTCTTCAAACAAAGGGAAAATTTGCATGTCCAGTTTGTGGTCCAAAGATGAAATCTCATCATTCAAAAAGTTTAGGAAAGCAGGTGTTTGATGAGTACAGACACTTCCTCCACAGGAATCATAAGTATCGAAGTATGGAAAAACATCTTTTCAATGGGAAAGAAGAGACTACATCAAAGCCACGAAGAATGACACCTCGCCTATGGAAGTTGGAATATAATAGAATTAATCGTCGAGGTAATGTCGTTCCACCTAATGTTTTATGTTTGTAATTTATATATTTCTATTGTGATTTTTGTTTACTAATTATGTAATTGATGATCGTGAAGGTCGTCAAGGCACTACTGACAACCTTCCAAAGGGACTAAAAAGCTATCCCAGACAATTTAGTAGGTTGCCCTATTACGAGGACCTACAAATTGTACATTTGTTTGATCCTATGCATATTGGAAAGAATATAACAGAGACATTGTGGAAAATACTGGATGGAAGGCGTGACAAAGAAAAAATTGTCAAAATTTGTAATGACATTCATGAATCCAATCATGCACTGAAGAATTTCATTCACTCAAATAGCAATAGAGATCAGATTAATATAAGTGCCCTTCCTTGGTTATTAACGGAGCAGCAAAGTGATGCCATAAAAGAAGTCATACGAAAAATTTGATTTCCCACAGGATTTGCTGCGAACATAAGCAATCTCATATCAAAGAAAAGTGAATTTGGGCCAGGGCTCAAAACGCATGATTGGCATACTTTCATCAAGGTAATTTATGTTCTTCTGTATTTACAATATATTCATAAAATACGTGTACTATTCATTATGTTATGTTAGAAAATAATGAAATGATTGGTTTATAATTACTGCAGTACGTGCTACCTCTATCTCTCCCAGAGCACTTCAACAATAACATCAAACAAGTGATATATGATCTTGGAAAATACATGAGGTAAGCAATAATATCTGTTCAATTTGTTGTATATATTTATTATATTCGCGATTTATTTTTCTTGCTATGTAATCTATTGTATATTATTTTGTAAAGTCTCGTATTTATATATTTTTTGTGACTTGAATCTCTTAATGTAGGTGGTTGTCATCTAAAGAAATCCATAAAGAAGATATAAACTATTGGAAGAGAAGAATTCCTCATTTACTGTGTGAAATGCAAAAGTGTCTACCTCCAACTTTTTTCAATGCACAAGAACACTACCTCATACACCAAGTTGAGGAGATTGAATTGTGTGGACCTGCACACACTAGGTCAATGTGGATGGTTGAGAGGCACTTGAAATCTTTGAAGGCTTTGGTTCGACAAAGAGCACATCCTGAGGGTTCCATGGTAGAGGGATACATGGTATACCAGACTATGGTGTACATTACTGAATATCTTCCTAAGTTTGCTTCAAATATCCATGTAGATCGCATTTGGGATCTCGACCTTTTTAAAAAATTCAAAGGGGAGTACTTGATGGGGAAAGGTAGATTGAGGAAAGTGATAGGTAATGAATTATAAGATGTTATTGTAATAAATTATTTCTTAATCTTCAAAATAAATCGGTTGTAAGTCGTTTATTTTTTTTTTGTACAGTTGCTCGAGAGTGGGATGCACTACATTTGTATATTGCAAACAATCTTGATTGGATGACGGTATGGATTGAACGATGTCAAAATTCTGGTCACACATTAACATGGGAAGGTGTATCTTCATTGGTTAAAGAAGCTCATCGTAATGGAGATTCTAATGTTACGCAAAGGGAAATAGATTTAGCATATGGTTTAAGAGATTTCCAGGTACGTACAAAATTATTAATCACCCGTATGTTTATCAACTCACGATATAATAATTTTGACATGTTTCACATATTATTGCAGGTTAAACACCACAAGGGTATGTTCTGTAATGGTCAAAAATTTCGCGTCAAAGTGTTGGATGACACGAAGAAAACTTGTGATTCTGGAATAACTGCAGTCTTTCAAGTGACTAATATTTCATCTAGAAATGACTTAGATCCTCAAGAGTCTAAAAATCAATACTATGGCATTTTGGATGATATACTTGAGTGCGACTTTAGTTCCTTCAAATTAGTACTCTTCGTTGTCAAATGGTACAGGCTACGACTTAATCCAAATGATCCTAATAGAACTGTTATTGAACATGATAATGGATTTACAATGGTTAATACAAGGTTGTTTGAGCCAGTTGGGGATGAGACCTATGTTCTTCCAAGCCAATGTGAGCAGGTATTTTACTCAGAGGTTTCACATAAACCGGGTTGGTCATTTGTTGTTAGACATGAACCGAGAGGAAGGCCGATAAAGTATAATGCGATGGAAGAAGAAGATGATGTAGATGATGATCACGATCGACAATTATTGGATGATGTTCCTGAGACAAATTTTCATGAAGAAGAAGAAGAAGATGATGACGATGATGCTGCTACTGATGATGATGATGAAGATGATGTTGATGTTGATGATGATGATGTTGATGATGACGACAACGACGACAATGACGACGACGATGACGATGATGATGATGACGATGACGAGGATGATGATGATGATGATGATGATGATGATGAGGATGATGATGATGAAATTTAAAGGTATGCCATCAATCCTTAATGTATTTAATATTCATTTCTTGATAGAAATATATTTGTCTTAAATGGTTACATAGTTTATTCATTATCTATTTAAAAGCTACAAGTTTCAACTACAAATAGAATACTGCTAATCTAAATTAACTATTAATCTAAATTAATTAAATAAAACTATTTAAAACACATATTGATGCATGAATTTATTGAGCCTTATTTTCTTTCAGGTCAAAAGCATTTGTAAGTGTTCTCACAACACCAACCAAGCATCTTCATAAGATCACTCTCCTTGATCCAAGCCAACTCCATAACCTATCAGAGTGCACACCAAATCCTTATGCCACCTTAGCATTCTACATCTTTGGAATAATCCCAATGTCCCTCAATCCATCCAATGGATTCATCCAAGCAATCTAATCAACAAACTATCAAATGCTCACAATGCCTCAATAGGCTCCAAACTTGACTTCACCTTAACTAGGTGTTTCCTCCACCTCCACCACACACATCAAACAACTTCAAATAGCATGTCCCCAAGGTTACTAAGCCCTCAACTCATCAGTTGATACAAAAACCCAGTTTTAGCCCTTCAGTAGGCCTACTTCCCTAGCAGGCTTATAATGTGAGCCTGATTTAAGTGTTATAATGTGTACGTTTTAATGTTTTTAATTTTTATGTGATGCTTATGATGGATGTGATTATGATTATGATGTGATTATGCTCACAATAATTAAATTACATTTACAGGAAATTGAACCCCTTTCAAGAGCATCCCGCACAGTCTCATGGATCGACAGGTATAAGTCAATATACCTTATAGAAAGTCTATTTAATACACTTATCAATAGTAAGATTGATGTCTTCTAAGATCTCTCCCATTTGCAGGTACCAACAAATAGGTATTTTTCAGAAGTGTCTTCCTCGAGTGAGGGAAATATAGGAATAGAAGAGGAAAGTGAGACATACTGTTTATCTAGAATAGGGAGATTAACTAGAGGTCAAAGGACTAGAAGGAAATTCAATAAACACATGAAATTTTTCCTTGCTCAAGGGGGGTCATGTTCTTATGATGATGAGATGAAAGGTGACATCGAGGTGCCCTTGAGGTACCAACATCTACAGAAACATTGGGTACCCAAGGAACTTCCTCCAATAAACACTGATTTTTGTGTTAATGAGAGGACATTGTAAAACTAGTGATCCTTTCTCCAAAAGTGGATAGGGTTTGTGAATGCTTCAGAAGTGGATTGGTGGAAAAGTTATCTCATGGAGGAAGGGTGTGTTCCTTTTCAAATGGAGTTTGTAGGAAATGAAGAAAAAGATGAACATGACAAGCCTGATACTTCTAATTTGTAATAAAACAAATCATATTTGAAATGGTATTATAAAATCTTATATTTGTTGTTTTACCCTTTAAAGGCATCTCTGTTGTCCTCCTCATTGTACTAAATTCACTCTTTTTCATATTATTCCCATCCCCTTGTGCTGCATACTGCTCCCCTTGATTTGGGTGTTGTTTTGGACAGTATCCAAAAAATGGCAGTAGGTCTCTTGAGCATATCCTAAACAACAGTGAAGGAAGTGGCCAATAATGAGCACTTTCATTATATAGTGCGGTGACCCAAAAGCAGAGCAGGTGGGACCTCATTCAAAGAGGATTGAGTTCCATCACTCTCTTTTTTTATGGTCAAGATTCTGTAAAAAGATCAGTTTATGGGCCTCAAAACAGAGAGTTTTCATTAGTTAGCACAGTGCTCAAATGCTTTTTCAAAAGTAAGAGAGAGTGCACAATTCCTAGAGACCAAATTGATGCTTGACAGGCAAACACCCAATTCATGATTGAGAAACACATATGTACGTGTCAAGATATATATATATATATATATATATATATATATATATATATATATATATATGCAACATGTATTTCAATGAGGACAAAGGTAATTTTTCTCTGATTCATTAGCACAAGCAGTTCTAGTAAAAGCATGTTCAATAGTGATACTAGTTACAGTTCCCTATCTTCACCCAAAGGCAATGTAAAATGCATCAAGTCATGAAGCCTAGCATGGACTCTCTGTCAGATAGAGCCATTGTCTTGCATGAAATTAGTCATTCTGTAGACACTGGTCTAGTGTTGTCAACAGACCCAAATAGTTCAAAGATACTCGAACCAATCAGATGTTTTATGGGGTGCATTTTTGTATTAGGTAGAAAGGATTCTTCATACAGCTGAAAGTCTCGAACCTTTCCCCACCCCCAAAAAAATATCACTTGTACTGTCATGAGCAGTCATGAGGACTAGATAGATACATTATAATATTTGTAATTTCCACTTGAATGTATTGCTATTCAACCACATTTATGGGCCTGTTTGGACCACAGCACACAGTAGCATCTACAGAGAAGAATATCCCAGGTGTAACAAGTTCTAAGAATATACCAACAATTCTAAGAATTTCCCTAGCACATAGTAGCATCTACAGAGAAGAATATACAACATGAGGGCAGTCACTGTAAAGACAACATGATAATGTACACTCATTGTATGTGTACATTATCATGTTGTCTTTACAATGACTGTCGTCATTCAAGTGGCAATTACACAAGGGACAGTCACTGTGAGATGTCCTCATTTCTGTCATGGATAAATCTGCAAATCAGATACATAAAGAGTACATAAAATGAACAGCTGTAGAGTAATTTTACTGTTTACATGATTATCCTAGCATGATCTTGGCTCTAATACCAATAATAATGCAAAGGAAGGAGTTCTTCAACCTAACATACAAGATCCTAATCAATTTTCAACCGTGGAAACTCTGGTTATGAATTTATTACTCTCGCTGGAAATCCTAGTTAGGGTCAGGACAGTCAACATGAAAAATACCATAACTTAATCAAAATCCAATGAAATTTCATGAAACCAACTGTCTTTGAAAGGTAAAAGACAATATCAACATTATCAATCATGTGCAAGTTCGTACTAGACTGTATAGAGCCATACCATGCCTATTTTCAAATTGTAACTTTTAGAAAAAACAAACTTTCAGGGCAGCCAATGGTATTTTTATCATATCTTGCTCAAAACTTAACAAAATTACATGAAACCAATTGCATTTGAAATATAAAAGACAACATCAACTTTTCCAAGCACAACCCTTCAACACAAATCTCAACACTTGAAAATGGATTAGTAGTTCAACTTAAACCAATGACATTCCATTCATTCTATCAAATATCTTCATACTGCATTACATAGTCTTAATGGAGAGAAACGTTAGTTAGTTTTGATTTTAAACATTAGTTTTGATTTTAAACAGAAGACCTAATAAACATCGATCAACTAAAGTCCAAACTTCAATTTCATATATTGGATTCTCTCCCCTTCATCCATTGTCAAGAACAATGCGGCTGATTGTGGATCATGCATTAACTTTTCATATGCTTCAATTATAGTAGAGTCGCGAAGGCCAGGGATTGCTTTAAGTGCTTTATGCAACTCCGCTGCCTCATTTCTCAAACTAGATGATTTATCCACTTTCAGAGGCTGTGCAAGGCCTGATGTAATGCCTGCAGACAGATCTTTGATCACTTCACAAATCGAATCCAACGAACCTGCCAATGTTCCCCTCCTCCTCTTTTGCCTCCTTGACGATGTTGAAGGGTTATCTTTGCCGCTTGCAGTAGATTGGTTAGATGTAGGTGTATCAATAGATTCATTATCATCATTAGACAAATCAGCAGCAGTCTCAAAACATGCATTATCCATACCATGATAACTGAAATCTTCATCATCAATGAAATCCTCCTCCGTCTCTTGAGCTGTTGCAGCTACAGTGCCCTCAGCTATGTCATTCCCAACAATATAGGATAATTCATTGTAGTATTGAAATGGCTGCCTCTTATACATTCTGGCATTTTTAAATTCCTTTCTCTGTATCATGGCATAACAATTGAATTCATTATTGGTCCTTCATTACTTAAAAAGATATATTCAACTTAAAAGGAGATTTGAAGACCATGTTACCTTCAACAACTCGTCCCAAACACTATCATCAGCATCCATAGTTTGGGTAGTCTCATTCCAAGCTAAGCCACTTGTATTCCTCAAGTCTTTCATAACTCTATACCCTTGTTTCCAAGTTTTCAGCTTGTTCTTGAAGTTTTCCTTCGATAGCTTCATTTTCATCTCATTATTGAACCTCCTTTCGATGGTTGTCCAAGCCTCTTTTTTGAAACCCCCTTCAGCTTTCTTTCCAAGCTGCACTTGCTCCTGTAGTAAGTCTAGCAACTTGCGTTCCATCTCTTTTGTCCAGAACACCTTCTTGGAAGAAGAAGTTGCTTGGATAACTTGAACGTCACCATCCATAGACATATCTGATGCACACACAACATGATAATGTACACTCACTGTAAGGACAATCACAAATGAGGAGAGTCACTCTAAAGACAACATGATAATGTACACTCACTGTAAGGACAGTCACAAATGAGGACAGTTACTCTCAAGACAACATGATAATGTACACTCACTGTAAGGACAGTCACTCTAAAGACAACATGATAATGTGCACTCACTGTAAGGACAGTCACAAATGAGGACATCTTACAGTGAGTGCACATTATCATGTTGTCTTTACAGTGATTGTCCTCATGTGTGACTGTCCTTGTCATATAATATAGCAACATTAAACATAACATGACAATATTAAATATAACATGACTTAACATTAAATATAAAATATAGCAACATTAAACATAACATGAGAATATTAAATATAATATGACAACATTAAATATAACAACATTGAATATAACATGACAACACTAAATATGGCATAACGGCTTTTATTAATGTATAGTATCAGTTTGTGAAATTTATGAAATCTGACATTAGTTTAAACATTGCCATAATAGTTATTCAACCGACTAAGATCGAGATCTATAGTCTTCCCACATCCTTCTTGCTATTTCATCTCGAAAATTGGCCCAATCATCTCTTTCACGCTGGCTCAACCCATATGTCTCAAGCACTGGTACATCTATCCCATCACGACCATCTTCCTCTTCAAATTCTACCTCAGATGGAAGGCCGTCCTCTATCGTAATGAAGTTGTGAAGTATGCAACATGCCAAAACAATATGTGTTTGTGTCTTGATTTGATAAGATGTCGCATGCTTCAATATAGGAAAACGCTGCTTCAATATCCCAAATGTACGCTCTATTACATTCCTAAGCGAGGAGTGTCGATGATTAAACAACTCGTGTGAGGTGTTTATTGGGTTTTCTCTTGAAAACTCCTTTAGGTGGTAGCGTGTGCACCGATAAGGTGCGAGAAATCCTGGTACGTTAGGATATCCAGCATTGACCAAATAATATTTACCTAAACAAAACAAAATGTCATTGTCATAACGTTGTCTTATTTTTCGTATGCTTCAATAATATAATCATATTTTACAAACCTGGGGGAACTACCAATGGATCAGCTCTAGATAGAGCTGAAGCTAGAACACGGCTATCTGCAGTAGACCCTTCCCAACCAGCAAGGATGTATTGAAACTTATAATCAAATGAACACACTCCCATAACATTTTGTGACAAGTTGCCTTTTCTATCGCGATATTTAGCTTGCAAGTTGATATCCACAGTGATTGGTATATGGGATCCATCCATTGCTCCCACACAATCCTGTACTCAAATAAATCATAGGTCTAATCAAACAATAATAGGATTAAAACTCTAAACAAACTTAAACCACTGAGAGATATACCTTGAAGTATGGATCAAAACGGGCCTTCCCAGTAATTTCTCGAGGAGTGTTTGGACTAGGGGGTATAAAATAATCCGAATGGAGCGCCAAGATAGCCCTCAAGACCTTGTGGAAGTATCAGCTTACTGTCTCTCCAGAGTGCCCAAAGTTATGGGCAATCTTACGATTCCTCAGATTGTGGCCAAGAGTATGGAGGAACATGACTAATTGTTCTTCTAACATGAGGAATTCTGTATCTTTGATGCTTCCTTTTTTCCTTAGAATATTGGCTAGTTTAAAGAAAGATCGTCTAGTCATGCGTATTTGGTCATGGCAATCCATCTCATTGGAGTTGATAACACGCTTATAAAAAGGAATTGCATCTCTTGTGCGCTTACGCATTTTTTGACTACCTTCTTTTATACACTCCCCTATGGCCGCGACAAGGGTGGCAAGAACAACTACAATAACAGGCAGGAGTCTTCTCCTCCTCATAATCTATCCTTCAATTTAAATATCATCATCATCATCATCAATATCATCAATGAGATCCATTGAATTACCTAAAAATACCAACAAAACAATCACGAAACAACATAAGAAAACACCCAACTATAATGCATAATCAGAGAATAGAGTTGCAAGTTCAGTATACAACATATGTTGACAAGAAAGTACCTTGTGTAATTTCACAAAATGAGAAGTTCTCACAGTGACTGTCCCTTGTGTAATTGCCACTTGAATGAGGACAGTCACTGTAAAGACAACATGATAATGTACAGTTGCAGTGAGTGTACATTATCATGTTGTCTTTAGAGTGACTGTCCTCATTTGTTGAAGAAGAAAAGCATTAATGTGGTTGAATAGAAATACATTCAAGTGGAAATTACATAAGGGACAGTCACTGTGAGATGTCCTCATTTGTGACTGTCCTTACAGTGAGTGTACATTATCATGTTGTCTTTAGAGTGACTGTCCTCATTTGTTGAAGAAGAAAAGCATTAATGTGGTTGAATAGCAATACATTCAAGTGGCAATTACACAAGGGACAGTGGTGCAGGAGCACCTCCAACATTTAATCCATGGTCGAAGATAAAGGAGACTTCAAAGAACATCAAGGCTAAACAGGAGGATGGAATGCTTAATCAAGGACAACAGATCACTTGGTGGATCTTAGCACCTATAATGTTAGTAAAATATCGCAATTCTTCAATTAAATTGTAATGTCCTTAATAGGACTAAAAGACAAATTATAATGGACTAAGATTGTCCAAGCACTACAATTGGAGTCTAGAAGAGTTTAATGATCATAAAAGATCCAAATTAGTAAGTTAGTGGTCTTTTGTTTTAAAGAATTTAATAAATTGTAAGTTGGAATTTTGAACTTTCAAAATCCAACGGCTAGTTTTAGTTTGGTATGTGTTAAGTTTAAACATTCAACTCAACGAAAGTTGGTTGAAGATTAGTTCTTAGTTAGTTGTGTTTCAAGTTGTAACACTTGGTCGATAGTTGAATCTATTAGAAGAAGTTATATTAGAATCCTTTATATTTAGATAAAGGCTCTGTTACTAAACAAAGAGGAGATTGGTGTATTAATTTGTCCTCGACAAGCAATACAAGACTGCTGTTTCTTGCAATTTGATTTCTATTTTGAAACTTTATTGGCTTGGTTTGAAATTGAAATGCTTTGACAGGGTTCTTTAATCATTTCATTTGCTTTTGTTATGTTTCCAAACATTGCAGTGAACCTGTGTGTACCATTTTGGGGAAACAGTGAGCAATAAAGCATCTAGTTTATGTAAACTAATTCATTTTGAATCTCATTTTGAATTGATCAAATTCCATATGCTCTGAGGGAGATTTTTTATCCTTCGAATTGCAGATTGATGAGCGTTATAATCTATTAAGTTTGCTGTCGCACAAGTTGTCTTGAAACAACGTTCTATATCTTAGTTTTCTGTTACAGTAGAAGTTTAGGGGCGATTGAGGTCATTCCATGAATTGATAGGCCTAATTCATGGAATGACATTTGCTAACCTGTATTATATGATTCTAATCTAAATATATGCAGAACCGCGTGGGAGAACAATGTGATCACAAACAAGAACAGTGGAAAACGGCATTGGAAGTGTGCTAAGGTGTAGCAGTGGGCGATCTGTCCACATAAGGCATATGTTTAATGCTTGGGAATAGTATACAATGTTCATTTGATGGTGAATCTGCCACCAATTCATTGCAGGGTTGTGTGGAGACAGGAGATTGAGGAAGCCCTAGTTGACAGGGTTCGAAGACAACAAATTGGGGTTTTGTAGTTGCAGAGCATTTGTGTCTAATTCCTTTTGGAATTGAGCAATTGGAGACATAACTAGACACTGTCCAGGAGTTGGGAGCCAAGAGATCTTTAACCCATACTTCCTTTGAAAATTTAGTAGATTTTAGTGCATTGAAATAGGGTAGCAGTGCCGAACAAGGGTGTTTGTCCAAAGCAACAGTATAAAAACTTTTGATATGTTGTTGAACTCCAAAGAGGGTATCCATAAATGTTGTTAGCTCATCAAATGTTTTGAGAAAAGTTAGAATTATTCCCTTTTTAAGTCTGCTGCAGGGTTTAGACAGCCTGTTAAGCTTTTTGTGACCAGTTTGTGAGAACATTGGTGAAATGGGATATGGGAATTGAGTGAGAGTCTCAGAATCTTGAAACCAAGTAAAGTGAAGCCTTAAAACTCAAATCCATCCTTTAGGATAGCCTTGATAGTCAAGTTCTTGAAGTATTTAAGATTGTTGAATAAGCCCAAGTGTCTAACCTCTGAAATTTCTAAACCTACTTGTGCATTTGATACCACCACCCTTCCCTCTACATCAGAAAGTCACTGTGAGATTCATTTGTGACTATCCTTACAGTGAGTGTACATTATCATGTTGTCTTTAGAGTGACTGTCCTCATTTGTTGAAGAAGAAAAGCATTAATGTGGTTGAATAGCAATACATTCAAGTGGCAATTACACAAGGGACAGTCACTGTGAGATGTCCTCATGTGTGACTGTCCTTGTCACAAATGAGGACATCTCACAGTGACTGTCCCTTGTGTAATTGCCACTTGAATGAGGACAGTCACTGTAAAGACAACATGATAATGTACAGTTGCAGCGAGTGTACATTATCATGTTGTCTTTAGAGTGACTGTCCTCATTTGTTGAAGAAGAAAAGCATTAATGTGGTTGAATACCAATACATTGAAGTGGCAATTACACAAGGGACAGTCACTGTGAGATGTCCTCATTTGTGACTATCCTTACAGTGAGTGTACATTATCATGTTGTCTTTAGAGTGACTGTCCTCATTTGTTGAAGAAGAAAAGCATTAATGTGGTTGAATAGAAATACATTTAAGTGGCAATTACACAAGGGGTAGTCACTGTGAGATGTCCTCATGTGTGACTATCCTTGTCACAAATGAGGACATCTCACAGTGATTGTCCCTTGTGTAATTACCACTTGAATGAGGACAGTCACTGTAAAGACAACATGATAATGTACAGTTGCAATGAGTGTACATTATCATGTTGTCTTTAGAGTGACTGTCCTCATTTGTTGAAGAAGAAAAGCATTAATGTGGTTGAATAGCAATACATTCAAGTGGCAATTACAAAAGGGGCAGTCACTGTGAGATGTCCTCATGTGTGACTGTCCTTGTCACAAATGAGGACATCTCACAGTGACTATCCCTTGTTGGTGCAGGGGCACCTATCAAGTCAACTAGGAACACCTTGGAACAAGATGGAACCAGAAGATCAAAGGCAACCCTACATGTCAACTGGGATATTTTAAGGCCAATAATGGCATATTGTAATGAACAATGTACTTTGCCAGTCAAGAGTCATAAAAGTCCTAGTAAGTCCTAGCTTTCATTTTAATGTTGTTTCAATGTTTTATTGAATTCTTCATTGTTGAATGATATGTTTATGAACTAGAAAGGTTATTTACTGCATTCTACTCACTGTTGCATCAATTTTAATTCTATTTTGAAGAAGTACTCACGCCTGCTAACATATAAACTGGCAGTTTCTACTAATTTTCTGTAACAGTCAAAGGTTTTCTTTAAATAAATGAACCTCCCATGAATCCCAAGGGCCCAGACTTCATGGGAGGCTTGTTATTGACATGTAAAATAGAAATCTAACTTATTCTATGCAGCACTAGTGCGAGAAGGCTGATGATTTGCAGGAAACAGTGAAGTGTTCCTTGATGAAATGATGGGAATGGTGTAATAGCAGCATATTGGGCTGAATAAGAGGGTTGTATTATGAGTTGAGATGTCCTAGGGCATCAAAGAGAAGGTGTGTGAACAATTATTTGGTCTCCAAGGTTAGTGGAGATAGGTGTTTGGTGAAACCCTATGCACTCTGCTAACCACTTCTGCAGACCACTCTGCATCACTTGTGTAATTGCCACTTGAATGAGGACAGTCACTGTAAAGACAACATGATAATGTACAGTTGTAGTGAGTGTACATCATCATGTTGTCTTTAGAGTGACTATCCTCATTTGTTGAAGAAGAAAAGCATTAATGTGGTTGAATAGCAATACATTCAAGTGGCAATTACACAAGGGACAGTGACTGTGAGATGTCCTCATGTGTGACTGTCCTTGTCACAAATGAGGACATCTCACAGTGATTGTCCCTTGTGTAATTGTCACTTGAATAAGGACAATCACTGTAAACACAACATGATAATGTACACTTACAGTGAGTGTACATTATCATGTTGTCTTTAGAGTGACTGTCCTCATTTGTTGAAGGAAAAAAGCATTAATGTGGTTCATTAGCAATGTATTAAATATTTTTTTTTTAATTCTACCCAGAACTGTCGCAATTGCGACGACCCTCCCAAGAGATGCGACGGCGGCGCCGTATTGGCGATGCCCAGGCCCGTCGCAGTTGCTTCGGAGGACCATCGCAATTGCGACGGTCCTCCCAAGACATGCGACGGCGGTGCCATATTGGCGACGCCCAGGCCCATCGCAATTGCTTCGGAGGACCGTCAAAATTGTGACGCCCTGCCGTCACAATGCGACGGAGGCACTGAATGGGTGAAGCAATGACATTGTGACGGCAGGGCGTCGCAATTGCGACGGAAACCCATAGACGTCGTGATTTGCGACTAAAAAATTGCGATGTCTATCACTGTCCGTATAGCGACACATAGCCGTCGCAAAATGGCCCCAAATTTATTAGTGAGCAAATGGAAAATAAGAATTTTCAAAATGAAGTGTTTATATTTTGGTGAGATGTTTAACTACATGCAATAAAAGCCCTCTTGTGAGAACATCTCTTAGAGTTTCTTATGTGCTTTGTGGGCTCCGTTTAATTTTTATGATTACCAATATAAATAGATGTCAAAAGAAATTACCACAAATAGAAAATTGGTTATTGTGGATGGCTTCACTAATGACAATTAAGAATCTCACAGATACAAATGCCTAAATGATCTTAGATTTGGAAGATCCAATTACTAAAAGAAGGATTGGTGTGATATAATTCCACACTGATAATAATTGTGAGATAAGGAAGGCCTATCAGGTATCACATACATCAAAATATTTTCCATTTTTGAAGAAGGATTCGGGATGAAAAATAAGTTGATCTGTTAGTATTGTCCTTGCTAATGTTAATGTTACTTGTTGCCATTGTTCATGAGGTAGTGTCTTATAAGCAATGACTACTCACAAAATATTGGCCATTGTGAATGACTTCAATATAGTTATAATTTTTATATAAATACCCAAAGGCAAGTATTATATGGAGTATATGTAGTGGAGCATACTTGTTACATTATAAGTTTTAAGAATGGAAGAGACTAAAAGGCTTAATGAACTCAATTTTGTGGAAGAAATCAAATATGCAAAAAGATAAATATTCACTATAATTGACATGTCATGACATAACCCTCTTACGTGCACATAGCCTTGTAGGTACAATCTATCATTTTTGTGTAGTTACCTGTGTATCTCTTATATTTATGTATTTGTTCTTGTTGGTTTGCCTGATACAAGACATATGATTGAGTTTTTTTTTTCAAATATTAGAGGTCAAAAAGAGCAAAGAACTAAAGAAAAGAAATAGATGATGTTGCAGTGGAAAATATTTGTTTGGAAAGAGAAGATTATGTTCCAATGAGCATGAGTTGTGCTAGAGTATGAATGGAACAAGTAGAATAAAGGATAGCAACTTCTTCAAGAGATGAAGTCTTCCTAGTTTACATGAAATTCATCATTCTAGCAGTTGTAATAGTCAGTGGAGGAGGAAAAATTTAAAATAATGAACAACAAGAAGATGAAGATCCATATTCCAAGGATGACCCTAGACACTTTGATATAGAATGAGGGAAAGAAATTGTGGAAAATAAATTTCCTCATATTCATACAAATCTAGAATTAGAATACCTTAGAATGATCCATTATTTTTAATGCAGCAGAAGAGAAAGATCTGAAAATAATTTTGCATATATGCCATGGATGACCCTAGACACTATGATATACAATGAGAGAGAAATTGTGGAAAATAAATTTCCTTAGATTCATAACTGGAGGATGGGACTGAATCATAACTTTGATTGAGTATCTCGAATGCATGAAAGACTTCTTGTAATCATGACCACTGAAAACACCCAATGAACGGCCATTCCTAAATTACAACAGGCATTGACATTTCAACAGCTAGCAATATGGAGAGTTAATTTTTACGTGATAAAGAGACTTCATGACACATAATATTATAAATATCTATTATAAAGGTAGCTTCGTAGCATTTATAAATAGCTATTATAAAGGTAGCTTCATAGTGTTATATTGAAACCAACAAACATGTGACCATTCACTCTGGTGGAGATAATTGAGAACATAAGACTATTATTCATATTTTTCTGATAGAGAATCATAGGTGCGCATGTATAGTTTTTTTAGACAGTAAAAATTGACATTCAAATAAAAAGATATATTGATTTGATGAGTACTTGGCAAGCTGATTTTTTACTTACACTTGGATTTGGATTTGGTTTTTGTTAAAAGAATTAGCCAGTAACTTGGCATTTAAAAAAAATACTGAATTAAAAATTTGATTTAAAGCTATTTTCTCTTTCTTTTCCATTGTATTCTTTATTTAAAGTGCTCAATATGTTTGACTAAGTTCCATATGTCCTATTACAGTTGTATTGGGATAGTCATCACACTATTCCCCTAAGCATAGTATGGCTTTGCCTTCTCATCCACGAGAAACTCTAACATCATTCTAAACTCTTCTATACTCTGCCCATATCCATTCCAATCCATTGATCCAATCCATTCATACTTCTACACAAAAAAATTAACTCACCAAAACGCTATCATTCTAGGATAGTCATACCATGTCCATAAAACTATACCAATAGTTGAAATTATAGGTTCTTCATGTCACCTTTCAACTTGTCCATGGGGCAGCTATATCTAGTTGTGAGATTTTCATATCATATTTCTCTCAGTAAGAATAGTTGTGGCATAGGATCCTTCAATTGTATGTGGACCCTTTGTCTATCTAGGAGATTTTTGTACCTTGAAACATATGAATCATTCTTGTTTGTGCATCCTCATTGTCTGTCTCATATTCATGTGTAGTTGATTTAAACAATAGATTCATCACTACAATGAGAAAGTTACCACCACACGTCAAACATAAGGTGCATTTGATTGAAAGATTGGTCATTATTTACAAGACAAAAGGTCCACAAATAGTTGAAGGATCCTATGCCACAACTATTCTTACTGAGAGAAATATGAGGGCTTCTAGCAAATATGTTAAGAGATCAGATATGAAAATCTCACAAGTAGATAGATTACTAGTATTGGAAGTACTATGGACTTGTAGAGGCAATTTAACAGTTCAAGAAACTAAGAAATGAGTTGTCATTATGGTAAGCCACAAGAATGGTCTTGGAAGTATTATTGGAGGTACTTAAATTTGGAAAGTTACCATGTTAATGTCATTAAAAAAATACAAAAATTTAAGGCCTACAAGATTTTATGATAATGTTCTATTTGAAATAGGGTGCTCAAGTTAACAATGAAATAAAAAAATCCATGCTTGTATTCATATGATTAGGAGAGCTTTCTTTGTGTTTTCATTACTTAAGAGCAGCCTATATATGGAGGTAAGGAGTCCTACAATGTTATTCAGTTTCCCTAGTTATTTACCTGATTTTATTTATTTAAATCTACTCTTTACAATTGTTTTTCTATCTATACACCCTCTATTGCTATTGTAATTGGGTATGATAAATGTCCCTTTGCATTGAGAAAATTATAGTTGAGAAAATGGTTGTTTAATAACAATTTGTATCTGCAGGTTGTAAACAAATCATCCTTCTTCCACCAATGAGTCATTCCATTCAAGAAAGACCATGTCTGACAATATCAATGCACAAAAAAATAGGGAGACAATTGCTAGACTGTGGTCTAACTTAAAAAGAAAAGGTGATGGAAAATGTTATTGTCCTTGCAAAATTTGTAAGGGCTTAAAGACTCGAATATATCTAATCAAAACAGCTAAGGAACATTGTAGGCAACATGGTCACATTGAAGGGGGAAACAAGTTTCATCCATTGGTATGTATTTTAATAATTTATAAAATACATAAGACATGATTTGATGATGACATCATGGTTATGGTTAATATAAGGTCATCATTTTCATATAGGTTAACATCCCCGAGTTTCATGTTATGGACCATGACAATCCAGAAAATGTGGATTTCCAAATGAGGGAACATGGAGGTGTGAATATAGAAGTAGAAGGTAATGATACCATGGAAGAAGACCATGATGATGAAGAAGATCACAATGATCAAGATGATGATGATGATGATGATGATGATGATGATGATGACACAAAGCTTGATGTACCTATACTTGAGAAGGCACATGAGCTCCTATATGAAGGCTTCAAAACAACTCTTCTTGCCGTTGTATTGTTGTTGGTGAACTTGAAGGTTATGAATGGTTTATCCAACATAGAAATGACACGTATGTTAAGGTATGTCATCTTTTTTCATTATTTTAGTTGTAATTCCCTTACAATTAACATTGGGTGAATCATGTAGCAATTAATATTCTTTAAATTAACAAATTATATTTTTGGTTGTAGGTTGATAGGTGAGTGTTTGTTACCACCATCAAACATTCTACCTCGCTCGTACCGAGAATTATCTGCCATTATGAAAGATATTGGAATGGAGTATCAAATAATACATGCATGTCTGAACAATCATATTATATATCATAAACAGCATGAATTTGTAACAGAATGCCCTATTTGTCATATTAGTAGATATCAATCAGATCGAATAACAAAAAAGGTGCCTCACAAGGTTCTTCAGCATATTCTCATTATTCCACGTCTACAATGATTATTTAGGTGCAATAGCTTGGCACAATTTATGGATTACCATGCATGCAATAGAAGTCAAGATGACATTATGCGAATGCCTACGGATGGTTTGGTATTTAAAGAAATAGAGGAAAAATGACCACACTTTAAAGAAGAACCTCATAATCTCAAGCTTTCATTGGCAGCAGACGGTGTCAATCCTTTTGGAGAGATGAGATCTACTTACTCGGTGTGGCCTGTTTTTGTTATCAATAATAACATACCTCCTTGGTTGTCCATAAAGAGGGAGCACATAATGTTGGCACTGATTATTCCAGGTATTTTTTGATTTAATGGTCATCTAAATTAATTTATTATTAATAATCCATCAAAATGGTCATAATAATTATGTAATATTTTTGTTCATTCAACTAGTTAAGTACCAAGTTAAAGATATCAATGTATATATTGAGCCCCTTATCGATGAGTTGATGGTGTTATGGAATGGGGTTACTATGTATGACATCTCTAGACTAATAGGACAAAGACAATTTCAATTTCATGCAATGCTTGTATGGACAATACATGATGCCCCTGGGCTAACACATTTTTGTGGTATGTTCTCTTCTTAACACCTCTTTTTTGGTATGTTATAGTGCCAACACAAAGTTAACACATTTAATCCAATTATACACGATCTTGTAGGTCTTCAGACAAAGGAAAAATTTGCATATCCAGTTTGTGGTCCAAAGATAAAATCTCGTCATTCAAAAAGTTTAAGAAAATAGATCTTCAATGAGAATAGACACTTTCTCCACAGAAATCATAAGTACCGAATTACCAAAAAACATCTTTTCAATGGGAAAGAAGAGACTACATCAAAGCCATGGAGAATGACACATCACCTATGGAAGTCGCCATATAATAAAATAAATCGTTGAGGTAATGTCATTCCATCTGATGGTTTTTGTTTCAAATTTATATTTTGATATTGTGTTTTGTTTACTAATGATGTAATTGATGCTTGTGAAGGTCATCAAGGCATCAATGACCAACTTCCAAAAGGACTAAAAAGTTATCCTATGCAATTTACTAGGTTGTCGTACTACGAGCAACTCCCAATTGTGTATTTGTTTGATTCTATGCATATTGGAAAGAATGTAATAGAGACATTATGGAAAATCTTGGATGGAAGGTGTGACAAAGACCAAATTGTCAAAATTTGTAGTGACATTGAAGAATCCAACCATGCAATAAAAAATGACATTCGATCAAATAACAATGGAGACCAGATTGATACAAGTGCCCTTAGTTGGTTATTGTCAGAGCAGTAGAGCGATGCTATAAAAGAAGTCATAAAAAAAATACGATTTCCCACAGGATTTGCTGCAAACATAAACGATCTCATATCAAAGAAAAGTGAATTTGGGCCAGAGATGAAAACACATGATTGACATACATTTATTAAGGTAATTCATGTTATTTTGTATTCACTATATATTTGTATATTGCATGTAGTTTTCATTGCATTCTTTTATAAAATATTGACAAGATCATTTTACAAATATTGCAGTACGTTCTACCTCTATCTCTCCCACACCACTTCGCCAACAGTGTCAAACAAGTTATATATGATCTTAAAAAATACATGAGGTGGTTGTCATCTAAAGAAATCAATAAAGAAGATATAAAATATTGGAAGAGAACAATTCCTCTTCTTATGTGTGAAATGCAAAAGTGTCTACCTTCAACTTTTTTCAATGCACAAGAACACTACCGCATACATCAAATTGAGGAGATTGAATTGTGTGGACCTGTACCAACTAGGTCAATGTGGATGGTTGAGAGGCACTTGAAATTTTTGAAAGGCTTGGTTTGATAGAGAGCACATCCTGAGGGTTCTATGGTGGAGGGATATATGGTATACTAGACCATGGTGTACATTAGTGAATATCTTCCTAAGTTTGCAACAAAGATCCAGGTAGATCGTATTTGAGATCCCAACTCCATTAACAAATTCGAAGGGGAGTACTTGATGGGAAAAGGTAGATTGAGGAAAGTGAGAGGTAAATCTAAGATGCTATTGTAGTTAATTAATTCTTATAAATCTTCAATATAAGTCATTTATAATTGGTGTATTTTTTTTTATACAGTTGGTCGAGAGTGGGATGCAATACATTTGTATATTATGAACAATCTTGATTGGATGATGGTATGGATTGAACGATGTCAATAAAATAGTTTCTCATTAACATGGGAAGGTGTTGCTTCATTGGTTAGAGAAGCTCATCATAATGGAGATTCCAATGTTATGTCAATGGTAATTGATCTAGCACATGGTTTAAGAGGTGGAGAGGTACGTACAAATTTATTAATGATCATGACTCGACGTATGTTTCGTATCAACTCACGATGCAAATAATTTACACATACTTGAAAAATTGCAGGTCAAGCACCACAAAGCTATGTACTATCATGGCCACAAATTTTGCATAAAAAATTTGGATGACACAAAGAAAACTTGTGATTCTGGGATAACTGCAATTTTTGAGGTTACCAATATATCATCTAGAAATGACATACATCCTCAACAATCTCAAAATCAATACTATGGCATCTTGGATGATATAATTTAGTGCAACTTTAACTCCAAAGTAGTTTTATTCATCATCAAATGGTACAAGTTACGACTAAATCAAAATGATCCAGATATAACTGTTATTCAACATGATAATGGATTTACAATGATTAATAAAAGGTCATTTGAGTCAGTTGGAGATAAGCCCTATGTTCTTCCAAGCCAATGTGAGCAAGTGTTTTACTCAGAGGTTCCACATAAACAAGTTTGGTCATTTGTTGTTAGACATGATCCAAGAGGAAGACCGATAAAGTATAATGTTATGAAAGAAGAAGATATTGAAGATGATGAAGAAGCAGATGATGAAGATCAAGATGATGGTGATGATGATGATGATGATGATGATGATGATGATGATGATGATGATGATGGTGATGGTGATCATGGTGATGGTGATGATGGTGATGATGATGGTGATGATGGCGATGGCGATGATGATGATGATGATGATGATGATGATGATGAAGATGATCAATGACATAATTGAAATGATCAATGTAATGATTGACATGATTTATTGCTTTCAATTGTAATAATTACATATTTATTGTGTTCAATTCTAATGATTACAACATATGTGATTTATAATTACCAATGTTTATATTGTGTTTGATTATCACCCTTTTTGCAAACAGGCAATTGACTACAGACATCGTCACCCCTTCTGTTGATGATCTTGCATTCCATATATAAAGTAAATTTGTTCATGTTTATGATGTTGCATATTGTTCATGTTTTCTTCTAAGTTATTTGTAGTATACATATCATGTAATTTTTAGCTAACTCAAGATAAATGATTAACATATGTAGGAAATTTGACCCCTTTGGTGTGGATCGTGCACAGTGACATGGATCAAGAGGTATAAGTCAATAAATAGATATAATTTTCTTATATTCTTCATGTTTATCACTGAGCACATATGTTATAAATAGATATATTATATAATCATATAATGTATATATAGACAAGAAGAACCATACATATGGGTCAGGACTTGATTATTCTATATATATTATTTAAATATTATCAAAATTTCATTTGAAGTGGGGACGTGACAATATCTCATTTGATGAATTGTAAGACCCACCAAATAGGTACTTGTCAGATCTATCTACATCGAATGAGGGAAATGAGGGAATGGTAGATGAAAGTTCTACATGTAGTACGACTAAAATAGGGAGATCAACTAGAGGTCAAAAGATTAGAAAAAAATTTGATAAACGCATGCAATTTTTCCTTGCTAATGGGGGGTCATGTTCTTATGATGATGAGACCAAAGGCGACATCAAGGTGCCCTTTTGATACACACACATTGAGAAAGAATGGGTACCCAATGAGCTCCCTCCAATTAACACTGATTTTTGTGTTAATGAGAGGATATATCACATTGCTCCATCCTCATTACATGGTTTGGGCCTATTTTCCATGGATGAGATAAAGGTATGTTACAACAAAGTTGTTGAATTGTTCAAGTATGTCGGTCTGTGTTACAATTACAATGATTGGATATAGATTGTTCAATATAAAAAAAGTATGCGTAGGTAAGCACTATCAACTAATTATATACAATGGAAAGAAAATGATCAAAGTAAAAGATTTGCAATGTATATTGATGGGAGACCAAAAGCAACATGTAATATTGCAGGTTTCATAAATAGTACGTGACCTTCCTCAACTAATAAGCAACCCAATTGCATATTTGAGGCACGTGAGGGGAATAAAGTTTTTGTATGTGCGATAAAATCAATAAGTGCAGGGGAAGAACTGCTAATAGATTACCATTTAAATTGCATAGATACAAACAAAGTTACTATCTTGAGGGTGGTAAGTACTATATACCATTTTATTAATAAGTTTTTTTTGCTAAGTCTATTGCTTTCAGTTCGCTGAAGTTTTTATGTTTAATCTTTGTCACAAGACAATATGGATCCCGCACATGATAGAGGCCACGAGGATGCTCCTCCCACCCATTCTTTAGCAAGGGTAAACTTTATTGAAATTGTACAAATTAGATAGTTAAAAAATGTTATATTATTACGTTATTTTATTTATGGTTTTGGAGTTTTTATGATAGTTTTACTGACATTCCTGTTACAATTTGATGTTCAAGATAGGGGAAAAGCACCTACGGTAAGTACAGAGGCAATAGCTACCCCTTCTGATGATGATATTGTGAAAATGCCCAATGTAACAATTATGTTGAAAAAAATTAAAAAAATCAATTTAGAAATAATGAGAATTTTGGATGAAGCAAATATTCCAACCGAGGAGACGATGAAGAGGCTATCTGATTTGAGACCGCAAGCACGTCGTTATGAAGTAAGTAGTAATGAATCTTTAGTTATAACAAAAGTTCAATAAAGGTTTATAATTTATACTCTTTTATGTTGTGAAGTAAAATATGTAATATGTGTTCTTGTTACAGGATTTTTTGGCAACTGATCCAGAACCTGGTCAAGGACAACGCGGTGAGGTCGGTACTAGTAGAGCTTTGGCTGGCACAACTAAAATAATCCTTTAGTTGACAAGTTACAAGAAATTTTTTATTTGGAACATTCAAAAACTTCTTAAGTTAACTCTTACTTTTATTGTTTCAGGATGTCTTTGCTAACAATGTATTGTTCAGGTCATCAAGTGTAGGAGACTCCTCCTAGGAGGTCGACGGACATCCATTTGAGATTGTCGAGTGCAATGTCAGCAACAAGGGGCATGCAAACATCGACGCCTTCACGATCTATTCTAGCTAGTAAATCCTTGTTTTGCTATATTTGGTTTTGTGTTAATTATGAGTTGATAATTTGTACTTTAATCTTGGGTGCATCACATAGTGGATTATTTTTTTGGAGTAGGAGATACACCGGTGGCACCATCTAGTATGCTAGATATAGATCAGAGTACATGTGTTGGTGATAATTCACCATCATTTCCTAGAGCTACCCGTGTTTCTAGCACGGGAGTTATGCATACATCATTGTTGATTGACAATGATGAATCGATACCTTTAAAATGTCCTAAGCTTCCAGGTACTTTAAATAATTATTTTTTATATTGTAATATGTATTTACCTATTCATAACAAGCTTTGGATTGATTATTCCATGACATTTTTTGTAGGAAACAATTTATTTTATAAGAAGCTTTATGACCTCGCACTGCAAATATTTGAGCCCACCATACGTACAAGGTGGAACATCATAAGTGAACTAACTTTATCCCACTATTTTTTTTTTCATATTATTAATTGGTACAACATTTTTCCTTTCATTTGGGTCTTTTCTTTTACTAGCTATATCTAACAATTTTGTGTTTTTTCTTAAAAGGTGGAACTTGCAAGAAAAAAAATTAAAAGATCAACTCATTAAAGATTAGAGCATGAGTTTGGTAATAATATTTTTGATCAGAAGATGGTGTTAGAAAGAGCTTGCAAAAATCTTAAGACTGTGAGGGACTCATATAGAAAGAGTCTCATCCAGAACCCAAAGTATGAGCATCCTCCTTTTATTCCAGTGAGGGATTGGAATGAGTTCATTTTGGATGCAAAGGAGAAAGGGGATGCTCAAAGAGGAATTACACCACCAAATGTGAGAAGGTATGCAATAGTATTAACTACTAGTACATTAATGTAATAATGCACTAATTAGTGATCTTTATATCTATATCATCTAACATATTTCAAACTTTTCATAGGTTGCAGGACACATCAAAGGCAACAAAGGCCAGGCTGGAAAAGATTGGGCAGCACAGACTTGGCTCTGGTGGATATTCCAAAATTAAAGTATGAATTGTAAGTAGCAGTAAATGAATTGTAGAGAAAAATTATTTATAAAATGCAAATAATTTTGTTAATTAATAAAAAATGCAGGGCTCTGATTTTAATTTAGAGGCCACGGAAGAACACAAAAAAATTGCCTTCAAGGAAGGCTATGAAGCCATGGCTGAACGCCTATGCAAGCTTCCACTGGCCCAACCGAAGAGTCTCCTGCATCATGTGCATAGGTAAATATGCCAAAAAATATATTAGAAATTGAATACTTGAGCAACAATCTATTTGATAATAATGTGCATGACATTGCAATGCAGCCTCTTAATCATGACACAGATCATACACCGCATCATGAAGCCCCTGATGTGCATCGTATTATCCATGGAGGTGCTCATTTTATATTTAAAACTAATTATGTAATTATTAATACAATTTAACATCTTAAATTGAACTTGGTGTAACCTTTTTGAGTATATTTTAGAGGATACAGAATCATGTCGTGCTGAACGAGTGCCGGAGGATGTTCAGACTGATCACCATGTAGATCATGTGGCACATTCAGGTAAAGAAAATTTATGTTTTGTTCTTTTAAATTAATTTTTTGATTTATAGTTCTTTTACTTAAATAAATACTCGTAATTCACTAATATAAAATGATGTGAATTTAACTTATGAAGTAGTTGTTATTGCAGTGGACCCCCCTTTGGCGTAGTGGCCTCGTGTTCCTGAACATATGAGGAGGAGACATGCATTGGAATTAGAACCAGTAGAGAAGGGGAATGACGAGGACATTGATCTTCCTCTTAGAAATTACATGAGTAAAAAAAATAGCAAGAAACCCAAAAAGAAATGATTGTAATTAAAATTTTTTGCTAATGAAAGAACGTTGTCTTAATGGATGTAATTTTGTACTAGTAATGTTGATGAATGATGTGTCAATGAATTCTTCATGAATGTTGTGTGTTAATGAATATTATCATGTGATTATAATGATTGAATGTTATATTTCAAAAATGGATGAATGAATGAATGAATGAATGTTATTAAATGTTAATGGGGAATTTAGAGTGATGTTAGGGGGAGGGGGGGGGGGGGCGGAGAGGCCAAATGAGCTTCCACCTTCACGTGGTTGGCCTTGTTTAGTAGATAATATTAAACTATTCTCAAAACCAAGTGAAGCTCAAACTTTAAAGATAAGCTTAGAGTTAATAGTGACAACCAATTAGCAAGTCAAAATGAAGTTTTTCATTATAGGTACCTTTTTAGTTTTTAAAGCACAATGTCATGTTTTAATATTGTGTAGTTTTTTTCTTAAGTCAAAGTATTCTTTTACTATAAGAACATAATTTATGACCATTTTAGTAACTATTCTAACATCGCTTTATGACAAATCCTGTTTTGGCAAACATGGTGATAAGTGGTGCTGTCTATTCCTTGGGAGATTGGATTGCACAGGTCTTTATCTCAAAATCATTTGCATGTGGTAGAAATGCATACTTACAACCATTTCATTCTACATTTAAAAACATTGATGACACTCTAGACACAAAATAATGCTCATGTTGTTGACTTGACAGTGCTATGAAGGAAAACCAATTTTTGAATTTGAACGAACCTGGATGTTCAGATCTGGTCTACTTGGATTTAGTCTTCATGGTTCTTTGTCTCATTATTACTATCATCCTAGTGAGGTAACACCTTTGCCTTCTTTCTTAGTCTCTTACAGTTCATACTTGTTTAATTTGAATAATTTTTGAGTTCCTTGCAAAAAGGGTATGACAAACAAATATGGTTATACAGGCTCTATTTCCTTTACTTGAACTTGATGTTATGATTTATCATTTGACATTTTATTATTTTGATGTTGAACTTGAAGCATATGATGATACGATGGTATGATCATGATGCTATGATTACAAGTTTATGGTGTTTTTGTTGTTTATATGATATTATGTGACATTCTAATCTGGATTCATGATTATAGCCTATATCCATTCATAATGTTTCTCCAAATCATCCCTTTGTTGCTGCATCTTTACTATTAATTTGTCTGCCATCTTCTATTGAGATTATGGAGATAAGTAAGGTCAAGGTTCATGAACTTCTAGAGCTTACTTTCTCCATGTGGACCTTGTGTGAGTAGACATGCAAAATTTGAAGAAGGATTTAGATGAGAAACTCCAATACCACTATTATTTGATAGACAATAATGAGGTACTTTGATGCTATTGACCTGAGGCCAAGTACTTGTGCTTGAAGGACAACACACTCAGACCAATTTAATAGAAAAGAATAAGCTATTGTTATCATATATAAATGTCTGAGTATATGTTTGAATATGTATAACAATAAATACTTACATTGCTATCAATATATCTTTTTATTTGAATAATACCAAAAACCTAATGTTTGAACTAACTTACCAAAAAAAATTAATAATATATGCCTCAAATCAACATTAAATTTCACACAATTCTACGTTCCTCAATTCTTACCTTTAAAAATTAAAATTTATGAGTGGGTTGTGAAATGAATGACTCATCAATGATGTTCCTAAATGATGTAGAGGGAAGGGTGGTGGTATTCAAAACACAATGAAAGTTGATAATTTTAGGGGTTTAGGCACTATCAATCAACCACAAATGCTACAATGATCTAACTTGCTAAAGCCTTATACAACACTCTTGAATGATGATTGTGATCTTATAGAATCCCTAATACTTGGATTCAGAGGCTTTTAGAACTCTATCTCAATTCCATACTCGTATTTCACAAAGCTTTCTCAAATTGGACTCAAAAGTCTAACAGGCTGACAACCAATCCTGCAGCAGACTTGGAACATGAATAACTCTACCTTTCCTCAAAACACTAGACAATGTGATGACATTTAGGGATACCCTTTTCTGAGTTCATTAACATATCAGAAGCTTTTACACTATTGTTTTGGACAAACACCCCTGTTCAACACTGTTAACTTGATTCAATGCACCGAAATTCACTGGTTTAACAAAGGAAGTACTACACAACGGTCTCCTAACAGTCCCAAATCCTAGACAGTGCTTGTTTATGTCATAAATGGATCAAATCTAAAAGTTTTTAGCCTCAAGGGCTCTCCAACACCAAAACCCACAATTTATGCCTTCAAACCCCTATTATCTAGGGCTTCCTCAAGCTTCTGGTTCTACACACTCTTGCAATGAATTGAAGATGGATTCACCATCAAGTGAACATCATATAATGTTCTCAAACCCAAAATACATCCTTTGTTTGGTTAGATTTGTCATTGCTATACTTGGCATCCGTTACACTATTTTTCCACCATATTCCGCACTGTGATCACACTTGTTCCACCTGATTCTGCATGTGCAAAATTAGAAGCATAATAATACAAATTAACAAATGGTCATTCAATGAATTAGGCTTGTGTATTCATGGAATGACTCTAAACATTATTTATAAACCTGCTGCACAAAGAGTTAAGATAAAAGAACGTTGTTCAAAACAACAGGCGCGACAACAAGTTCAATGCAATAATAAACACATTCCAAATGATGATATTGAATGAAAAACCTTTTTAATTCATTGACACATCAAAACAAATCAAATTAAGATTCTCAGGAATGAATAGACTCGCAAAAATAGAGGGTTTTATTGCTGTGTATTCACCAGTCTTTACACAAAAATCTGCCCTTTGTCCCGTGACAGAGACTCCCTAAATAAGACTCCTTAATGAATAATAGAACTTCTTAAAACTACTTCAACCACCTTTCATCGGTTAGTTGAATGATTTGATCTTTAAAACAGTAACCAACTCAAACTTCCTGCTAAAGCCCTAAACTAGCCATTGTTTACTTAAATATTTAAAAATTCAACTAACCAAATGACTTCATTTGAATATTTTAAACAATAAGCCCTTTCTTAAAGACTTAATAACCTATTCTAGACTCTTACAAATAACTATTTCATGAGCAGTGTTTTTTGTCAAGGGCAATTTGAAGATACATCTTTAAATATGATTCTGTTACTCCTACTTTCCAAGGATGGAACATCCTGAATAGTTCTAATAGTCTACAGATACACAAAATGGAATACTAAATTTCATATATGTTCAACACAAAACATGAATGTAGAAATAACATTAAAAATGTCATCTAGAAATTTCATATATGGACAAGAGAAATAAAAAAAATGGCGATCACATTCTCCTACGAGTTGATTATTGCTAGCAGAGTTTAGAAAGAAAAATATGTTGTAGTAAGTCTCCATTATGTCACAATCAATCATAAGTCATTGCATGTATAAACTGAATCTTAAACATCTTGCTGGCAGTGTTAGTTTTAGTTTTCATAGTTTGTTAGAGTTGGATTTTATTAGGTAGCTAATTAGTTTAAGTTAGCTGTCAAGTTCAGATCCAGGTTTGAAGAAATTGTGCCCTTTAAAGACTACATGTAGCATGTAATCTTCTTCAATAAAATATATATAGACAGTTTTATTTGTATGCGTCTTGTCTTTGTACTACTATTATCTCTATAAATTTTAACATGATATCAAAGCCCACTCAGTTCTGACCTATTGTAAAGGAATTGAATCTCATAGGCTTTTATTATGTGTCCTGATACCCTCATACCAAAAATTGAGAGAAGATGGCACCTTTTCATTAATATCAAAAAACTCATACCATAATTTAGGAGAGCAAAAGGAGATCATTTTTCTTGACAAGAAAAGAACTAAAGCATTTATATTAGTTTTCAAAGTGAAATTTACATTGTTAGAAGAATACAATCCTCAATCATCTCATGCCTTCTCTCTTTGGAAATCCCAACCAATGGGCTTTGGAGTTTCACCTTGTTCTTATTCATGTTTTGTGGACATGCTAGTTCTGTACACGGGAATGTGCTTTTGAAATCACATTTACAAGCTCAATAGAGCTTGACCATAAATTAGACACATGTTTCACTGTATGTGTGTAGTGAGCATATTTGTGCAGTATATAACAATGCACTAGGTATTGTCAGGGAAACTATAGTAATGATGCTTAGAAAGGTCAAAGACTAAGGTATGAACCTTCTTGAGGGAGAATGCAACAATATTAAGAATGTTTTAATTGGTCACAAACCTTCCTCTATCCTCAAACACCCTCCATAGGAACCTACCTCCATCCTGATGCAGAGCTCGGCAATGGAAGGATAAATGAGCCCAAACACAATCTAAAATATGATATCGACAGAATAATAATGTTGATTCAATGAAATTTTTCCAAACAACCTGGTAAAGTAATTATCTTTCCAAGTACCCTTTTGGGAGTTACAAAACCCATCTCAACCTCAAGACTTCATTCCTTGACTGGTGAACCTTTCTACTGCTGCTTGCTCTCTTTCCTAGGCCTAATTAGCCCCCTTTATGAAAGCAACCCTATACTCCACTACTCTCCAAGGCTCTATGACCTTAAACAATCTTATATTAGGTTTCCAAACCACCCATTTTCTACTTTTCTTGGTCACACTACTCACCCAACTCCCAAACCATTAAACCCTTGTTCCTAGGGTCATAAATCTAGGGCTTTGTGGCAAATGCCCTTCCCAGCAACACACAAGTACAAATATGGTTCAAACACTCTCCAATACATCCCCCTAGACATATTCCACCATCACATTCTTACTCCAACCATCAGATCACTCCTGTCCACCATTTGGTGCTTTCCAAGTGCACCTTCACTGTGTGTCCACCAGTCACTCACTGTTCTTTCACTTTGTGCTCCACCCTGCATCAAACTTCCATAATGTACATATAATATAATTAGACATCTCCCATCCAAGTCATAGAGATCACAAAGATGGGAGTGCCCTTACATAGTTAAGATCTTCAAAATAGACCGCTGACTGTACCCTTAAGGAGCTAGTCTTTGTCACTACACTAGATAGTTTCTTGGTGTTCTAAGGGAAAAAAAATGTAATGGAAATAATAACAAGTAAAATCCCAAACAAATAAATGTTTTACATCCACACAAAGTAGAGATCATGCTTAGAACAACACACTGGTGTCTTGACTATCCACGGGACAGTGAGTTACTAATTTGCAAAGAATTAAATTTTATTCATTCCAAAAACCTTTCACTTCATGCCTTTTCATATTCAATATGATCTCTCCCCTCTAATCACATGGAATAACCTCTAAATAGACTCCATCTTCTCCCTCAAACCCGACAGCAACCTCTTAACTATTTGTAACTATCTGCAACAGTCAAAACTGACTGTTCACAACATGAAATACTTAGAGATTTGTTGTCAAGTTGACAACAAAGTTGTCAACTCAACAACCTAAACATATAATGCCAAAACTAAAGACTTCTAAAGGTTTTAATGATAACCTTTATCATCCTATAACCTTTACTAACCCAACTAACCCCATTAAGCCCATTTTAGCCATTAGAGGCAATTTACAAAATCTTGCACTTTTAGTGCTTTTAGCATCATCTAGAGGCTCTATTGGCCTTATTACAACTATTAAGACCCTTATAGGTCAATTCCATTAACACCTAAACTAGGATCAACCCTTAGTCCATTCCTAGTGACCCCTAGGTACTTTTGAGACTTCATAATGCCATTAAGGCTTACATTCAAGATTTGATTACAATATGATCAACATGTGATCAAAATACCATTTCAAGACCATGATAGGCCTTATTACATGTCTTGATGACCTTTGAAGGCCATTTGTCTTCCACTCCTCCCTGGGATCCATCAGTGTCCCTATGGCTCATCCTGCCTCCTGCTTGTGACCTTGGTGTTCCTGCACCACATCCTCAACCCCGTCTATCAAGTCCTATCCAATGCATAGATGTTATAAACATCCATGTTAGTAGATCCTGCTTGTTGTTTATAGATTTAGCGCTGATCTAAAGGTGGAGCAAGGTTGCTTCTAAATTATGACACCATCTTTCATCTTTCTTTGACATGTGTTTAACCATTGTGATAATTTAGTAGTGCATGCTCTTCTATTAGGAGTCAAGGTGGATATTTAGGGTGCAATAGTAGAGCCAAAAGTACAACAACTAAAGGTGTTTCAAAAATGCCAATTCAGGCTCTACGAAGTGAAAGTGGAAGCAATTGGATAGAGGAATGGGACACTTCCCAAATTTGCAAAACTTTAAAGAGACTTACCTTGACACACTTATATAAGGAAATGAGAAAGCCAACTTCCTTATAAATGGAACCGTGAGCCTACATAAGCAAGGGCTGATAGATCTTTCTTTGTAACCTAGGAAACAGAGATTCAACAATTATAGAGTTCAAATAGCAAAGAAGGCAATCAATTTATAAGGTGAATCTTGAAATGAGGATCAGCAAGAGTAAAGCTTAAGAGCTCTCTTGCATTTAGACAGGAACTAGGAACATCTATTTATATGATGTATAATTTTGGAAGTGAACTAGGGTATTTCTGCATGCTTCAGCTGGCATTTTCTAGTTATTTATTCAGTTTCCATTCAATTGTTTTACGTGCATTTAGACATTTTGATATATATTGTCTTTTGTATACTTCAAAGCATATTGTGGGGTATTTATTAATAGAAGGGTCTTTTGAGATATGATTTGGGATCTATGTGAACATGAAATCTATTTCCATTATTTCAAGAATGGCTTGGTAATTACATATTTCTTGTTGGCCTCCAAATAAAAAGGTCTCACATTGTAGATGGGAAGTTGTTCATATCCATTTTTTCACAATTGTGATGATATATTTTTGCTGTCCTTGTGTCAAAAATATTCAGTAGTAATACTATTATATATTTTTTAGATGTTTGATCTTGATTGTCATTTGTCTTAAAGATGTCAACTAGAAGTATGACCTGATATGTTGCTAAATGCTAAGTGATAATGAATTCTATGAGGTCACACTTATAAATCTAATGACAAATATTTATTATTCTATGAGGTCTTGCATATATGTTGCCATGGCTATCATCTAGATGTCAGAACTTTATAGGATAATATAAGATGACGAAAGTAGTGATTCATCATTGAGATTTTAACAGCATTTTTGACAAACTAAAGCTAACACTGGGAATTTCCCACAATGTCTTGGAACATTTTAGGTTAACATAAATATTTAATTTTGTAGGAAATAGGGCCAAATATGTTGGGCAATATTGGATTACAGACACTGAATCATTGGAAGCAGTTATGGAGGTAGCTGGGACAATCCGGTTTTCTATAGAAGCCAAACTTTCTCTTGGGCCACCAATACCAAGTCTTCATCGTCATGGTGACAATGATCGTTGGCATGATGTTGGAGTTAGTGTTGCCAGTGGTGACTTTTTGGCAGCCAAGGTTGGTTGATAGGAATGATGAGGTTTAAGTTACTCATGTTATGGATGCATTGATTACAAAATAGGTAGAAAATACTAGTTTTATAGTTAACATGATGGTCTGCTTTTGAGTAATTTGGAGTATTAGAGTGCTTTCAAGTTATAGCTTAAGCAGTGGTTTTTGTTTAGTTTTCTTTAATTAGGTCTATGATATTACTCATTAGAATTCTTTGATGAATCTGAAGGATTTAATGTTTGGTCTGAGAATGTAGTACTTCATTGGCTTTTAACATTAGCCCATGAACATTTTGTATTGTCTTGAGACAACGAAGAGGTGTTGTTAGTGGAATTGACTTTGTTGCTCTCACTCTACTATCCTATCTTATGTTGCATCCTATAGTTCTATGACTTAGTGGATCACAACTAAAATAGGACCTTGGTTGTCTCTACTTCTGGTATCCATGTTTCCTCCTATTTCTAACTTACTATTTTCAGTTAATGGAGGCACCTTAAGGACTTATGTGCATATTCTAGTTTGTAAGTAAGGATTCTAGTTGTTTATCCACTTTATTTCACAATGTTGGTCCTCATGTAGATATGTCTTGCACTTCGCCACAACGTTTGATGAATATTTTATATGATGTTTCTTTCCTTATGATCTGTACATATCCTTTACCAATCTACTTGAGTAAAATTTCTTTTTTGATTGGTTAGTTCCTCTTGCATCATGACCAGCTTAAATACCATGACTAATAGGTGTCTCTTCTAGTGAATTCAATTGGAATTTGTAGTAGTCCAAGTTTGTTGGGGTATGTCATACCTAGAGAGTTGGATGTGTTATCTTTCCCAATTTCAACACTTTGTCATTTCTTCTGTGGATTTAACTTGAATATCTATAATAGAAGAAGCCCTAATATTTTTATCTCTTAATCTCATCTCATTGGACTGTAATTTATGCTATATTTTAGTTACCATAAATCCCACACATATTATGAATTCATGCTGCATTTGACACTGCAATGCTAATTATAGACAACCAATATATTCAACTAAAACTAGGAATATATTGAAATGGTGCACCACAATTTTTTTTAAACAACATTTTGGATTGGTCTCAATTTTGACCTTTAAACACTAGTATTTTTTACCAGAATGCTATGCTTTCGATGGTCTTTTCCATGAACAACTGTGGATAGTTTGACTTAATTTCCAACCAAAATGTTATGCATTCGATGGTCTTTTCCATGAGCCACAGTGGATAGTTCGACACTAAAATTTCCTAGTGAACATCTCAATTTTGACCTTCACACCAATTGACCCAGCCGAGGTGGTGGTTTTATTCTTCCACTTCCAAGGGATTGTTGCAATGGATAATTTGACCACTAGTCTAGTCAAAATTTCAATGATTAATCACCATGTAGACAATTTGATGAAAAAAGATCGACGACAATTTTAGTCACCTATTCGACCAATTGTTGTAGACAATTCGACCTTTTCTCATCAAAATTTAGGGAAAAATTTACTAGTATAGCTTTGTTAACATCTTCATAGCTCTATCAAAATCTTCAAGAGAACAACAACATCTCAAAAAAATCCTTCCATATTCATCTCATTTTCACAATTCTAAGACAACTCATCTTTTGACATCAATGAAAAACATGTCAAAGTAAAAAATACATATATATTTTACTAGCAATTTGCAGGATTAGTCAAAAGAAGGGTCTTCCCTTCTTGCATGTACATGGGGGATGCATTTCGGAGATTCCTTCCTTCAAAAGTGTAGAAATATTTGAAGAAATTCAATCACCTCTGAGTTATCCACACTCCTTCAGTTCTCATTCATTGAGACCTGGTGGAGAGGAGGTGGTGAAGGATGTTGTGATGACAATTCCACAAATATATTCCATTTCTATATAGTCCAAAAAGAGAGAGGTGTAACCCTTTATAATTACCACCTTTAGCCATTCCTAACTTTGATGGGTTAGTGAATGAGGATCCTTAGATGTTTCTCCTTGATTTTGATGTCTTGTGTCGAAGTTACAACTACACCATGGATGCTAATAGGTTGAAGTTATTGATTGCCACCCTCAAGGATTTGACCTTGAGATGGTTTTTGGGATTGGGAAGAGAGGCAATGGTAGACTAGGTGTCTATGAAATATAAGGACTATTATAGATTGAAGGGAACAATAACCTCAAACTAATTTGCATCAATCTTTGGGAATAATAACCATAATGGAGGGGTAATCAATCTTGGGGAAATCAAAACCTAGGACACCACCATTAGCAATAGTTGCATGGACCCCCCATTCAGTCAACCATTATGCTTAATCCTACCAATCCTCCTTTTGTGCCTTCAAAACCTACGTAGTTTCCTACTGAACCTACAAGTAACATAAATAATCATCTTTCTCAACTGACATATCCTTGTGATATACAACAGTTTCTTGTTTATTTCCTAGATATTAATAATGTGCACCTTAGGTCTAGAAAGACAGTACCTACCCCATAATATCCTCTCATAAAGAGATTCAAGAGGAAGATATTTCAATAGTTTTCTATCCTCCATCCATCAAACAATGCCTTTTGGACAGACAAGAGCATCTAAAGAAAACAACCTTACCTATTGAACAACAGGCTCCAACATTTCCTAATAGGCTAAATAAGTTGAAAGTTGATTTTCTAGAACAATTGAAGAATGTTGGTACTCAAATTTCTCTAATCCAAGACATAAAAGATGTTCTTATTTATAACGAAACCATTAAGGAATTTCATATCAAGAAGTCATGGCCAAAGAGGAATGATCTTACAATTATTCACATTATGGGTAAGTTAGCAACTATAATGTTACACGGGATATTGTGTTACTTCAAGAAACCAAAATGTCTAAGGAAAAAATTGAGAGTCTTTGTTTTTTTAGTAATAGTAAGACTATTGGAGGAAATGCTGATGGGGCCTCCCGAGGCATTACTGTAATGTGGAACTATAGCATTATCAAGGGGGAGGTTATTTCACAGGGTAATAATATGGCTAGTGTTAGATTTTGGCATATTAAGGATGGCACCTCTTGTGTCCAGATGAATATTTATGCTCCCAACACCAAATGGGGGAGAAATTCTTTTTGGGAAGAAATTTCTAATAAAAGAAGGGATTTTGTAGTTGAAGGGTCAGTCATAGTGGGGGATTTTAACACACCTTTAAAGGATAATTAGAAAATGGGTGGAAGTCAACCGAATCTGGATAGCAGAACTGATTTAATGGATTTCATTGATGGGCATTCTTTACATGACATTGACTTTTAGGGGATCAATTACACTTGTACCAATACGAGAACAGGCAAAGATCTTATCCAAGTAAGATTAGATAGGGCTTTGGCTAGTAATGAGTGGCTCCATAGTTATTCATGCTCTCTCACGGCTTTTGTTAGAGATGGTTTGGATCATTACCCTATTACTCTTTTGGTTGAACCCATATTTATGAAAAGGAACATCCCTTTTCATTTTGAGAAATTGTGGACTATTCACCCAAATTTGGAAAAAATCATCAACGAGTGGTGGAAGATTAGGATTGAAGGAATGAAAATGTTCAAAATTGCAAACAAACTCAAAAATGTTAAAAATAATATTAAAAAATGGAATAAGGAGACCTTTGGGAATATTTTTACCAACCAAAGAAAAATTACTAAAGAATTGAAGGAAATCCAGGACTCCATTCAGAAGGATGGCTATGTTACTTTTTCTAGAGAAGAGGAGGATTTGAAACTTGTTGAATATCATGACATCATCTCTAAAGAAGAATCTTTCTAGAGACCAAGATTTAGGAAGATTTTTTTGAAAGAAGGGGATAGGAATTCGAAGTATTTTTTCATGACCACTATCAAACACAAAATGGGGAATAGAATATCTAGATTGAAGATTGATGGAGTCTTTAGTGAAAAGGAGGAAGAGTTCACAGGAGAGGCCAACAAGTTTTTCTATGATCTTTTGAAGAAAGCTGAGAATCTTGACAAAGAGAGACAAAAATAGTTGTTGGAATGTATCCCCCACATTTTGAAAGAGGAGTAGAATAGGGTTATCAAAACTATCCCTTCAAAGGAGGAGATTCATAAGGCTATTTTCTCTTTTGAAGGAGACACAACCCTTGGTCCAAATGGTTACCCCATTTTCTTTTTTCAAATGTATTGGCACATTATTGATCAAGATGTGGTTAATGTTGTCAAAGAGTTTTATGGATCAAGAAAGATTCTCAAAGAATTAAATCGTACCTTTATAGCATTGATTCCCAAGAAAATAGGTGTTGATAGCATGGATCAGTTCAGACCCATCAACTTATGTAACTCTATTTACAAGATTATTTCTAAAGTTCTAACAACTAGGATTCTTACCTTTCTTCCTTCTTTGATTTCTGGATAGCACAATGGTTTTGTCCCAGGTAGGAAAATTCTGGATTCAATCATTTCTATTCATGAAAACATTCACTCCTTGACTAAGTCTAAAAAGGAAAGATTTATGTTGAATTTGGATTTGTCTAAAGCTTACGATAGGGTGGATTGAGACTATTTGAAGTCGGGTTTGGAGGCTTTTGGATTTAATAAGAGAAGCACTGATCTTATCCATTGTCTTGTTTCTTCTGCCACCTTTTCAGTGTTAGTGAATGGATCTCCTACCCCTTTCTTCAAATCTTTGAGAGGACTAAGGCAAGGAGGTCCTCTATCTCCAATTTTGTTCATTATCATGGCCGAATGTTTGGGTAGATATATTAGTAGCATGGTCCAAAAAGGTGACTTTAAAGGTCTCCAACCTTCTTCTAAAGAGAAATTTTTCTCTCATCAGCATTTTGTGGATGATTCTATAGTGATGGGGGAAGCCTCGATGAAAAATTCCATAAACATTAAGAAGGCTTTAGATAGTTATGGAGATGCTACTAGTCAGCTTATAAATTGGAACAAGAGCTCTATCTTCTTTATAAATTTTCCTGAATGAAGATAAGCTAAGATTAAAGGGTTGATGGGCTATGAGATGGGTTGTCTCCCGAATTCCTACTTAGGCTTGCCTCTTTGTCTTGATCCCCTAGATTCCTTCTAGAGCTCGATGATTAATAAATTCCACAAAAATTTGGCTGGATGGAAGGGCGCCCTTTTGATTCAGACTGGTGAGATTCTTGTGTTAAAAGCTACTCTCCAAAGTATTCCTCTTTACGCTCTTAGAATTTTCAAGATTCCTAGGAAGTATGTGGATGCCATTGAGAAAATCAAAAAAAACTTTCTTTGGTCTGGTATGGAGCAAAAGAAGAGAATGGATCTAATTTCCTAGGAAAAGTTTGCAAACCAATTAACAAGGGAGGTTTGGGATTACGAAGAATAAGAAGTATGAATGATTTTCTTATGGCTAAACTTCTTTGGATATTCTTCAATAAATCAGGGGAATGGAAAACAATCTAGAACAATAAATATAACAAAGACAACAGTAACTTTCAGTATTTTCTAAATCATGAGACAATGCAAGGTGGTTCTACCATTTGAAATAATGCTTTGAAAAATAAGGAGCTCATTAAGAAGGGAGTGAAATGGAAGGTAGGAAATGGAAAGACTATTCTTTTTTGGGATGATGAATGGATTCTAGATCATCCCCTTAGTTTTGATTCTAATTGGAAGGATATGATGCTTCAATGTAAGTTGACCATTGGAACTCATGTGGCTGACTATTGGGAAGGGGACAGCTCAATTGACTTGGCTAGGGTGGATTTATCTCTTAGAAACTTGAACAAAATCTTGAATGCTGTCTTTTTTATTGATGAAAATGATTCACTTATCTAGAGATATAACTCTAATGGTCTATTTTCAGTCTCCTCTTTGTACATCTAGAATAATGATAATTGCTAGGAACCTTTTTGGGCGAAAGCTTGGTTTAAAGGCCTAACTCCCAAAATTAATGTTTTTTTTTTGGATTTTTCAGTAGGATAAGATTATGACTATTGATAATTTGAGGAAAAGAGGATTTTGCTTAACTAATAGGTGTTGTCTCTGCAATAAATATGAGGAGACTGTTAATCATCTGACAATCCATTGCTCCTATGTTAGAAGAATATGGGAGAAGCTTCTAAATTTGTTGGATATTGAGTGGGTCTATCCTGAGGGAATCCATGAGTTATTCACTTCTTGGAAGCCTCCTACTAATAATGGCATGATGATCAATGTTTGGAACTTTCTCTTACCCTACATTTGCTGGGGTGTTTGGAAAGAGAGAAATGATAGGCTTTTTAGGAATAAGGAGTCTAGTTTTGTTATGATCTACCTCAAAATGAAGAGAGTTGTGATGGAAAACATTCATTTGTCTAGTAAATTTCAAGAACCTATAGAGGTTTGGGAGGTTAAAGTCTTCAAGAACTGGAAGTTGGATGATATGAAGGATCAGAAAAACAAGATTAATTTAAGAAATGATGTTAGGTGGGATTTTCCTCTCAACAGTTGGATGAAGATAAATTTTGATGGTTCCTCTAAGGGCAACCCAGGGATAGCTGGTTGTGGGATCATTATCAGAGATGAGAATGGGATATGTAAAGGTTCTAAGGATATTCCTATTGGTATTCAAACCAATCATGTTGTTGAGGCAAGTGCAGAGCTCCATGGCCTTATGTTTTCTAAGAATAAAAATTATAGGAAAGTGTGGTTAGAAGGGGACTCCCTTAATATTGTTAGATGTCTTAATAATGATACTAGCCCCTTATGGACTATATCTAATATTATTCATAAGGGAAAAAGCTTAATTAAGAACTTTGATGATTGTGTTATCACCCACAACTATAGGGAGACTAATTATGTGGTTGATTGGACAGACAATGTGGCTTGTAAAAGTCAGTTAGATATTGTTTGGGATGACTAGACTATCCTTCCCTCTGAAGGATCATCATTAATTGATAGGGATCGTTTTCAAAGAAGATAAAATATTTAATGAAGAAGAAATTAATGTTTAATAATTATAGGGGTCCTTGCAAAGGGGATTTTTTTGTTATTTTTAATTATGATGTGACCATCACCTTCATCTCGCATGGGTTATGGGTAATTTTAGGTGAAAGAGGGCATGATTGTGATTACAAGGTGAAGGAGCAGTTTTTTGAAAGAAACTTTGAGAATAGTGGTAGTTGTAGAAGTAGAGCCATGGGGGTCATAAGAAGAGATGTGAGCTAGGTAATTGCAAGGATTGGAATCAAAATCTAGAGGTCTAGAGTATTGTGAAGAATGGTGGTATGGTAGACTACCTGGAGAGACTGCATGGTAGAAAACCTACAGTTACCAGACAATTTCTCAACACATGGAAGAATGGAAAAGTTCTTGTTGGGACACAGTACATGGAGATCATGGAGGAGCTTATAGCCAAGGCTACGAGTCTGAAAATTGAGGGGATCAATTTTTACAGAGGTAAGAAGATTTTTGACAAATCCCTAGATGATTTTACAGAGATGGTGCAGGAAAGGAAAAGAATGCTGAAAATTGACAACTCCTATTACAATCTAAAGTGTGTCTCTAGGCCATGGAGGTTGGTTCTATTTATCCTTATCAATTATATTACTTTGGATGGGAGATACACTAAAATTTATAACCATCATCTCATATTGTTGAATTACTTCAGACATGGGATTAAAAATAATTTTCCCTATTACCTATTGAGTTCCTTGGATATTACCATTAAAATTTTGTAGAAGGATCCTGAGGGTGACCATGCTTTGCATGAAGGCTTGATGGTTTTTATGTATGATTTTTTAAAGTCCAAAAAGGTTGAGAGGCCTCACTTTAAAATGAAGGCTTTAGAGGATTATGATACTGAAGGTAATGATTCTAAGGAGGCTTATGTAGAGGAGACTGAAGATGATGAGGTTGAGTCTGTTGAACCCAGAAAGACTTCCAACCTTTGTGGATCCTCATCAAAGAATAAGAAAAGGAAGGTTGAGATAGAAGATTCTACCATGGAAATTGAGAATGAGGATGAGGAAATTAGGGAAGACTGTGTTAAGGGAAAGGGTAAAAAAGAGATGGAGACGATTGGTAGCCACATTAGAGCCAAAAATAAGAAAAATAATGTTGGTAAGAGGATCATTATCTCCACTGATGATGAGTCTTCTATTCAAGAGAATGTTAGGGATAAATAGGATAAGTTGTTTGATAAATCCACTAATAAGGAATCCAATAAGGGGGTTCCTGATAACTTTGATAATACTGTGCTTGAGGAGAAGAATATCTTGCGGGATATTGTTTAGGAGGCCGACACTATTGAGAAGGAAAAAGAGAACAATTCCATTAGGAGGAAGGGGATATTTAAGGAGGATAATGTTTGTTTGAATGATGATTATTGATGAACTACAACTGATTTAGAACCTGAATGGAGAATCTGTAATTCAAGATTACTAAGGAGTTGCTAATTAGATATGCAAGATGATTAAATTAGTATTATGTTGTCATTGATGTCAACTAGCTTGACAGTACTTATCTTGTAAGTTACTATACCGACACATCTGAAGAAAGGAGAAAGAGATGAAGAACAAAATTATCTACATGAGGAAGATGTATATGTCAGATGAGGATAAGGAATAGACTGAGTAACTTGTTGATGAGTCTATGACTTGATGATATCAACTTTATTATGTTGCATTCATCTATGATGAAGAATAGAGCTGAAAGATACAAAGCAGTATTGTCAGTAAATAAAGCATTCTAGTATACACCGATGGAGTGTAGTGTATACCAAGTGTAGTGTTAACCAAGCTTGCATTCACTGACACATTTCTTTGTTAACTGAGCAAAACAAAAAGGAATTAAATGATTAGTTTAGCCGATAAAGTGATGAGCTATAAAGTGTATGAAATCGAGGTAACAGATAAGGTTTATTATGAAGATCAATAGATAACATAATTCAAGGAAGATCTAATGGAGCAGATTGAAATGTGTTATTGACACATCAGCCAAGGAAGCTTAAAGCAGAAAAATATATGAATATGATTAAGTGAAAAAACCTGATGGAGGAAAAGAAAACAATTTACTCGTCTATATAAGAGATATCAGTTTCATTATTGAATGACACCGGAAGAAGAAGATACTACAGAATTGTCATGTGAAGCATTTTTCATGCATTCTGATCATACTGGTTAGTAAGAACCGAACTATAGAACAATTACCGAGCTACAAAGAGTAATTACCGACAGATAGTAAGTTGATATAGTATTGAATCTGAAGTGATATATTGATCAAAAAGATTTGAATGAGCTGAATATTGATCTGTAAACTACAATCGAAGTTGTTTCAAGGTAGATCATCTACTGTTACATATTTAACCATTGTACATAGTCAAATCTCTTAACCGAGTGGACTATGAAAGTCTTTTGATGTTTCATTCATAGAGTGAACATTGTTATCCTATAAACCCTAGAGTGACTGTTGGTTGGATGATAACTTCTGGTCTAAAATCCTCTAGCAAGGTCACACCTAACAGTGTGTTTGTAACCTTTAACAGGGTTAGGTCTTCACCGACCTCACTTTAGAAGAGTGAACAATTTTGGGTTGCCGATCCCAGGTGGTTTTTTCCTTCACAAGGTTTCCACGTTAAATCTCTTGTGTTATGTGTTGATTGTGATATTTGTTTGTTATCATACTTTTCATATTACATGTTAGATTTGATCGATAACTATTCAGGTTTAGAATTGTTACCTTACATTAGCCATTAAGGTAGAACAACAATTCTATCTGACAATGGAAACCTCTCCTAGTTGTGGGTAGACTATGATTAGAGAGGAATCTCCAGATTCTAGGCCGGTTCCTATCAAATATTGAATATCACTTTCCTGATCTGAAAATTAGTTGGGAAAAGGGAAAAAAGTACTTAAGACTTAAAAGATTAGGGTGATACACCAATGAATAATTCAGACTTTGCAAAAGATATGGGTTCCAAATCTGACTCACAAATTGAATACTTTAATAATTTGATTCACTGCTCAACATATAGGCTAATGAATTCATGCTATCAGGGTTCTACAACAAATAGCTTGAACAATTAACAACATACATTTCTCATGCAAGGCCTAGGGAAATCAATTAACTTAGGAAGGAATAGAAAATCATTCACTTCCTGTAGATAATTAACAATCTAACACTTGTTAGAAAAGAAGAACAGGAATTGAAATTGAACAAATACATGAAATATGAGCTAAAACACCTGGTCCATTTCTTCCAAAATCTAATGAAAATGGTTACAAAAGGCTTCAAAGCATTTAGGAACTAAATAGCTCACTATAGACTCTCTCTCTCCAACATTTGCAACCCCGAAAATAGTCAAACTGATTCCCTTAAGAAGCCCTCCAAACCCTAATCCGAAAATGCCAGACCTCTAGAAAAAGTCTCCTAAAAATGCTCCAACTTAACTCAAAATGACTTTCCTAAATTGACTCCAATATGATAGCCAATAAGCCACCTCTTCAAAAAAAGATGCCCTTTCCCTAAATTTTTGGCTTATAATAAAGAATTAAATTCTTTTTACAATGAAAATTTGCCAAAAAATAAAAAGAAATTAATATTAAATAAAATTTAATATTAACCTATCTCCTAACTTAGACTAACGACTCTAAGCCTAAATTTTAACTTAGATAAAATATCTAAGTGTGAACCTATCACAAAGTGGAGAGGCTAACATATCTCTCGATCCACTTGCAATTACAAATATCGAGGAAATAGGTGGCAAGTTTCTCAGTTTTCAATGGATGTGCTGGCACTGTCATCCGCATTGAATTAACTGATGGCTTGGCGGATCCAAAATTTCATTACCTTCAATTTATTTCAGCATTTATGTTATCTTGTTCTTCATAGCAAATTTGGGGAAAATGAAAACCCTAATATACAGGAGAGGGTTCGAAAACTGCTGAAGAAGCTCGGTGGCATCAATGTGAATAAACTCGATCTTGTTGGATTTAAAACTTCAATTGCATTGGAGATCAACCTAAATAGGGAACTTGGCATTGAGGCAAACTCTATCTTGATCAAACCGTAGGTTATTTACTGAACTCACTGTTTATCTTTGCTATGAATATGCAATGAAACTGTAATATGCAGCAAAACGTGGGCTCTCCATATATAACTATTATTTTTATTGTTGTTATCTCCCTTGATTATGCAGTCAAGGTTTATATTCATAGTTGTATTTTCTATCAATAGTCAAAGTGTAACTTATAACTCTTACTTTGCATAAACTAGGATATGTTTGAGAGTTTCTTTTCCATTGTTTGTATTAACTGCGAACATATACCATGACTCACGACTTTTACTAAAGATTGAGACTGAAATCTCACACTGCTATTTACGGTTTGCTATCTCTTTTGATTGAACTTACGACCACCAGTTGTAGAATAAACTTTGTTGATAGTCAATGACTGGCAATAATTTAGAACTGGCATTATATCTTCAGATTCAATTTTTATTTGCTGAACTGTTCTTTGCATATGCTATTGTGAACACTTCAAATTTGGGCTGCACTATTATTAGTTCATTTTGCAAACTATATATGGATTCAAACATTATAAACTTGAAACTATTTGAAACACTTTTATTATAGTTGTAAATACATCATTTATGTTGTTGTGATAGTCAAAAATTGTGAGCTCATATTGCAAACCAGTAGTGGTTATGGTTTTTTAAATTTATCAATGAAAACCTTCCTTCATACCTGTTGACAACTAGAAATCAATATAAAGCTTTTGGGCATCATATGAAGTTGTCATAACTATTCTTTCTTTAGTTTCAAATGCCAAAATATTGAGCACAGTTTTAGGAAATAACAAGAACCTATTAACAATAAGCACTGAACATTGATATGTCTGAAGTTTTTCTTATCTTTTAAGCTTGTACCCATTACTGGTAGACAAAAGACATCTTCTGTTGTATATGAAACTTGTAATAATTTTGAGTGTGTACTGGCAACACATTTCTCACATACAAGGAATTTTGAATTACTTCAATTCTGTAACTTCATCAATTTTTGTTATCTTCCTCAGCATATGACTGTGATAAAAACTTGACTAAGAATTATGAATATGAATAATTGATTTATCACTCTTTTCTAATCAATTTTGCAAAAAATGAAACTGTTTTAGTTCATACATACAACTTCTGTTGAACTTGTTCATATAGCTCTGACTACTGTGTACACTTCCTTTTGATGTTGAATCTGCATTTGATATGTTAAGTACAACAAGATGTAAATGTTATGCTCTCTGTTAATGAAGTTCGAGCACGGGCTCGTGACACTCAAAAACACCAGAATGTTAATAACTGAGGTTCAAACATGGGTTCATGACACCTAGTAAAAACAAACTATGAACATTTAAATTATGGCATAATCCTGAAGCACTACTTAATATTCAGCAATAAATATGTTCAAAGCTTAAAAATGTACTTTGAAGAACATGTAACTAGCATCTGTACAACATCATTTTGCAATTGAACTTTGAAAATCAGCAATATCTAACACTTCCTATAGCTTTTATCATGGGAAACCAGCTTGTTCTACATTCTTGAAAATGACTGGAAATAAAAACCAGTTAGTTGATATTTGCAAAATAGTTGGTTAAGCTTTCAAATAACATCATTATGAAATACATATTCTAAAAAAGGTTTCTCAGTTCAGAAACATACTAAGTCCCTTTCATTCAGATACCTAGTTAATCAAAAGAAAACATACACCACAATAATCATTAGTAGCAAAAGGTTTCATGTCAGAAACACGTCCCTTTAACACTACCTTACAGTGAGTGTCAGTGTACATCTCCTTATTACAATTATCATTCCAGATTGATATGCAGTATTGAAACCTAGATTGCCAGAGTATGTTATTTGATTCTCAAGTATTGCTTAGATCCAACGGGATCTAACCATTTTTTCCTCTTTCTTGCAGATGTGCACCCTAAGGACCTAAATACAGATGGAGACTCAGTGAGTGAAGACCTAGATGCAAAGACCTGACAGAGAACCAGCTAACTCAAAGACAACACAAGGCAATGGATGGGACCCCTATTCCATACTTCAATTTCTTCTTTCAATTCTGTAATGTACTCTATTTATTGAATTGAAATATGAAACCAAAAGGACAATTGTATACTACATTCAGTATGAATGCACAATGTAATGATCATTGATGAATTTTGAATTATGTAACAGTTGATCAAAACTTAGAGTACATCGATGACATCTGATAATGAATGTAATAAGGACATGCAAACTAACAAAACCTATAAGGAAATGTTAACTAGACAAACAAACATGCAACCTTTTTCTACTAATGCCTATTGTATTGTATGCTTTATTTTTTAGTAACAGTAACTATTATAAAGTTTAGATTGACAATCGATAAAAACACAGACAGTGAAAGTATTTCATGTTTATCGAGTAGCAGAAGTTGAAGATTTTTTTTTGGATTATACATTTTGTTTTGGGACACTAGATAACTGATTCACCCCCCCTCTCACTTATTCTAACAATTGGTATCAGAGATATGGTTTCTTAGAATAGAGTTTTAAGGACTCCAACACAAAGGTCTCAAGATGTATAAGAGGGAAGTGCCAAAGCTGAACAAAGATAACTTCATAGTATGGCAAAGTTGGATGATGTTGCACATATCTGGAATTGGGAACTCATCACTAGAACTGATGAAGAATGGCTACATTGAACCGACACGAGGTCCCTTAACACTTGATCAACTAAAAGACAGGCATGAACACAACATTATTATGATGGAACTTGTGGTTGCCTGTACCGATGCCGAATTCGAATACATTAAGGGATGCACTACTACCAAAGCCATGTGGGATAAACTGACTCTAATATACAGTGGAGATTTTAATGTTAAGAGAGCTAGAGCAGAAAGCCTAAGAGGTCATTTTGATGATATGAAGATGAAAGAAGGTGAGAACATTGTGCAATACACAAATAGACTAAAAGAGGTAGTACATGCTATTAGAGCATCAGATGGAGTTATTGAGGATGAAATAGTGATAATCAAGATTCTCAGAACTTTGCTGCTAGTTTATGCGATCAGGATCTCTGCAATTCATGAAACAAGAGCTACATCGAATCTTACTCTTGACACACTGATCAGTAAGCTTACAACCTTTGAATTGAATAACTTTGACAATAGTGTTGTACCTTCTGTTGAATCCACTTTCATGTCTTCTTTGAAGATTGGTAAGTCTAGTAGCAGGAATAATAAGAATAATGATAGTGATAGTAATATCGATGATGAACTTGATGAGCTTAAAGCTCTTATGGCCAGAAGATTTCCCAAAGGTAAAGGAAGGTATAGAGGCAAGCTACCTTTAGAATTTGAATCTGAATTTGACATTGACGATGATGTAGAAGTAGTATTTGTTACTATGAAAGATGATTCAAAGGAAGAAGAGAACATGAAGAAACAAAACTGATCTCTAAAGTACGCAGAAATGATACATGGATCATAGATAGTGGTTGTACACATCATACAACTAGTGATATAGAGAAATTTGATCTACTTGATGAATATGATGGAGGATCTATTAGAATGGGAAATGATGCACCTTGTATGGTGAGAGGTAAAGGTTCATTGATGATTAATGATAGAATAAAATGTGAAAATTCATATTGGGTAGATGGACTGAACTATAATTTGTTAAGTGTGGCACAGCTGAATAACTCAGGCCACCGACTTGCTTTGAGAGCAGAAAAGTAAGAATCTATGATAATGGAGGAAGACTTGTCAAAACCGATACACAATCCAGAGGTAATCTATTTTATCTTGATATTGATCAATCTTCTTGTTTATTAATGAAGGATGAAGATGCATGGTTGTGGCATAAGAGGTTATGTCATGTGAATTTTGATAACATGATCAAGATTAGTAAGAAGAAAAGAGTTAGAGGGTTGCCTAACTTGTCAAAACTGGATCATGCAATGTGTCATGAATGTCAGAAAGGCAAGATGACTAAGTCTAGTTTTAAGAGAAAATACTACTCAACAAAGAAGATACTTGAGTTGGTTCATACCAACCTATGTGGTCCTATGAGAACTCAGAGCTATTATGGTGATAGATATTTTATTATTTTTGTTGATGACTATACTAGACTGATGACTGTTATGTTCTTAAAAGAAAAATATGAAGCATTTAAGATGTTTAAGTGGTATAATGAAAAGGTAGAAAAAGAGACTGGAAAAGAGTTAAAATGCTTAAGATCTGATAGAGGAGGTGAATTTATCTCTGATGAATTTACTAATTTCTGTAACGAGCATGGTATTAAAAGATAGATCTCTGCACCGAGGACACCTCAATAGAATGGGATTGTTCAAAGAAGGACCAGGTCAATCATTGATTGTGCAAGGACACTGATGATACAAAAGAATATTTCTCAGACATATTAGAGGGAAGTTGTTAGCATAGTTGTGTATGTGCTTAACCAAGTACAACTGAAGAAGGACACCAACCAGACACCTTATGAGCTATGTTTTGGACACAAACCTACTATAAGTTATTTCAAGATTTTTGGAAGAAAATGTTTTATTCTGAAAGATGAGAGAAATGGGAAATTTGATTCTAAAGGTGATGAAGGAATATTCTTGGGATATTCTACTAAGAGTAAAGCATACAAATGTCTGAATAAGGTTACAAATAAGATAATTGAAAGTACTAATGTCCGTGTTGATGAGTTTGATGACAAGCACATAGAGGATAGAAAGGAATCGGAAGACTATGGTAGATTCACTTACATTGAACTTCCTAACTATCTACCAAAGTCACAACCTGTGATAACCGGTCAACAGGATAATAACCCCGAGGAATAGGAAAGGGAAACTGATGAACAAGATGGTGCTACCGAGCAAGCACATGAACCTGAACAGGATGAACAAGAAAGAAGAAACTAAGTACTGGCTAGTTTTGTCAGAAGACATCATCCTGAGACACAAATTATTGGAGACAGACAAGCTGGCATGCAGACAAGAATCAAAGTAAGATAAGGTACATGTCTAGTTTGTGAATTTGAACCAAAAAATGTGAAAGTTTCATTAGAGAATTAAGAATGGGTTAATGCAATGAAAAAGGAAATAGATAAATAGAGAAAAACAAAACCTAGAGCTTAGTACCCCAACCAAAGGACAAGATTGTTATTGATACTAAATGGATATTTAGGAACAAACTAAATGAAAATGGTGAAGTGACAAGAAATAAAGTGAGATTGGTATACAAGGGATATGCACAGGAAGAAGGCATTGACTATGGTGAGGCATTTGCACCCATTGCTAGATTGGAAGGAGTTAGAATGCTACTTGCATATGCTACACACAAGAAATTTAAGGTTTATCAAATGGATGTGAAGTCAGCATTTCTGAATGGTATACTTGAAGAAGAGGTCTACATAGAACAACCTGAAGGATTCGTTGATCCAGACAACAGAGACATGGTATGTAGATTACACAAAGCTTTATATGGTTTGAAGCAAGCACTGAGAGCATGGTATGAAAGGCTTCATACTTACTTATTAAGTATTGGATTTGTAAGAACTAGTGAGAACAATAATTTGTACATGAAAGGTGATACTGATGACACTATTATTATTGCTGAAATTTTTGTTGATGACATTATTTTTGGAGGTCAAGATCATGTATGCAAATCTTTTGTTGATGACATGAGGAATGAGTTTGAAATGTCTATGTTCGGAGAGATTAAATTCTTTCTAGGATTACAAGTGATTTAGCAGAGTGATGGGATATTCATCACATAGTCCAAGTACATAAAGGAAGTCTTGAAGACATTTGGCATGGAAGATGCTAAACATGAGGGAACTGTTAGGATAATAAGTAGAAAATGCAAATATTAACAAAAAGAAGAGAACACAACAACACAGAATTTAAAAAATTAGGGCAAAAATACTCTGACTAATAGAAAATAGATGGCCAACACTTTACAATATTATTAAGTCATTCCTAGCGTCGAGGGGTGCTGCCCCTCGACCCCACCCTAGGGAACTACCCCTCAAGGGACCCCACAAGGGGCGCTGCCCCTTGACCCCATCAGGGGCTCTACCCCTTGACCCCATGGATAAGTCTGATTAGGCTCCACATACATAACAATCTCCCACTTGGAGACTAATCAAACTCCACAACAATATCCTCCCACTCAGAGACTGATTGACCAAAACCTATAGCTCCCACTGGAATAATGAAACCTCCCTGGACTCAGCTGTTCTTTTATTTTGTTCAGTCTAGAACACCAACTGAAGCTGAATAGGAATTCAACTTCTCCCTTGTGACTACCTTTGTAAACATATCTACTAGATTATCATCTATATGTATCTTCTCCAGCCTTAACTGTCCATCATCCAATACTGACTGAATGAAATGATATCGCAACTATATGTACTTTGCTTTTGACTGCAAAGTAGAATTTTTTGCAAGATGAATGGCACTCCGACTATTTGAATACAAATAATTATCTGCCTGTGGATGTCACAATTCTTCCATGAAGAATTGAAGCCATATCATCTCCTTGGTTGCCTTTGTAGTAGCAACATACTATGCCTCTGTAGTAGACAAAGCATTCAACTTTTGTAATCGAGAAATCCAACTCACTATTGTCCCACCAATAGTAAATACATAACCTATAGTACTCCATCTAGTATCAATAACTCCTGCCAAATCTGAGTCAACATAACCATGAACAGTCGTAGAAGAGCCCCCAAAGTGTAAACTCTTATTGGATGTACCTCTCAAATATTTGAGAATCCATTTGAATACATTCCAATGCTCAATCCCAGGGTGACTCATATACCGGCTAACAACTCCCACTGCATATGCAATATCTGGCCTAGTACATACCATAGCATACATTAAGCTCCCTACAGCTGAAGCATAAGGTATCTTGGACATTCTTGCCTCTTCTTCTGGTGTCTTTGGACACATTTCATTAGTCAATTTCAAATGACCAGGCAAAGGTGTGGTGACAACTTTGGCATCCTTCATGTAGAATCTCTGCAACACCTTCTCAACATAATCAGCTTGAGATAGAGTTAATTTTATGTTCTTCCTATCTCTGCAGATTTTCATGCCAAGGATTTGTTTTGCTGCCCCCAAATCCTTCATAGAAAAATATTTTGCTAACTATTGTTTCAACCCCTTAATATGATCCATGTTAGAACCAGCTACAATCATATCATCAACATATAAACATAGAATAATGTAGCTATCATTATTTAACCTCTTGAAATAAACACAATGATCAGAATTACATTGAGTGTATCCATTCTCATGCATAAAAGTATCAAATTTAATATACCATTGCCGAGGTACTTACTTCAGGCCATATAAACTTTTTTGCAATTTGCACACTAAACTCTCCTTACCCTTGACCTCATATCCCTGTGGTTGTACCATATAAATTTCTTCATTCAAATCACCATGAAGAAAGGTTGTTTTAACATCAAGCTGCTCTAAATGCAAATCTTCAATAGCCACAATACTTAAAACAATACGAATAGAAGTCATTTTAACAACTGGAGAAAAAATCTCATCAAAATCAATACCATGTTTCTGTGCAAATCCTTTTATGAATAATTTGGCTTTAAATCTTTTCTTACCTCCATCTTCTTCTTTCAACCTATAAACCCATTTATTCTGTAAAGCCCATTTTCCTATAGGTAACTGACATAAATCCCATGTTTTATTTTTCAGCAAAGAGTCCATTTCATCTGTCATTGCAGAATCCCACTAAAGTTTTGTATCCACCTGCATAGCTTCATTATAATATTTAGGTTCACCAGCATCAGTTAATAAGATAGAATAAAAAGAAGGTGAAAATCTATCTGGAGTTCTACTTAGCCTTGTTGACCATCTAACATTCACTGGGGTGTGTGGTATTTGTTGTTGCTGTTGTTGCAGAGCATAAGGAATTTCTGGAACATTAGCATTTGGAATGTCATCCAGCACTGCATAATCATTTTCTTTCTTCTCATGCTGATGCAACAGATCTTTGTACAACACTTTCTCATTGAATATGACATCCCGGCTTCTTAAAATTTTATGATTTTCAAAATCCCAAAGCCTATAAACAAATTCATCAATGTCGTATCCAACAAATACACATTTCTTTGACTTAGCTTCTAGCTTGGTTCTGTTTTCAAAATCTATAAGTGCAAAAGCTTCACAACCAAAGGTTTTGAGAAAAGAATAACTCACCTTCTTACCACTCCATGCTTCCTCTGGAATACCACAGTCCAAAGGAGTAGAGGGGCCTCTATTGATTAAATAAACAAGAGTGTTTACAACCTCTGCCCACATATTTTTGGGCAGCCTAGCATGCAATCTCATACTCCTTGCATGCTCTATTATTGTCCTATTCATGCATCCAGCCACTCCATTTTCTTATGGAGTCCTTGGTACAATTTTTTGTCTATGAATACCAGTAGAGGCACAATAATCTTCAAATTCTTTGTTGCAATACTCACCACCATTATCAAATATGAGACATTTTAATCTTTTTCCAGTCTCATTTTCAACCAAGCTTTTCCATTTCTTAAAAGTTTCAAATACATCAGATTTTTGTCTAATGAAATATATCCATACTTTCCTAGTTGCATCATCAATGAATGTAACATAATACTGAGAGCCACAAGGGAAGATACCTAAGCTAGACCCCATACATCTATATGCACAAGCTCTAATTTTTCATCTTTCTTTTCCTTCCCACTCTTTACAAAACTGACTCTCTTTTGCTTTCCATACACACAACTTTCATAGAAATCCATATTAACACATTTCAAACCTAGTAGAGCTTTCTTTGAATGAAGTAATTTCATACCTTTTTCACTCATGTACCCAAGTCTGTTATGCCACAACACTGTTTCAAATTCTCCAGCTACTGTCTCTTGTTCTACCTGCTCAACTACAGCAACTGTTCTTGAACATTCATTTTTCTCTGAAACAATTAAAATAGAGGGATCAGTATGACCTGTACAAAGATATAAGGTGCCTACTTTCACACCTTTTTCTACTACTAAGGAACCTTTTGAAACCTTCCAATTTTTATCATTAAAAGTAACTGTGCAACACTCATCAGCGAGTTGCCCTGCTAAAATTAAATTTCTACTCAGCCTTGGAACATGTCTTACCTCTTGTAGTAGCCAATGATTCCCATTATGCAACTTAATCTTGATTTTTCCTTTTCCAACAATTTGACAGGGTTCATTATCTCCCAAATAAACTATCCCAAAATCCCCTTGGACATAATCAACAAAATAACCTCTATGGGGTGTAGCATGAAATGAAGCCCCCAAATCTAACACCCATGAATCATCAACATTTTCTAAAGACAAAAGCAAAGCATCCTCTTCGAATTTGTTACTTGCCACATTTGCCTCCTTGTTTCCATCATTTTTGTCTCCTTGATCTTTCTTCTGAGACCAACAATCTTTCTTCCTATGACCTAGTTTTCCATAGTACTAGCAATCATTTGGCCCTTTGGATTCAGACCTCTTTCCCTTTGATTTGCCTCTTGATTTCCCATGATTTTCAGAGTTGTTTCCTTTATCTCTTGTTCTACCTCTACTTTTTGCGTTCAATACACTACCCGATGTGGATGCCCCTGAGCTTTTCCTACAAATTTCCTCACTCAATATAACACCAACAACATCATCAAAATTTAGGGTATTTGAACCAGAAATAGAATTACTAATAGCCATTACCAAGCCATTCCAACTTTTTGGCAAAGAACAAAAAATCAAGAGAGCCCTAACCTCATCATTGAAAGTAATTTTAACTGAGGTTAACTGACTTGTAACTATATTAAACTCATTCAAATGATCAGCGACTGATCCACCTTCTACCATTTTCATATTAAATAAATGCTTCATAAGAAATACCATGTTTGAAGCTGAAGGCTTTTCATACAACTTCGCTAGGGTGTCCATCAGATCTTTAGCTTTCATTGTTGTAGTAATATTGAATGCCACCGATTGTGCTAGGCATAAACGAATACTCCCCAGTGCCTTCCTATCCAAAATATCGCAATCTTCCTGAGACATTGCTGCCTCTTTCTTGGCTATTCCCTCTAATGGCCACCATAGATCCTTCTGATAGAGATAGTCCTCCATTTGCATCTTCCATAACTGGAAGTTTTGCCCATTAAAATTATCAACCTTCAGCCTACCCTCATCTACCATTCCTCCTGCTTAACCGAGAGACTCTCCCACTAACTCGTGAGACCTACTTCAGAGAATAGATGAAAGAACGAATGAAATAACTTGGCTCTGATACAACTTGTTAGGATAATAAGCAGAAAATGCAAATATTAACAAACAAAAGAGAACAAAACAACACATAATTTAACGTGGTTCACCCAATCCCTAGGCTATGTCCACCAACAGCGAGTCCAATATCTTTATTATTATCCAGCGATTACAATCTGAAACTTGCAACTCAATACCACCACAGGAAGCTGTAATAATCCCTCATACAATGAATCTCAAACCCTAAGCCCTTTTTACAAGTATTTTTGACATAACAAAATAAGGGCAAAAATACTCTGACTAATAGAAAATAGATGGCTGACACTTTACAATATTATTAAGTCATTCCTAGTGTTGAGGGGCGCTGCCCCTCGACCCCACCCTAAGGCACTACCCCTCAGGGGGCCCCACAAGGGGTGCTACCCATTGACCTCACCTGGGGCGCTACCCCTAGACCCTGCAAGGGGCTCTGCCCCTTGACCTTGTGGATAAGTCTGATTAGGCTCCACATACATAACAAGAACACCAATGGCTACTGGAAGTAAATTGACAAAGGAAGATGAAACTACAGAGGTAAACAAGACACTTTACCGATCCATTATTGGTAAACTAATGTATGTAGTTCAAAGTAGACCAGATATAGCACATGTTGTGGGAATTGTTGCTAGATATTCTGCTAATCTTAGAGAATCACACATGATTGCTACTAAAAGGATCTTAAGATACCTGAAAAAGATAGAGGATTATGGATTATAGTATCCTAAGGAAGGTAAGTTTGAGTTGAAGGTTTATACCGATGTTGATTGGGCTGGAAATGTGGATGATAGAAAAAGCACCATCGGAGGGTCATTTTTCTTTGGTGAAAGACTTGTAACCTGGACAAGTAAAAAGAAAGCTTGTATTTCTCAGTCTACAGCTAAAGTAGAGTATGTTGTTGCTACTACTAATTTCTCCAACATTGCATATATCAAGAAAGTGTTAGAAGGAATGAATGAGGTAATCACTGACCCGGTGATTATATATTGTGACAGCACAAGTGCTATTAATATTTCAAAGAATCCAGTGATGCACTCTAAGACAAAGCATATATCAATTAAGTATCATTACTTAAGAGAAAAAGTGCAAGAGAAGCAAGTGAAGTTAGAATTTGTTACATCCAAAGAATAACTTGCAGATATCTTTACAAAGCCTCTACCGAAGGACACATTTGAATATTTGAGGACTAGACTTGGGGTCCATCCCCTGTCTATCGGTAACTAATGTGATCTGGATGTTGCATCAGCTTACACTCATCAAAAGATCACACATATTGATGCAGCATAGTTCACACTTTGGATAATGTTCAAGGTTGTGATTAAGTTTGAAGAACTGAAACATATTGGGATATCAGTATACAAAGATACAGAGATTGTATTGGACAACAAAGAGTCACTTAGCTACTATAGAGCTGATTATTTATTTGTTTCTTTGGCATTGTTTTCAAAGGGAGAGATAAATAATATGAAAAGGAAAGGGAGAGATATGCACCAATGAGAACTATCTAAGGGAGAGATATGACAAAGTTTTATTTTGTAATTTTGTTTAGTAACGTAGTGAATAAACATATTAAGTTAGGGAGAGCTTACACAACATTTGTTCACAGAGTTGTAGAATACATGTTTGGTATGTGTATGGTACACTTCATATTACTTGAGTTGCCATCAATGCCAAAGGGAGAGATTGATGAACTACAACTAATTTAGAACCTGAATGGAGAATCTATAATTCAAGATTACTAAGGAGTTGCTGATTAGATATGCAAGATGATTAAATTAGTATTATGTTGTCATTGATGTCAACTAGCTTGACAGTACTTATCTTGTAAGTTACTATACCGACACATCTAAAGAACAGAGAAAGAGATGAAGAACATAAATATATACATGAGGAAGATGTATATGTCAGATGAGGATAAGGAATACACTGAGTAACTTTTGATGAGTCTATGACTTGGTGATATCGACTTTATTATGTTGCATTCATCTATGATGAAGAATAGAGCTGAAAGACACAAAGTAGTGTTGTCGGTAAATAAAGCATTCTAGTATACACTAATGGAGTGTAGTGTATATTGAGCGTAGTGTTAACTGAGCTTGTGTTCACCGATGCATTTCTTTGTTAACTGAGAAAAGCAGAAAGGAATTAAATGATCAGTTTAGCCAATAAAGTGATGAGTTGTAAAGTGTATGAAATCAAGGTAACAGATAAGGTTTGTTATGAAGATCGATGGCTAACATAATTCAAGGAAGATCTAATGGAGCAGATTGAAATGTGTTATTGACACATCAACCGAGGAAGCTTAAAGCAACAAAATCTATGAATATGATTAAGCAAAAAAATCTGATGGAGGAAAAGAAAATAATTTACTCATCTATATAAGAGACATTGGTTTCATTGTTAAATGACGTTGGAAGAAGAAGATACTACAGAATTATCACGTGAAGGAGTTTTCATGCATTCTAATCATACTGGTTAGTAAGAACCAAGCTGCAGAACAATTACCAAGCTACAGAGAGTAATTACCGACAGATAGTAAGTTGATATAGTATTGAATCTGAAGTGATATATTGATCAGAAAGATTTGAATGAGCTGAACATTGATCTGTAAGCTAAAATCAAAGTTTTTTCAAGGAAGATCATCTATTGTTACATATTTAACCATTGTACATAGTCAAATCTCTTAACCGAGTGGACTATGAAAGTCTTTTGATGTTTCATTCATAGAGTGGACATTGTTATCATGTCAACCCCAGAGTGACTGCTGGCTGGACGATAACTTCTGGTCTAAAATCCTTTAACAAGGTCATGCCTAACAGTGTGTTTGTAACCTTTAATAGGGTTGGGTCTTCACCGACCTCACTTTAGAAGAGTGAACAATTTTGGGTTGCCAATCCCAGGTGGTTTTTTCCTTCACTGGGTTTCCACATTAAATCTCTTGTGTTATGTGTTGATTGTGATATTTTTTTGTTATCATACTTTGTATATTACATGTTAGATTTGATCGGTAACTATTATAAAGTTTAGACTGACAATCGGTAAAAAGACAAACAGTGAAAGTATTTTATGTTTACCGAGTAGCAGAAGTTGAAGAATTTGTTTTGGATTATACATTTTGTTTTGGGACATTGGATAATTGATTCACCCCCCCTCTTAGTTATTCTAATAGATTATAAGCATCTAGGTTGTACTGCCTTTGTCAATAACCTTAGCACAATGAAGAGCCCTAACCTAGGAAATGGGGATGAAGATTCATTGCAAACTATTACGATGATAGAAAAATGTTATGTGTTTAAATTTTTTGTTCAGGATAAATTGGTTTCCCAAACAATCCACAATGATTATCATCAGGACCTAGATGATTGAATTTCTTGGCATGTTCATCTTGTTTACTACACACCCTACTTCCCGAATCCACAACTAATCATTATTTTTCTACTTTTACACTAGTACATACAATTCTACCTCATAAATCAAATGAAAGTATTAAATGTATAAATGATGCATCTATGAACCTCCTAACTACACAAGTAGAGATAACACCTAGAAAATATCTCAAAATAAACATCAAACTCAACAAAGATCATTAGCAACAATCAACTAGTTTATTGCAAGGAAATCATTCAACCTTTACATGTGATTATTAGGACATGAAAGGACTTTATCCAATATTTTTACACATAGGAAATATATCAAATAATGTTGCATACTAATAAGGAATCCTCAAAGAAGAATGAATCCAACAAGTAAAATAAATAGTTAAGGTACATTTGTAGAAATTACTAAATGCAAGGTTTATATAGCCAATCTTGGATAGCCAATGGGTTTCCCCATTGGTGTTTTTTCCTTAAAAAGGTGGAAAATGGAGGGTTTGCATGGATTTAGAGAACTCAATTAAAAAACTAGGAAGGACCACTTTTGTCTACCTTTCATTGATTAGTTATTGGATTCCCTAGCTAGTAAATTATATTTTTCATTTTTGGACAGGTTTAGTCATTACAATCAGATCAAGATATCCCTAGAATAAAAAGACAAGAAAATGTTCACCTACCCATGGGGAACACATGCCTATTCAGTACTTCCTTTTGGCATTTTCAATACCCTTGCAACATTTCAAAGAGAAATATTTAGCATCTTTTGAGATCTCACAAATGACTACATGGAAGTATACATGGATGATTTCACCACATAAATGATGATACTTAGGAGGAAGCATTAGGAAATATGAAGAAATTCCTCTAGTCATGACATGAACATAATTTATCAGTGGGAAATTAAAAATGCTACATGATGATGCAAACAGGAGTGGCTTGAGGATACTACATATCTAAGCATGGAATATACCTGTCGACCCAATGAAGATTGAAGTGATAAGGAACTTGTGTGTTCCATTAAGACAAAAAGATGTAAGAAGTTTCCTAGGACATGCTAGTTACTATAGGCACTTCATTAGGGGCTTAATTAAAATTGTTGCACCTTTGTATATCTTATTAACCAAGGATGCAAAATTTGACTAGACTACTCATTACCAGAAAACATTGCTAATGCTAAAAAAATTCTAACTAAATTACTTGTTCATAGAGGACCAAATTAGACACCCTTTCACATCCATATAGATGCATATGATCATGCAACTAGTGTAGTATTCAGAAAAAATGAAGAAAACATTGAATATGCAATCTACTATATTAGATAGAACATACATGTAACTAAAATCAACTACACAATAACACAAAAGGAAATACTAGCAGTCACCTATTCTATCAACAAATTCAAGTATTATATAAAAAAATATTAGGTATTTATACATATTGATCATGTAGGAATAAGATATTTGATGCATATACTTGTTAGTGGTAGGTTTGTAAGATGGTTTCTATTACTGCAAGAATTTTATATTACAATAGTTGAAAAGCATGGAAGAGCCAATGTAGTTGAAAATTTTCCTTTCTAGGTTGAATCATGTTGAAGAAAAACCTATTATAGTTGACTCCTTTCCAAATGAGCATATTTTTTCACTCTAGAAATATAATCTACGGTATGATAATATTGCCAACTACCTAGTGTTATACAAGACTCAAACATATTTATTTCTCAAGGAGAAAGGACAATTGGCAAAGAAGAGTCTTTCCTAATCATGGATATTAGGGTATCTAGTTTATACAAGGCCGGATAATGTTATGAGAAGATACATTAAAAAAGATAAAATATATGATATTTTTCTTCCTTGACATGATGAGCCATATGGGGGACATTTTTTAGCAAAGAGGGTAGCTATGAAAATTTTTAATACTAGTTACTATTGGCCTTCTCTACATAAAGATTCAATAAACCACACAAGGTAGTATGATGGATATCAAAGGATGGGTCGACAACCCAAATCAGATGAGATGCCATTGCACCCACAATTCATACTCACCTTTTGAAAAATGGGGAATGAAGGCATTATTATCAACCCTTCCTTCTTTCATTGTCATGGCTCCTTCACTATGGCTAGAAGTGGTCTTGAAATGCAAAAAATATTTTAATTTTTGGGCATTCCCTTTTCCTTCCAAGTCTCCCAAGTGGACCTTTAGAGTGCAACCATTTCTAGAATTGAGAAGAAGCTTTACTATTAGGTTACCAAACCACTTTTTTTGGCTAGTAAATTCTAAATGTCCTCTAAAATTCTTACAGCCACCCATGTTTACTATTGCTCTTGTTGGGCCTCATTTAAAGTCTCGTATATGAAATCTGAAAAGATTATGTGATATTTTTCATGGGCCTCCTCAGAAAACCATAATTGTTTTCACCGAGTTTCTTGGGAGTTTTTTTTGTCTCTCATGTGACTCTAGAGGTCTTGGACTCCTCCCAATTTAGTGACAAGGGCTGGATCTTGATGTGAAATTGATTGTTCTTGCCATTTATGGTGACGAGACCTAGAAATTTTTCCTCATCAAAATGGATTATGCATGCCATTTATGGAGATGAGGCCTATAAATTTATCCTCGAGTATTGAATCTCCTCTAGTTACTTGGTTAATTGACCTACCTTGAACAGGATTGGTTTTCAAAACATTCTAGTTATAAAAGATATTTATATCAAGGGAAATTTTATGGCCAAAAGCATCTGGTGTGCCCGAGAAGCCATCAAGCCCTAGTTTTGGTGAGATGGCTCATGCTTTTGAGATGGTATTTCTTTCAAATAGCATAATATTTTGTGGTATCTGATCGATCATATTCAAGGGCTTCCTCTTGCCTTTTTTCCTTGGGTTTGTACCTTATGTTTTCAAAAAAGATGCCTTTACACCCCTTGTGATTTTTTCTTAGGAGATATAATGAATCTTTACCCTTATGAATATATGAAAGCCTAGTTTTGGCTCTCCTATCCAAATTGAGATAAATTCAAGTTGGCTCTACCTCTAAATATGATACAAAAAATAGGTATTCATACTGTCAAACCTTGGTGGAAAGACTAGTGTTGATCTCCTAATATTGGGGTACTGTTGACTTTCTTTGCACCTTCCTATTGTAATGTCTCATCAAGGAACCCTCAAGGATGAAAGATAAAAAAACAATATATCATGGAATAATATTTCTTTAAAATATTAAATTCATTCACATGTAATATGTGAAGTTTTAAAGCTCAAACCTCAAGACTAGTTCAAACTATTGTTAAGTGACATTACACAAGAGGAGACTAAAATCATGAAACTCAACTAATAAAGGGAAAAAGGTTTTATAACATTATAAAAGGTGCTCAATTACTTAGACTCACCCAAGACCCTAAAGTTTTAGAACTTAACTCGTAATATTGGACCTTCTCCCAGGTTCTAGGTGTCATAGATGAGCTTCATCAATCATTGACTTACACTCAAACACCGCAACCACCATCCAAATTGAGTCTAAATATTCCTAAAATCCTCCAAGGTTTTTTTGACTCTTGTAGCTTGACAACACAATCATAATCGAGTCAATTGGACACTCCAAGCTCTCAAAATCCTCTTTGGACTGAATGATAGCTTTTGGGATCAAATTGGTGCTTTTGTAAAGGGGTTCCTTTTTTCACCAAATGGGAACTTTAGTTCACCAAAAACACTTTTTGGATACAATAACATCAATTCTTTTTTTCAAGGAAGAGAGCCACTTTTGAAAGCATAGCCAACTTACCCTGAGTTTCCTTAATTCAACCCTAACTCACTCAAATACATACCAATTGACTAAAAAGCACATTGGGACACTTTGTAACACTATCTAGATAATCCGAAATAGACTCTAATTTCCTCAAACACTCACAAATCCTACCCAGACTCACTTGAATTCCTTCAAATCCACATAACAATATTGAGAGGGGAATGAGACACTCTCTAGACACCACTTAACACCAAGAGAGAAATAAGTTCATTTTAGTCATCAAACCAAGTGTTCCTAATAAATAATCTAAGATACATCATATGATCATGAAGATAGACAACATAATTATAATTCTTGGTTACAACACCAGTGCACATAAACAAATACAAAACATATAATTAATATTCAACTACATCAATCTCTTCAAGGAACATTCAAATTATACAATTATAATGATGCATAAATTTTAAGCCCAGTACAATGTTTTCATCTTAAAAAGCATGAAATGGAATGAATGAGATGAGAGATGAGCACTATCAAGACCAGTCCATAAATACAAGTCTATGAGTCCCCAATGGTGGTTTGCTATGCCACATAATCATGTAGAGCCCATAATTCCACCCCACTGTTCTTGTGGAGATAGTCACATGAACCAAACACTCAAGCAATGGAGACACAAAAGGATAAGACTCACATGAATACCTAACATAGAGTAAACACTCAACACAAATATCCCAAAAAATCATAAATCAAAAAGAAAAATCAAAGAGATGCCAATAACATTATAACATGCTCATCATAGAGAAATATTAAATAATATAGGTTCCCAAAATAACAATAAGTCAATATCAAAAGAAGAGGAAGAATCCTCAAATAGAAACATTAAAGAAAAGGAGGCACCATCAATGAGCAACACATAATTTTCCATAAGGCGTGATATCACAATACTATAACCAAAAGGATAAAGAAACAATAAATCTCTCAAGTGCTACTCAACTATCAAGATGTAGATACTAGAGTGCTAAGTGTAGGGAGAACCATCATGTGTGCTCATGAGGACGTGTGACATGAAACCAAACACTATCTCATATAGAAAATAATGACAATCATGCAAGAACCACCATTTCATGAGCGGGCATGCCTCTTTGAGAAAGTCCCCATGCACTCCATGTGCGAGTATGCCTTCACAAACATCCTTGGCCTCATATTAGTGCTCAAGGCATTTTTGGGGGACCCACCCAAGTTTTAATTTAGTTATCACTTGATTAAGAGACTCCCCACAATGTGATCAAGCCAACAAGCCACTTTGGGTTGAGGACACATTGGGATCCTATCCCTAGACCCACTTTTATACCTAATCCTAGGCTCATCCCATTCAAATGAATGAGGGAAAAAAAATCAAAATATCATGATCCAATTTCCACTTATCGCATAATTCCAATTCCAATTTCAAGGCACATTTTCCCAATATACCATCTTTTCACTCATAATTATAAAATGTCATATCATTAGCAAGGCATACTCATGGTTGCAACATCAAGAGAATGGATCCAATTTGATCCCATATAAAAATTTACATAAATAATGTCATTATTCCACAACAAAACCACATCTCAAAATAATCAAAATCCACTTTTAATCACATTCAAAATTTAACCAATCCAAGGGGCCATCCACCATTGAAGGTCCTCCAAAAAGATCATTTAAAAAAAATCATAAATAAAAAATTTGAGAAAACCTGTTGGTTCTTATCAACCTAATGTCACAAAAATGCCCTCAAATTGCCATTTCAACAATCTAATAAAAATGCCCTCAAATTAAACGTGGAATACATGGAGATGATAGACAGGAATGGCAGAAATCATTGGATTAATTATGAAAAGGTAAGTACTAAGAGGGGAGGGGTGAATCAGTACTCCAAAAACTTTTATCTAACTTTCTTAACCATTCACCGAATTCATAACTTTGCATGTAACAACATGAAACATGTAAAACATAATCATGAAACAAAACTCATAGTGCAATGATTCGGTATCACATAAATCCTTGTTAGATGATAAAAATTGTAGTGGGGATGACACCCACAAAACTTCACTACTACAGTAAAAATTCTAATTGGTTAGAGCTACAATGTTAGCTATTTCTGATAGCTTACCCCATTAAGAGTCTAAAGACCAATTATGTCTACCTTGCTAGAGGAATTTACAAATCTAATTTTAGATATGTACCCTTTTAAAAGATTTACAAAATAAGACCTATTAGGATCCACTCGGTTAAGATCTTTTACAATTATATTTACACACTTAGTCAGTACATAAACTATCTGTAATACTTGCATCAACTTATGATTTTCAAACTCAATATTCTCAATAAATTTTTACCTCATACTGTGCTTCACTCACAATATCAATTCTGTACTCAGTAGATTAAACTCTGAATTACATTCACACTCTTCTCTTTACTGCTCTGTTACTCAGTGGCTTCTTTGCTCATCACCTTCAAACTTGTCTCTGAATAATCATCACCTGCTCTATACAATTTATCCTTTGCATCATACACTCATACTTTGATTCTCACACTTAGATCCATTTTATACTCAATTCTAGAAGTGTTGTAAATGTTCTAGAATCATCTCTTTAAGCAGTGCTAGCATTGATTACTTCTCCAATGCATATATCACATTTAATTCTCATTGGTGAATCTCACCTTGTAATCATACACAATCATTGTATTTAAATCTCTAATTATCTATCAAACAAAGTCCTTGAAATTTGTAAACTATTTTTTGCTCGATGTCCAAATTCAATGTATCTATAGATTCTCCTTGTGTTGGCTTGTGATGCTCGGTAATACATTTTTCTCCTACTCGATAACATGTATGCTCTCTCAGTTTGGTAGATGTTATAGCTCAGTATCTGCTTAGTGCTCAGTGCTCGCTTTTCCTTTCTCTACCTTTCTCGGTGTCTTGACTTCCTTTTCCTTTACCAAAAACTATCTTTCCTTTATTTCCTTCTACCAACTAGCTTAATGCTTTACCAACTTGACTTTCCTTCTTTATCGAATGACTTTGAAAATTAATATGACATAGCCATAACTAATGACAACAACATAACTCTATAGGAGTATCAATCTCCCCCTTTGGAAATAGTTTGGTATATTTGTTAAAAACTTTAAAGTCATCAAAATATTGTGTCCTTAGGTCCTTAGCAAAATGTGACCATGTATACATATCTCAGTTAATTCTATTGCTCCCCTTGTGGAAATACTTATATCATATCTATCCATCTCCTGTACATAAAATCCTCTTCATACTATACAAGATATCCATACGTTTTGTACTATCCCCTTTAGTTACTGATGCAGTTAAGGTAGGTAGATCCAATGAAGGATAGTCCAAACCTTGCAGCCAATAGAATTACATAGCAGGTTACTAAAAAATGCAACACAAATTAATTTTTTAACACTGATTTTCATTAACATGGTCGGTCATATGGCCTTCCGGGTTAGGGCCAATTATAATCAAAAAATAATTCTGCAAGATCCACAACCAGATCTAATACAATCTCAGCTAGTTCAACTCTGAAGACAATTAGAAGCTAATGGAAACCCTAAGGCAGATCTAAATTTGAGCTCGCAAGCCTCCAAGAAATCTCCTTGTCTCCAAGTATGCAAACCCCTAGCTCTGCTATAATCAACTATCATCAAGAACTTTTCCACAACTTTTCCAACTTCAACTTTCGGAACCTCAGATCTAACTCACTAAGTCTTCAAGTCATGAACTTCTCTGCTCTTCTTGATCTCCCATAATTCTTTCCCTAAACATCTACACAAGCACTCCTTAAATACTAGTCATCAGCCACAAGTTGGCAAGATGAAACCCTTAACTCCCCAAAACAAATAATTAAATGCCATACAAGTCATCTTACAAATATATACAAACATTTAATTATGCATGTCATCCCATAACAATGGCTACCAACAATAAATGCAACAAGTCAGCTCAACAAATCACACAGAACTCTAGTCAGTAAGCCATAACTACCAAGTGGTAGTAAAATCATTGAGCACGCCAAGCATCGCCGACCACCAATGTCGACTGAGCACCACAGGCATGACCGAGTAACACTTTCACCGAGCACTAGAGACTACCAAGTTCCTTTAATGACTGAGCTTCCTTCAATGACCAAGATCGTCGGTCAAGGCTGCAACCGAGTAACACCGGCCAAAATAGAAACACTCCATGTAGTTTCACCGAGGACACAGAATGCCCCTATCTTAACTTTGGATGCCCCTGCATCAGACACCCTAGGTTCCAAAAGATGTTCATATGTGAGAAGAACATCTTTCAGGATTTAGCACATAAATCCTGGACTGGTTCTTCACATACAAGTCCTCCACCTTTTCTTCTTGCAAATTCTTCCACTTTAGTTTCCTCTCTCTTCAAGTCTTTTATTGACAATGTATAGGTCGGTTCTCCATACTGATCATTTATTTTCTCTAGATCCACAATCTCAACTTGGCTGCCAATACTCAGGCTTCTCCTACTGAGTGTTGTATCTAGCAAAGGCATCAGTTGAAACTTCCTATCATTCTTCTCAATAGTAAACACATTCTGGACACAGTCATAAATAGCTTTGCAATCATATTGCCAAGGTCTACCAAGCAATATATCACAACTATTCATCTTCACAATATCACAAAGCACAAGATCCTTGTACTGTCCAATCTGAACATCAATGAAGCATTGTTCTCTAACTTCCAAAGCATGAACATCTTGTAACCAGCCAAGCCTATAAGGACAAGGATGTTTCATTCTACTCAAACCAAGTGCTTAGCAAAAAGGTTATCAGTACTACCACTATCAATAATAACATCACAAAGTTTACCTTTAGTCTTGCATTAGGTTCTAAACAAGTTACTCCTCTGACAAGGTTCATCCTTTGTACCAAGCAATGTTCATCGAAGCAACAAGTTCTCTGATTCAAGTTCATTCTGAATGTTCTCATTCATCACAGTAGTTCATTGGTCAACCTTCTTCCATGTACACTCAAAAGAACAGTGTCCTTCCTCTCCACAGTTATAGCAAGTACCCTTAAAGATAACTCTACCTATCTTCTTCTTTGGTTTCATAGGTTTCTGTTCATGTGCATCAGTCAGTTTATCCTTCACTGAGTGATCAACCTTTTCCTTCCCTCAAGAATTACTAGGTTATTTCCTCTTCAACTTATCTTCTACCTTCAAAGCATACTGATAAGCATCTTCAACAGAATCAATCTTTAGCATACCAAGCTCATCTTGAATATTGAATCTCAAACCATTCACATACCAAGCTACCTTTTCCTTACCAAGCTCTCGATGTCCAGACTGAATAGTAAGTTTATAGAACTCCTCGATATAATCTTCAATAGATAAATCACATTGTTTCAGATTCTACAACTTCTTAAACAAGTCAAGCTCATATTCAGCTGGTATGAACTTAGCTTTCAACTTAGTCACCATCAATCTCCACCAATTGATCTCTGTTTCACCTTCATCTTCTCAATCTCTTTGTAGTTATTTTGACCAAAGAGAAGCATGTCCTTTCAACTTTGTCTGTGCTAATCTCACTCAAAGAGGATCTTCAATTTCTTCCAGCTCAAAGAAATCTTCAAGTTCACCAATCCAATCAATCATATTGTCGAGTTTCAAAGTACCAGAGAAAGTAGAAACTTCCATTCGGTAATTACTAAACCGAGCAGTAGATCTAGGCAACCAAGCAGCTTTGTCTTCACTAGATCTATTCCTCTGGTCATCACCACTAGATCTAGCAATTTCAAATTCTTCAATAGCTTCTTCATAGCCATCCTCAGTACCGACATTCTAAGGTATACCAGCAACAATTCTCATGATCTCAGTGACTATGTCATTCTTCATCAATTCCATCTCAGATCTAAAATTTGATTTCACCTTCTCTGTGATCTGAGATTCAACAGTATCACAAAGATCAAAAATAACTCTAGGGTCCAATCTTCTCAGAGGCATCCTTAAATCTATGAAAAACCCTCTACAACAAACCCTCACCGACCACCTTGTGACAATTTCCAAGTTGCAACAAGTCAGATCTCAACTTGTAATCTTGCGAACAACTAGGGCACAATTTCACAAGTTTAGTGCTTCGAATCAACAATCTAGATTGTGCACAATCTTTTTGCCCACAAGATCAACTTCACAAGATCACCCTTGCTAGGTCAACCTTTTGCTTCAATAAGATCAACCCTTTCTCTGATACCACCTGATGCAGTCAAGGTAGGTGGATCCAATGAAGGACAGTCCAAACCTTGCAGCCAACATAATTACATAGCCGATTACTCAACAATGCAACACAAATTAATTGTTTAACACTAATTTTCATTAACATGCCTAGCCATAAGGCCTTTCAGGTTAGGGCCAATTACAATCAAAAAACAATTCTTGAAGATCCACAACCAGATCTAATACAATCTCAGCTAGTTCAGCTCTAAAGATGATCAAAAGCTGATGGAAACCCTAAGGCAGATCTAAACTTGAGCTCATAAGCCTCCAAGAAATCTCCTTGTCCTCAAGTATGTAAACTCCTAGCTCTGCTACAATCAACTATCAAATATACAATTTGATCTACAAGGTCATCAAGAAATTTTCCACAACTTCACCAACTTTAGTTTTCAAAACCTCATATCTGACTCACTAAGTCTTCAAGTCATGAACTTCACTTCTCTTCTTGATCTCCCAAAATTCTATCCCTAAACATCTACACAAGCACTCCTTAAATACTAGTCATCAGCCACAAGTCAGCAAGATGAAACCCTTAACTCCCCAAAACAAATAATTAAATGCCATACAAGTTAGTTTAAAAATGTATACAAACATTTAATTATGCATGTCGGCCCATAAAAATGGCTACCAACAATAAATGCACCAAGTCGGCTCAACAAATCACATAAAACTCCAGTCAGTAAGCCAGAGTTACTGAGCAACATTAAAATCACTAAGCACGTTAGGCATCACTGAGCACCAGTGTCGACCGAGCACTATAGGCATGATCGAGTAACACTTTCACTGAGCGCCAGAGACTACTGAGTTCCTTTAGTGACCGAGCTTCCTTCAATGACCGAGACCGTCGGTCAAGGCTGCAACCGAGTAACACCGGCCAAAATACAAACACTCCATGGAGTTTCACCGAGGACATCGAATGCCCCTGTCTTAACCTTGGATGCCCCTACATCAGTTACTATCCCCCTTTATTGGTTTTTCATATATATATATATATATATATATATATATATATATATATATATATATATATATATATATATATATATATATATATATATATATATATATATATATATATATATATCCCTTTTTTAACAAAAATACCAAAATAATTACTAAGTATTTAACCTTATGCACATGTTTCTGCAATGACTCAATTTGTGGTATCAAAAATATTTGCAGCTCCATGAGATCCATTCTGATTTTATTTTCCTCTTTCCTCAACTCATGTTGCACTCCCATTAAGTGCTTCAGCCTTTAATAATCAACTTTAAAATTATTGGGCTCAGTTGTAACCTTTCCTAGCTTCTTAGTCATCTCCTTCTCAACCTTTTCATCTTTGGCTTTTATGTCCTTTGTAAAATTGGAAATCAAACATATTTTTTGAAATAATAAAAGAATATCTTACAATTATTTTTCCAACTCAGTAACCAGCTCAAAAAGTGTTACCTTGTCAAGTGCTACCAATTGAAATAATTCTTCAATGACCTTATTCTCCATTTGCTTCATATGCACTTCATCAAATATTCAATGGTCTCAATACTTGGTTTGTTAATCTAACTCACCAGCTCACTTAATTGGCTATAAATATTTCCTTTCTCATTGATATCTACCTTTGGCACAATCTCTTGTATTTCTTTGACATTCTCAAGTGCATCTATTTTCCTACTTCTTAGCTAATAACTTGTCTTGTCGAGCTTTCCTCTTGAGTAAATCCCCAAACTTAGATAATTCTTTAGGGCTCATGGTGGGGATGTCAACCTTTGGTATAACAATAGGTTGACTCAAATCAGTTATCTTCTTTTCATTCTTTCTCGTCTTTGATTTCTTCTTTGTGACTTGTGCACTCTCACCAATAGATAACTTCAAATCAGAAGTTATGGCAGTAGTATTATCCTCAATTTTATCATCTTTTTCTTCTTCTTTTTTCCTTCCTTATTTTCCTCTTGTTTCTCTTCTTCCTTCTTCTCCTATTTTTCTTCTTTCTTCTCTTCTTCTCTATCCTTTTCTTTCTCTTTCACTAGTTCTTTTTTCTGTTGGGGATCAATGGCCTTAGTAGGAGTAATCGACTCTATAGTTTCATTTTATTCTTTCTCCTTTTCTAGTTTGGTGGGGGTATTAGTTGTAACATCCTTTGTGACCTCTGAGATAAGTTCTTCAATCTTAGGAAAATTTAGTATTTTTTCAATAACAGGATCTGTATCCATTAGTTTTTCTTTTGCTAAATCATCAGGATTCATTTCTACAGTCTCCTTGGCCTCGGTTTCCATTACATTTTCATCATCTACAATACCCTCTTCTAGGTTTTTATCTACTATGTCTTCAATGATGACCTCTTCTTTATCTGTAGTCAAATCAATGTGATCTAACTTTCCTTGGGTTTCCTTGATCATTGTTGGTTGGTGGGGAAAGAATATATTTCTCCACAATTCATCTATCTCTTTTTGAACTTCTTCAAGCTTACCGACCATTATCTTTAGTGCTCTACTCTTCACTAGGAATCTCTTAGAATATTAAATTGCAATGCTTCTTTGATTCCTCTAGTTGATAATTCAGGTATTGTGATAGCCAAGGATCTCTCCCTCATTTATTTCTCATATTTCAAGGCATATTTCCATCTAGCATCTATCTTTTCATATAATTCATCTGACACTTGGTCGGCTATCTCAATCAGAGTATTTCTAAACTTGTGTAGTGTGAACACAACTGCTTCTTCAATCTTTTATGTTTCCTCATCACTTCTTGTTTCATATTTAAGTTGTTTTATCCCAGAATAACCTCCATACTACTTAAGTACTTTGAGTGACTCATCTAGGTTTCTTAGTTTTGGTGATTGGTTATGCCCAACCTTGAATTGAGAAAAATCTTCAAATTCAATTTCATTGTCTTATTGTAATCTCAACTTCCTTCTAGGTCTACTTGAAGTCTTCTTGTCTCTCGTGTAGGTTTTAGGCTTTGTTTGTTCAATATCTTCTTTCTTTTTCTCTCTCGATGTGGACGAAGACCTTGTTAATGGTCTTGCACCGATTGGACTAGGGATCTCCTTTTTCATTCTAATCTTCTTCCCCTTAATCTTTGAAGGACCAACTTCATCTTCTTTAGTAGAAATACCCAAATTTTTTGACAAACTACTAATCATCCTTTTGGTTTTCCTCATTGCCTTAGGTATCAATATATCTAGCTTGATTTTGTCATTTACTTCCTCATAGGTGCCATACTAATTGGCTCTTCTATCAACTTGTTTCTCTAAGAATGCTTCAATTCATATTGAAGCAACATCAATATCCATTTCATATCCCATAGGTGGTAGCCACATGGTTCTAGGCTCTGCATCTCTCACTATACAAGTATTGGTATCAACTTCAAAACATATAGTGTCCTTGTATTGTTCCACTAGCTGGGGTGGAATTCTAAACTTATTATGCATTTTAGCTTGAAATTTTAATAAATAATCATTCATAACCATGTCAAATTTATCTCCTAAACTTTGGATATACTCATTTATTTGATAAATGATCGGTTTATCTACATTCCACACTACATCACCTATTGATGGAAAGAAGTTCTAGAAGTAGAAAAATATACATACTAGTAATGATCTGAACTTAAAAGTGTTTTTCTTTTCCTGAACCTGATTATATTCATGTTATCATAAAATTTTCTCAATAAGATCTCACATAGATCTACCTTCATGTCCTTCTTCACAATCTTGTAAGCTATATCAACAACTCCATAAGGCACACTGTCTACTCGAGAAGACTGGAAGATTCAGTAGGATATTATGTTGCACACAAATCTTAGCTCATGAGCATCAATAGTAGAAAAATTCAAAACTCTTCTCTCTCATTTATCTTGAGTAAGCTCACAAAGTTTATTATTATCTATTTTCTTGTGTGCTCTCGATCTATCACCAATTAGATATCATGTAATAATGTGTAGTGCATCTTTTGTGATTTTAATAGGTGCATCGAGCCACATAAACTAATCATGTACTCATCTCAAAACAATCCTCATCCATTCCTTCTTGAATACTATCGGTACATGCATGGCATGAACCAAACCCTTGGTCTCCAAATGTATATGATCATCCTTCAACTTCCCATCTACACACAATTTCATGTAGGATGTGTCGATCTCTGCTTGGAAAATTTTATCTATCTTGCAATGTATGAAAGTGTGAACATCTTCAATAAGAATAACTCTCAGTGGGATCAAAGATAGGGCTCCAAATTTATCAATTTCAGTTACTACGACTGGTGGTAGCTTGTATTTTGGATTGACAGGGTCAATCTTCTCCACAACAATAGGCTTTTTTAATTTGGGTGTCATTGATTCATTGATATAATCTCTTGAGTGATAGGGTTTCATTTAAATGACAACTCAATTTCTCTTTCACAGCTTAGAAAACACCAATAATACCTTGAATGTGCTTGATAATGATACAAATTTCTTGATCGGTCACTTGAATGCTCTTAAAGGACTCTTCTCTGCTAAATGCTTCAAATGCTCTTGTAAATGTAAGGTGAAAATGAAATGACAAGATCTCTATTTATATTTTTTCCTTGATTAGGGTTTCCAATGACTATAATTTTAGCATTAAATTCTCTCTACTGACTCTCCTTTCACCAATTACCAAATGCACTTTTCTTTCACTAAATGGAACAAAATAACATATACTCTTACTTATCAAAATATGAAATATCAATCTTCACATCATATATCCAAATGCATCTTAATATGCTAATATGGATCTTTGCACAAATGTTAGGAACCAATTTAAGATAGAATTTTAGTTATCAACTCCTACACATACCTTTGAGTGATTAGGTGAATATAGGTGCACCCGATCCCAAGGATGTGGTGCAATTAGTTGTTCCAAGCTCAATTCCATCATTTTGAGACTTCCTTTTCCATGTTCTATTCATCTGATCTCTTATCTCATCAACATTAACTTGAGCATTTTCATTTGGTTGTTCCTCAATTGGGGCTTTGTCTCAGTACCTACAGTCTCTAGATAGGTGACCGACCTTGTGACAATGAAAACAAGTCATTCCATAGTTTCTCCATGATCTTCTATTATTTCTTTCATGCATCAAAATGTAATTTGTAGCAATGTGACCAAATCTCCCACATGTAGTACATGAAATTCATGTATTGTAGTCCCATGGTATAGTTGATCCTTGTCAGTTATTTGCAGTATTCTATTGGTTAGGGATCCATTTCACATTATTTCTTTGTGATCTGCATTCTTCAGACTTGTGACCATATCTATTGCAATTGTTACATTAACCATTGAATCTTGGCTTCCATGAATGGTTAGTAATCCTTGATCTACACTCAAATGCTTTGTAACCATAATTATTGCAATTGTAACAATAACCATTAAACTTAGGAATACTCGGTGGATTACCTCTTTTGATCCTGCGGACATTAGTTGTATGACCTAGTGTCTCACAATGATGAAAAGTAGGCTTATTTGTCTTCAATGGGATAGCATCATCATCTTGGTTGGTTTCTTTTTTAGAGGACTCACCCTTCTCAATGGTGTTGTTTGCATTATATCCAAGTCCAAAAGTATCTCTTAGTTGTCTCTAACCTCTTATTTGTTCATCCAGTATCCTCAATATTTCTTCATTTCTTTTCAAAACTTCATTTGCATCCTTTTCAAATTTTAGTTCATTTCTTAGATGTTCATTCTCATAGCTCAATCCAACAATCTCTTCAATTTTCCTTGTCATCTCCTGATTAACACTGACTAGTTTATCTGTCATATTATAGTGATTTTGTGTCAACCTCTGTATTTCCACATCTTTCTCATTCGGCCTTGCATTCATTTTTCTTCTCTCATCTTTAACCATTCTTTTTTCATCTTCAGCTTTTCTCTTTTGTTCTAGGATTTCACACATTCTTATCGATTAAGCTTCTTGCTCTCTTTTCAATGCTTTTACTTGATAACTTAGATTTTTGTTCTTTTGAGCCATTTCTAATATGGTAGCTTCAGATTCATTAGACATGCTTCCCTCTAATAGTTCTTCAAGTTCTTCAACCTGATCTTGTGTATCCTTCAATTGATGTGCAAGCTCCTTTCTCTTGTTAAGTGAATGTTTCAGTTTCCTCTTTAGCTCATCAATCTGGTCATTTGCATACCTTAATTCCATGTTCATGTTATCAATCACCTTTTCATACCTATAATCGTCCATATCTTCAGATCTTTCCTCTCAAGTGGTTAAACTTTTGAATAAGAGACTTAGCTCTGATACCAATTGTTGGATAAATTATAAAAATGTAACTACTGAGAGGGGAGGGGTGAATCAATACTCCAAAAAAAATTTCTAACTTTCTTAACCATTCACCAAATTCATAAATTTTCATATAACAACATAAAACATATAAAGAATAATCATAAAATACAACTCATAACACAATGATTTGGTATCATAGAAATCCTTGTTAGAGGATAAAAACTACGATAGGGATGACACCCACAAAACTTAACTATTGTAGTAAAAAGTCTACTCGGTTAGAGCTATAATGTTAACTATTTATGATAGCTTACCCTGCTAAGATTATTAACCCTATTAAGATTATAAAGACTAATTAAGTCTACCTTGCTAGAGGATTTTACAACTCTAATCTAAGATATGTATCCTATTAAAGGGTTTAAAAGATAAGACCTATTAGGATCCACTCGGTTAAGAGATTTTACAATTTTGTTTACACACTTAATCAGTACATAAATTGTCTGTAATACTTTCATCAACTTATGATTTTTAGACTCAATATGCTCAATGACTTTTTACCTCACACTATGCTTCACTCACAATATCAATTTTTTACTCCGTTGATTCAACTCTGAATCACATTCACACTCTACTCTTTACTACTTTGTTACTCAATGGATTCTCTTCTCATCAACTTTAAACTTGTCTTTGAATAATCATCACCTACTCTCTTCAATTTATCCTTTGCATCATACAATCATACTTTCATTCTCACACTTAGATCCATTTTATACTCAATTCTAGAAGCGGCAGAAACATTCTAGAATTATCTCTTTAAGTGATGCTAGCATTGGTTACTTCTCCAAAACATATATCACATTTAATTCTCATTTGTGAATCTTACCTTGTAATCATACACAATCATTGTATTTAAATCTTCGATGCTCTATCAAAAAAACTCCTTGAGATTTGTAAACCATTTTCTGCTGGTGTCCAAATTCAATGAATCTTTAGATTCTCCTTGTGTTGACTTGTGATGCTTGGTAATACATTTTTCTCTTGCTCAGTAACATGTATGTTCCGTCAGCTTGATAGATGTTGTAGCTCGGTATCTGCTTAGTGCTCGGTTTTCCTATCTCTTCCTTTTTTAGTTTCTTAACTTCCTTTTCCTTTACCGAAAATTGTTTTTCCTTCATTTCATTTTACCGAATAGCTTAATGCTTTACCAACTTGACTTTCCTTCTTTACCAAATGAATTTGACAATCAATATGACTTAATCATAACTAATGACAACAACATAACTCTATAGGAGTATCAATTCAAACTATAGGGTTGTTGTGGGTTGCAGGCACCCCTCTATAAATGCATCAAATGGAGATGATGCTGAAGATGAAGCCAATGAAAGCTATGATGATGATGTGGATGCAATTATGAGGTTGTTTGTGGGTTTCTATGTGATGCAGGAGCATCCTAGGTGTAAGAGAAATCTTGCATCACCCAAAAACATTTTTGTTTTTGTATTCAATAAGGGTTGTCTTGTGCAGAGCTGTTATTTATGGAAACTTGATATTTTTAGTAAGTTGGTCATACAATCTTGGAATGTTTTGATTTTACATGTGGAGGTTCATCTCAGTCATATCAGCCTACCAGTAAAGTTTCATGGCTAGATAAGATCTAGTTTTGAAGATATTGAAGATTTTTGATATTGGCAGCAGGGTACAGAAACTTTGAACCCAGTTTTGAAGGCTTTAGAGGCCTCAGATGAGGTCAAAGATTTGGGTGACAAGTGCTTGTGTGAGTCAAGCCTGTAGAGTGCTTCGTGGCCTTTCCAAAATGGGGTTATAATAGTCAATTGAGTCAACTGGTGATGACTTATGGTCTCTGAAAGTCGAGCCACCTAAAATGGCGAAAAATAATTTTCCTTCAAAATTTCTGTTCAGGTTTCAAAAGTTATTTTGAGCCGACATTGATGTAATAAATTTAAAAATAAAATAATTCTAAGTTGGTTGGCCCTTAGGGCTAAATTTTTGGAACCTTCTCGGGTGGTGGAAAATGCCTATATAAAGAAGGCCCATAGTGTTGTCTAGGGCAGTTTTGGGTAGTAGATCTGGGTATTGATTCGAGGCTTTGTCCTATAGAATATTGTAAGGGAATGCCCATGTGGCTTTGCATATTGTAATTTTGAAAGTTTGTAATTCCACATTTGTGGAGATAATAAGAAGCTAATTTTATGTTCTTTCATATTGTTGTTGTTTCTCTATTTCTGTTATGTGTTTGTGGTATTAAGGGGAGTACCCTTCATCAAGTGGTATCAGAGCAGGACTTCCTGAGTGTGTAAATAGATCGTCGATTGTGAGGTAGTTTACACCAAAACCATGGGTTAGGGTTTTTGTGTAAACATATCACCGACGTAAGGTAGTTTGCACTAGGACCGTGGTTAGGGTTTTAGTGGGAAGCGCAAAAATGCCTCCACGAAGGGAACATGGTGGAAGAGCTGGCATTGTAACATCTGAGGTTAGGGCACTGCAAAGACAAGTGCGAGCATTGCAAGATGAGATTCACAGAGGAATGAATCTTAATGTTAGAGATGAAAGCAAGGATGAAGTGGAAGAAGAAGATCAAGAAGAAGAAGGTGAAGTTTTGAACTAGGAGGAAGAAACTTTTTCGGGCCATTGCCAAGATTGGGAAAAGACCTAAGATCGAGGTTCTTGCATTTTCAAGAAATCTTAACCCAGAAGAATTGATCGACTGGATCAATGAATGTGAAGAATATTTTGAGTATGAAGATACTGAGGATTCTGATAGGGTCAAATTCATGAAGGCTAGACTGAAAGGTCATGCGAAGATCTGGTGGCAAGAGATTCAATTGGAGTGAAATAGAAGAGGGAAAGATAAAATCACAAGATGGGATCAGATGGTGGATAAATTGAAGTGACAGTTCATCCCTGTTGATTATGAGCTTGACCTACTGAATAAAATGCAAAGTTTGAAGCAAGCGGGATGATCTATTCAGGAGTATACAGAGGAGTTCTATCAAATGCTCATCAGAATAGGCCATGCAGAAGCTGATAAGGAGAAAGTTTCTCATTACCTTAATGGGTTGAGTCCAAGCATTTAGGAGGAGCTGAATCTGGTTTGAATGAACAATATTGAAGAGGCATACCAGTTTGCCCTAAAAGTAGAGGAAAAGTTGAACAAGAAGTTTGAGAGTAGACAAAATGGAAGAGATCATGGTGGACAATCTGGTGGACGGTCATATGGAGGCTGAAATGAAGATCCAAAAAAGAAGGATGAGGCCCGTAGCAATCAAAATCAAATAGGAAACAATTCCAATTATTTCCAAGATCAGAACAATAGAGATCAGAGAGGAAGAGGAAGAGGACAAGGTTCAGGAAGAGGAGGCTTTCGTGGAACATGTTTTCACTGTGGAGAAGGTCATAGGGCATTTGAATGTCCTCAACGCCAAGGAAAGATGAATAGGAGGAATGAAAGCCAGGCTAGAGTTGAACATGTAGATGAAGATGCTAGATCATAAAATTTTGAAGATGTTGAAAGAGGAGAAATGCTAATTAACAGAAGAGTCCTGCTGAGTGGTGAGAATGAACCTGAACAAAGGAGGAGCCTGTTTTGCACTAGATGCAAGTGTGAGGGTAAATGTTGTGATGTGATTATTGATAGTGGAAGCACTAAAAATTTGGTGTCAAAAAAGATGGTGACAAAGTTGAAGCTCAAGAGACAGAAACACCCACATCCATATCGGATTTCCTGGGTTCAGGATGACCACAAGGTCATGGTCAGTGAACAGTGCCTAGTAAAGTTCAAGATTGGCGGGTACCATGATGAGGTACTATGTGATATCATATCTATGGATGCATGTCACATGTTGTTGGGTAGGCCGCGGTAGTTTGACAAATGTGTTGTACATGATGGTCGTGTGAATACCTATTCCATGACAAAGGATGGAGTGTGACATAAGCTAAATCCATTGAAGGAGACTGAAGAAAAGGTATGTGGTAATGCAAGAATAACTTTTTTTGATGGAAGAAAATTCCTAGATGGTATGAGGCATGAGCATCTGTGTTTTGCTTTAATTCCAAAAGTTGGTAAAGAGGAAGTAGAGGATGTACTTGTAGAGGTTGCAAATTTGTTGAATGAGTTTTAAGATATTGTATCTGATAATGTACCTAATGTATTACCATCGGTAAGGAAGATCAGTCATCAGATGGATTTGATTCCAGGAGCCAGTTTGTCAAATGGGGTAGCACATAGAATGACACCAGCAGAAAGTGAAGAGTTGAACAGACAAGTGCATACGTTGTTATAGAAGGGATTGATTCGAGAGAGCTTGAGTCCATGTGTTGTACCGATGATATTAGCACCAAAGAAGAATGGAGAGTGGAGGATATGTATAGATTCTAGAGCAATAAATAAGATCACAATCAAGTACAGGTTTCCATTACCACGAATGGATGATATTATGGATTGTTTGAGTGGAGCTGTGTATTTCTCAAAGATATATCAGAAGAGTGGATATCACTAGATTTGGATCAGAGAAGAAGATGAATGGAAGACTGCCTTCAAGACAAAGGAAGGACTGTATGAGTGGTTAGTCATGCCTTTTGAGCTAACCAATGCACCGAGCACTTTCATGAGGCTGATGAATGAGGTTCTGAAATAATTTATGGGTAAGTTTGTCATTGTTTACCTAGATGATATTTTAATCTTTAGTAAGACACTGGAGGAGCATATGATGCATATTCGTATGGTATTTGAGAAGCTGAGAAAAGAGAAATTGTTGATTAATTTGAAGAAGTGCAGTTTTGTGAAGAAAGAGTTAGTGTATTTGGGATTTGTAGTTTTAGTAGAAGGTCTAAAAATGAACCCAGAGAAGGTACAGGCTATCCTTGAATGGCCTACTCCAAGGAGTGCTACTGAGGTAAGATCTTTTCATGGTCTAGCTAGTTTTTATAGAAAGTTTATCAAAAAATTTAGCAGTATTTGTGGTCCCTTAACTGAAACAATGAGAGGGGATAGAAGAGAGTTTAAGTGGACTAATGGGGTAGAAAAAAGTTTTCAATTGTTGAAATAAAAAGTTATAGAGCAACCTATTTTAGCACTTCCAGATTTTAATAAGGTGTTTCAAGTAGACTGTGATGCTAGTGGTACTGCAATAGGAGCTGTTATGAGCGAAGAAGGTAAACCTATTGCTTATTTAATTGAGAAGTTAAATGATGCCAAGAGAAAATATTCTATTTATGATCAAGAATTTTATGCTATAGTTCAGGCATTGAAGAAGTGGAGACACTATCTACTTCCTAAAGAGTTTGTTTTGTATACTGATCATCAAGCTTTGCAATATTTGAATAGTCAAGGAAAGTTGAATCAAAGGCATTTGAAATGGGTTGAGTTTTTGTAGAGTTATAGATTTGTTTTGAAACACAGAAGTGCAAATTCTAACAGGGTTGTAAATGCACTTAGTAGAATGCAATATTGCTAACAAAGATGTAGATTGAGGTGTTTGGGGTCAAGGAACTCAAGAATTTGTATCCAAAGGATCCTGATTTTGGTTAAGCTTCGAAAGCTTGTAAAGAACCTGTTACTCTAGACAGAACAAAGTGGTTGGACTTCATCATTTAGGATGATATTCTATTTAAAAGGAGTCAATTGTGCATTCCAAGAAGCTCTATGAGGGAGAATCTCATCAAGGAGAAGCATAGCGGAGGATTAGCTAGACATTTTGGTCATGATAAAACCCTTGTGTTGGTTAGTGAGAATTATTATTGGCCACAGTTGCAGCAAGATGTCAAGAAGTTTGTACAGAGTTGGAAAGTATGTTAGATGGCGAAAGGAGTGAAGTAGAATACAAGGTTATATCAGCCATTACCTGTACTAGAGAATCCTTGGGAGGATATTAGTATGGACTTTGTTCTTGGATTACCGAGGACTCAGTGGGGAAATGATTCAATTTTTGTGGTGGTTGACATATTTTTGAAGATGGCACATTTCATTCTCTACAAGAAGACTAATGATGTTGTTCATATAGCAGAATTGTTTTTCAAAGAAGTAGTGAGACTACATGGTTTGCCAAAGACCATAGTTTCAGATCGAGACACCAAATTGGTAGGCTATTTCTAGCGAACATTGTGGAAGAAGCTAGAGATAGATTTGAAATTCAGCTCATCACATCATCCATAGACTGATGGACAAATGGAGGTGGTAAATAGGAGTTTGAGAAATTTGCTAAGGTGCTTGGTTGGAGATAAGCCGACAGGATGGGATTTGATTTTACCATAGGCAGAATTTGCATACAATAATTTTTTCAATAGGAGTACTGGTAAATCACCATTCCAGATTGTATATGGAAATAGTCCCAAAAATGCATCTGAGTTGAGGAAGATAGATAAAGGAGAAATAAGTAGTGCTGAAGCTTAAGATTTTGCAGAACACTTGAGGAACATCCATGAGGAGGTGAGGAAGCACATTACCAAGATGAATGCACAGTATAAGGCTAAGGTAGATGAGAAAAAGAGGCATAAGGAATTTCAGGTTGGAGATGAAGTCATGGTTCATTTGCAGAAGGAGCAATTTTCGGTTGGTACATATAACAAGTTAAAAATGAAGAAGTTTGGGCCATGTAAGATACTGAAGAAGCATGATTTGGGAAATGCATATGAGGTTGAGTTGCCTACTGGGCTGAATATTTCACCATTATTTAATGTTTCAGATCTGACAGAGTATCATGAAGGAGGTTTTGAAGATGAGGTTACAGCAACACAGTGGAGTATTCTAGCAACTGGTTTAGATATCAAGGAGATTGAAGACATACTAGATAGTCGTGTTGGAAAAAGCATAGGGAATAGGACATATGAAGAGTATTTGTTCAAATGGAAAGGACAACCTATTGAAGATTCATCATGGCTAACAAAGGAGGAGGTTAACTATCTTGGTTTTCTTCTGCATACCTGAGTCGTGACAGGGTCACTTCTCAAATTACCTTGGGTGTTTGATGCAGGAGCATCCTAGGTGTAAGAGCAATCTTGCATCACCCAAAAATATTTTTGTTTTTGTATTCAATAAGGGATGTCTTGTGTAGAGCTACTATTTATGGAAACTTTCTATTTTTAGTAAGTTGGTCATATGATCTCGAAATGTTTTGATTTTACATGTGGATGTTCATCACAGCATATCAGCCTACCAATAAAGTTTCATGGCTAGATCAAATCTAGTTTTGAAGATATTGAAGATTTAAGGTATTGGCAGTAGGGTAGAAAAACTTTGAACTTAGTTTTGAAGGCTTTAGAGGCCTCAGATGAGGTCAAAAATTTGGGTGATAGGCACTTGTGTGAGTTAAGCCTATAGAGCACTTTGTGGCCTTTCCAAAATGGGGTTATAATAGTCAATCAGGTCAACTGGTGATGACTTATGGTCTCCGAAAGTCAAGCCACCTAAAATGGTAGAAAATAATTTTCCTTCAAACTTTCTGTTCGGGTTTCAAAAGTTATTTTGAGCTGACTTTGATGTAATAAATTTAAAAATAAAATAATTCTAAGTTGGTCGGCCCTAAGGGCTAAATTTTTGGAACCTTCTCAGGTGGTGGAAAATGCCTATATAAAGAAGGCCCATAGTGTTGTCTAGGGCAGTTCTAGGTAGTAGATATGGGTATTGATTTGAGGCTTTGTCCTATAGAATATTGTAAGGGAATGCCCATGTGGCTTTGCATATTGTAATTCTAAAAGCTTGTAATTCCACATTTGTGGAGATAATAAGAAGCCAATTTTTTGTTCTTGCATATTGTTGTTGTTTCTCTATTTCTGTTATGTGTTTGTGGTATTAAGGGGAGCACCCTTCATCACTATGGGTGAAGGAGTTGGAGGCCAGTTTGGCTTCTCTACTTATGGAGGGGTTAGCTTTATTAGCGAAGGATTGTGAAGAATGTACTAGTTAGTCTTGCGTTTGGGAAGTTTGTGGGGGTGCTTGCTATATTCCTTCTCATGGGAAAAGGCATATTCAATCTAAGTGCCATAGATTTATTTTCTAGCTATGTGTTTTTTCTTTGTCCGTTGTTGGCCCCTATGGCTACCTTGGTGTCTTGCGGGTTGCTTCTCCCCCTGGGCTATTCAATGTTGGTTGCATGGATAGGTCTATTGTTTCTTTTTTCTTGGTCGGCTTGGGAGTTAGGTTTCATTGGGTTGGTTGTTCCTTATTGGAGGATGTTTTTATTATTGTTTTCTTCTATTGGGGATTCTCTAATGTCTTGTTAGGTTATAACTATTCTTGGCCAACTTTTTTCTTTGTCTGTTGTTGGTGGGGTGAGCCCTTTGTTGGGGGGATTCACTATGTCTCTTCTTGATTGTGGTCTTTGGTGAGGTTTGGCTTCCATGTGAATGTTTTCTGGGTTGAACTGTAATTTCTAGTTTTGGGGATTATTGAGTTTGGTCCTCCAAGTTTGCAGAGTGCTTCTCGTTCTTCATTGGACTTCCTACTAGTGTTGGAGGTTGCAAATCACTAGGTCTTAGTATTGTTTCTAGTTCTGTTGCTTTGACCATGGAGGCTATGGTCTCTCCCACCTCTTTTCAAACCTTTTTTGTTAGGGAGAGATATTCCTTGTGGTTGGTTCCATAAAGAGTATTTATAACTAGGTCCTTGACTCTCCTTGGGGACTGGATATCGTACCAAGTATCTATATTTTCTTATGATGGAGATACATTTAAATATCAATCCAGGGACGTATACTTGAAATGATGTAGTACATGATGTGCACTAAGTAGCCATTAAATCCATTTACTAAGAAGCTGCAGGAAATGGAATACATAAAGAAAATACTATTCTATAGCTGTAGGAAGTTAAATACTTGAAGTAACTTAACTAAAACATCTTGCAAAATAGAATACTAATTTTACTTACTTGATTAAAGAAAATAAAACTCAGTTCACACCAAACAAGAACTAATTTTTTTGTTATTTCTGCAAGAATAGACACACGGAATGGACTCCAGTGGCTGCAGGAACAGTCAATATGGAAACTTTGGAAACTATGGATACATAAAAGGAAAACTATACTAATGGAGAATATCTCACTAAGTGGGCCCCCTTAGCGAGTATTCCTAAAAACTTAATTACTCATAATATACTCAACTTCATTATCTATTCATAACACAGCTTGTTACATGCATAAATCTCATAAAACCAAAAAATAATTTATATCTCTATTATCTTACTACCTATGCAGAGGAGTAGCATTTATTTATACTAGAAAACAAACTATAACTTAACTGAATGTGCACACCACAAGGAAGGTGGGTCATCAATTATTCCATAGAAAGAGGAACACATTAACTGTTTCATCAATGAACGGAAAACTTGCTCATTAATACAAGAAATAATATAGTGTCCACTACCCTGGATTTCTTCAACAACAAGAATCTTTCCTTGTGACTCAAGCAATCTTAACTTTGAACTAACATCAATCGTGGATTTGCATTGAATGCTTCATCTCACTTGGACCAAGTCTTTGAGAAACCACCAACTGTCTTTGCTACATGACCAATTCCTTGTAACCATTCATTATTCCATTCTTCAACATGATACCCCTGTTTCATTAATGCAAACAGAACAAAGAAAGACATTCCATGAAATATGCAATATATTCATTCATCACATACAAAACATTTATAAAAAAAGATATAAAGTATCACATTTAAACCAGGTTCCATGATAAAGGTTTATAAGTTCAAACTGTGAATTCAAAGGTTGTAGGAAAGTCTTCCAACTATAGGCAAGAAACTGGAGTTTCTAAGAAATAGATAATGAAAAGTAGTTCAAAACAACAAGGATGCAAACAAAATAAGATGTAAAATATGAGCAGCTTTGTGGCTCATCACCTTTTTTGATGGTGGTTATGGTCCTTATGGTGATGGTCTCTTCTTCCTGGAGTAGTTGGAGGGTGGGGAGATTGGATTTCTTTCAGGGAAAGGCTTTGATGATATTAATATTCTTTTCTTGTCCTCTCTAGTAAGAGACTCTATGGCTATGTTTTCTTTCTATACCATTGCTATGGATTGTGGTGAGCTTGAGGGTGTTTTCTTCTCATGGGAGAATGGTGTCTTTGATTGAATGGAGGTTGTGGTGGATGTTGGTTTTCTTAAGTTAGGGGGCTTTGATGATCTTGGCTCTTCTGCTTCTCTCCTACTCAATTTTCTATTTTTTTGGTAGAAAACCCTGTGTTTGTTGGTGAGTTTTGGTCAAAATGGATATGGTACAGTTCCTAGCTATTTGGGGTTGTTGATGGCCTCTTGTGCTGGTTGTGCAACTCTTATGGGTACCCTCCTTAGTGCTGATGGGGATTATATGCGATGGAGGATTTTTATAAAAAGGGTTTGGGCATTGTTCCCAATAATGATTTGATATCTCCTTTATTTTTTTCGCTTTCTATTGTCATATGGGAGAGACGTTTGATGGATTTTACTATTATTTTTTAGTATCACGGTACTTTGGGTAGACATCTTTGTGTGGGGGTTTCATTTCCTAGAGGTGGAGGCTAGATTTTGGATGTTTTCGATTTTATTAAGAAGGGGGATTTGATGATCTCATTCCATCTACTATCCTTCTTCTCTTTGGTGATCTTCCTCTACTGGTGGTTTCTTCTTCTGGTGGTGATGCCTGGTGCAATTGTAGTGGTGTTCCCTCTCTATGGGTCATTGGGCCTCATTTGGTTTATATGGAGAGGCTAGTTGGCCTTGGTTTTCTTAAGTTGGGGTGCCTTGATGATCTCAGGTTGACTATTTATCTATGTCTCCATTGCTGCCCTTTCTTTTTGGAGGTGATCATCCTTTCCTTTCAGGAGTGGTTATTGGGAGATCCCATCTTAGGGCTGATTGGTCCCTTTTTTGGTTGGTGGGTGGTGGTGGATGGTGCTAAATTTCCTAAGAGAGGTCACTTTGATTATTTTGGCCCTTCTTCCACCTCCCTTCTCCTCAAGGGACTTCTTTTTATTGAGATATTTTCTTTGGGTAGTGTGGGTTTGATGCAAGGGAGGATAGGGAAAGGGGCCAAAGACACACCCTAACCAGATCCACCTTGTAGAGATCACACGCGGAAGAAACAAACACACAAGTTAGAGAGAGAATGTAGATATCTTTCATATATTGACTTCAATTGATTCATACATGTTGGGTTGTAAGGCCTTCCCAGTTTAGGCCAGATATTACAATCAAGTATAGAAGTCCTCCAACATGCGAGGATCTAAAACAATCTTCTATCTCCTAGCTTCTATCTCTGATGTCCTAAAACTGATTCTAAAACTACAAACAAAGATTACATTATATACAAGAGGCTACCAAACAATTCAGCCTCCAAATCCACCATCAATGAAAGGAATGACCAGATCTAGGTCCACACACTTCCCAATGATAGATACCATCATTAAATCTGTGACCAAAATTAATTGCAAGAGTCATCCTCAACAAGAAACTAAAACAAACAACTTGATAAGAAAGGATAACCGAGCGCCAAAAAAGCATCACCGAGTGCCAAGGAAAACCACCAAGTGCCAGAGAGATAATCGACCAACACCGGTAAACAAAGGAAACTGATCAACATCGAACCAACTCGGTCAAAGAAGGAACCGAGCAATGCAAGAAAACACAAACATGTTTTAGGTGACACAGGATTGCCAAGGACCCGAGATGCTCCTGCATCAGACACCTAGGGTTATTTTAAAATGATTCTCTGAATCATGAAATAGGTACAATCCGAGCTGGATCCAACTCAGATTGTGAAATCCATGAACTATCTTCAATCTGTTCTTCCACATTACTAGATATTCCATATACTGTTTACCTCTTGTACTTCTACCAATTCTTTGCTCCAAAATCTACTCAACTTCTTCTATATGTTTCTTAGGATAATCATTTGGTACTATCATGTCTTCATTTGACTCATGATACTCATACAAATAAGCAATGTTGAAAATAGGTGATATATCCATGTCATCAGGTAACTCAATCTCATAAGAATTTCCACTGTCAAATCTCTTCAAAATCTTACAAGGTCCAAACTTCTTCATTTTCAGCTTCCCATATGTTCCAACAAGAAATCTACCTTTCTTCAAATGAACCATTACTTCATCACCGATTGCAAAAGTCTTATGTCTTCTTGATCTATCAACTTTGTCTTTGTATTTCTGATGACTTTTCTCCAGCTTATGTTTCACATCTTCATGTAATGTGTTGCCTGACTTTCAGTCACCCATTTTTTTGGCAATATTGGTCATTTCTGGTCAGTCTGGTGTCTAGGTCTAAGTCTTCCCTAGGATAGGAAGTCTTTGTCGGGTTCTCCTTTCTTTTCCATCTTGTTTCAAGCTGGGCAGGTTGTTATAGGAGTTTCATTATTTTGGGTAGGTTGTAGATCCTAACCCGGCAGAGACTTGTGCTTCAATGGATGTTTCTTTCTCAGGCAGAGTAATGGTTTCAAGTCATGATCTTCAGATGTTGCAAGGAATCAGAAAAAGGGCTCTTTATTTGGATAGCATAGTGCCATAGATGATAAAGGCATTCAAAGAGGTCTTTTTCATATGTCAATGTGCAGGAGATTTTTTCTTTGTATAAGTGATCATTAAAGATTCGGTCCCAAGACTATTATAAGGGAAGTGACAAAAGATTACTCTTGAAAGTCTTCAAAACACATTGGATTTGATAACAGTGCAGAGTTTTCTTATTCCACCATTGCATTTGAAAAGTTTAATCAAGCTCTTGGCATTGGTTGAACAAAGTTATGGCTTTCCAAGTATTAAGGGTTGTTACATGTATTACCTTACTAATGGAAGTTGAATGGAAGCATATGATCAAAAAATGATAATGATTAATTGCTTTCTTAATTATATTGAAGAATAGAACAATGCCAATGATCGGCATATAGACATCATTGAAACAGAATTATGAGTCATATTATGCAATGATGGAGTGTGATCAGAAATGTGCGTCAAATATAATGACAGTGATGCGTAGTCGAGAATGACTTAAGTAATAAGTCTGAAACAATGAAAATGGCAAGCGTTTTGTTTTGAAGTTGACAAGATATGGCACGGTGGGAAAGTAATATTGAGATTCTTCATCGATGGCTCCCGCTTTGCCATGATGAATCCAGTCTTCCTTTGCGGCTTAACGGGATATCAACATGTGTACCAGTGGGTCCGCAAGCCTTTTATTGTGTAGCACAGATCAACGATCGCCACTTTCTCATGATGGCATCACTCTTTCTTAGCAGAAAAGCGGGATTAAGACACGCGTACTCCTTAGTGGATGCAAGCCCGGTTCCTTTTTCTATCTTCGGTCATAATCTATGGCTGTCATTATTTCTCATAAAAAAGTTACACGACATTTATTTCATGCGAAATAACAACAAGGTGCCACCTGTCCCAGTGGGCCCGTTTTTGGTATCACTTTATAACTGAGGTAATGGCATGTGATTGGTCAAATAAATTGATGATATGGCAGGGCTGTCAGAGTGACCTGCGAACAAAGGAAAAGTCATATGTTCGCTTGTCAGATTTTGCGATGTGGCAGTTCCTGATTCATTGTAGTATTCCATGTAGTAAGGTGGGCCCACTTAGGTTAAGTGATCGGATGATGTGAAAGTGCAGTCGGTTAGGTGTGTGGTCGCATGATCGCATGACTGAGAGAACTGCCTTGCGATCATGTGACAAGGCATAAAGCACAGTCAGTTAGGTGGGAAAGAGGCACAAAGGACAAGGAAGATTAAATTGACTCCAATTGGAGTCCACATACGCCAACAGTGCAACCCGCATACGCCAATAGTGGAGTCTACATGTACCAATGATGAAGCGGTTGCATGATCGCAAGAATTAAACAAATACCATGCGATCATGCGACAATGAAAGTTATAAGTCCAAACCTGAAGTTTTGTGATAAAAGAAAAGCTGATTATTATTTAAGTGATCAAATTAACATGTGCCTTACGTCAAAAAGGAACCTGCACACATAAAATGACGGGTGGAAATATGGTGGGACAACTTCTCCATTGCGGAAAAAACATCTATATGGTGCAGTATGGCGAGACACTGCCACATGGAAAGAGTGGTCGCATGATCGCATAAAGTAAAAAAGAGCCATGCGATCATGCGACAACATGAGTCCACTAATAGGGGTGCACAATTGGAAGCTTTTGATTGGTCGAGAATCACCGTCCGATGAGAAACTTGTCAAGTGGGACCCGAGACTTAAGGAAAATAAAGAGATTAAAAGTCGACGTAATCCAACGGAGCTTGTATTCTTGCTTGAGAAGATGATCAAAAGATAGGAATTTCAATTGTCATAAATGAGTAAGTCGAAGGTGACTAAGAACCGAGGGGAATATTGATGATAGATCTCTCGACTGAGGTCACGAGTAGGAAAAGAATGAAGAATATAATTCTAACAATGTTGTATGTTGTAGCTTGCGGTCCAGTAGATGCAACATGGGTTGCCATAGGTGGTGGTAGTGATAAAGCTATAAGATCATGCCAAATATTTCTGAGACATTTAAAGAAGGTTGAATACAGTTGCAGATCGGATTGATTATTGTTTGGAAGATAGTTCGACTCCGAGAAGCCCAATGGATTTGACTTGTTAGATGCTATTAAAGAGAAGATGAAGGACTCAAGTTGAAGTGTCACAGTTATGATGTCTCTTCTTATTCTCATATCGAAGACTGGCTTTTCAAATTCTGTTATCAAAGATATTCTTTCTTTGTGCCTTGTCTCTTTGTATCCAAGGAAGTGGGAAGGTCATGAGTTCTGAGGAACTTTATGTATTGTAAAGTCTATAAATTCTATGAAGAAAATCAATGTAAGGGGTCGGAAAATTGGTATTGGAGTAGAGTAATTCTATTTGCTAAGCTTTATTTCATGTTTGTTGTGCCAGTAGTTGTTCTTTTGCATTTGAATAGAAAGAACAGTTATATATGAAGCTGCAGTTCCTTATTGGATTCCATTTCATGTAGTGATTGCAGTATAAGTGATTCTATTTACTTTTCATGTATGATTCTTCTCCTATTCATTTAGTAGTTTAGATGCATGCACCTGAATAGAAAGTACAATGGTATATGGAGCTGTGATTCTTGCTTGGATTCCATTTCATGTTAGTAATTGCAGCATAAGCAATTCCATTTATTGTCCATGTATAATTCTGCTTCTATTCTCCTCAATAGATTATGCATTCTTAGAATAGATAGGTTTAGTTAGAAGATATTCTTTATGATAATCTATGATCAACATTCCATTGGGGATTATAGGTTATCCACTTTATCCTTGCTTGAATTGTTTGTGCCTACAAACAATTTGGTTAAAACTCATAGGAGATAATCTGATGATCATTAAGAAACAAATACATTGAAGATTAAACACAATCAGGGAGCTGTACCTGTCAATTCAAAGGGCAGTGATAGATGACTTACACTGACCCATTTGTTGGTGAACATCCTTTTGTTCTCTTACCTTGGGTGTTAAGAAGAGTCAAAGATTATAAATCTAAAGGGAGGACAAACTGTTAACCAATAGTTTTTTGCGACTCTGCTAGGGAGAACTTTAGGGAAAAGAAGAAAATATTGAAGTTTTTCTTAGAATTCAGTTCATTTCCCCTCTCAGCTTTAATTCAGTCATAGAATACATATTTAGAAAATATGGCTATTCCTTGGGGAAATGCTATTGGACCTTTGAATCTTGGAGCAAGTCATGATTTACCCAAAGGTCTTAGAAAGAACTTTTCAAGATTCAATGGTGATGGCTCAATATCTACAGAACAACATCTGAATGCTTTCCATAAAGCATGTAGTGTGGTGAATCCTCAGCATGAAGATGTTGCTATTAGATTGTTTGTAGATAGCCTTGTCAGTGATGTTGCAGAGTGGTTTCAAGACTTACCTATAGGCTGCATTACCAGATGGATTGATATGAAACAGAAGTTTGAAGAGAGATATAAGACTGTTGAAGATGCTCAATTCTTACTATTACAACTGGCTCAAATAAAGAAGGAACCATCTATCTCCATGAGAGATTTCAATGCCAGATTTAATAAACTAATCAAAAGAATACCTGCTGCTAGTGCACCAACTAGAAATAATCTAAAGACATTTTACATTAGTTCTATGCCTCCAGAACTTGGTTATCAATTAAGAAGAGCTAATGTAATGGATTTGCAAGCTGCACAAACTTTAGCTAAAGAAATGGAAGATGACATGTTAGCCTCCGAGAGATGGAAGAAGGAATTTCATGCTGGACCCATAAGCAATACAGTCAATACTTCAAATAGCATAGAAACTATGTTGCAGAAGTTATCTAATGAGATAAATGCATTGAAAAGACAAATTACTACACCAGCTCATTCATTTTATCAGCCTTACCAAGAAGGATCAAGACATCAAGGTAGAAATGAGAATTCACAGAGATTAGCTATTGAAGCTCCTCCCAAAAGATATAATTCTCATGCCTTTCATTTCAGAGAAAATCCTGAAGAAAAAGAGAAAAGAATTGAATATCTAGAAAGTCAAGGTTATCATACTCCTCATGGCGACTCCGTAAATTTTTATTGTGAGTATGAATCAGATTCAGAAGATGGAGACAATTGTTTTGCTACTATGGAGGAATCTTGGCTAATTGTGATGACTAGAGGACAGAAGATTAATGATCAAGCCTCTAATGTTGTTCCTGCTAAGAATCAAGCACCCTCTTACAAGGTGGATAAGAGTAATGATGGATTACCTTGGATGAGTCATCAGCATGAAGAAAATGATCAGCAAAAAGAACGTTTCCAGCCTATGAAGATTCTTGAAGATCAGGAAGGAAAGGTAAACAAAATTGAAAAAGAAAATGTATCTATGTTTCCTTTTTCTTATATTGATGAAAGTTGTAGATTGAGTGAAAAGAATGAGGATGAAGTTTCAAACTATTTTTCTGAAGATTATCCCAAGGCTGATGGATTAATTTATGATGTTATTGAAGAACATAATAGTGTAGATTCTTCTTTCATTATAACTGATAAAGATTAGATATCAGAGACATTTTGTCTTGAAGATAATACAATGTTGAATGTTCTTGATCAAATATGTGTGAATGAAAGGGCTGAAATATGTTCTGACAATCATCTTACTGAAAATGTTGATGAAGAAATTGATGCAACAATAGATTTTGAACAAGAGGTTTCAGATATTAATGAAGTACTGCAGCATCGTGAAGAAGATAAAGAATCAGATAACAGTTCTTCATGTACTGAGATAGAGATTGATCAAGCCACATGTGAGTTTTCTTCCATAATCAATTCAAATATTAAAGTTTTGAATTCAGAAGAACATTTCTTAGATTTGATAAATGCTAAGGATGAAGAAGATGTTTCAATTCTGGTAGAGCTTGTGGGTAATGAAGAATCATCCAGTTTCAACCCTGGTTTGGAATCTGAAATTACTATTAACAGTGCTTGCAACCGTTTTGATGTTGGTATTTTTGATAAAGGTGATATTGTTAGCAATAAAATAAACATATGTGAGTATTTTCAAGCAGTATATATAGAATCTGGTGAATGTCTTTCCCCTTCACAAAAGATGGTTGAGCATGTGAAAAGTGGTGTGCAAGAAAGTACAAAAAAATCAGAGATCTATGATGAGGTATGGCTGTTCGGAAAGGTCCTGTGGGTTATCATGTTGCAAATAGCTTTTGGACTTAAGTTCAACAATGAAGGAGTAGCCAGAGGTTATCAATGTTGTTTCCAATTGGTGGAGCATCTTCTTCTATATAGGAAAGGTTCATATTTCTCTTTCACTGTAAATGGTCACATATGAATCTTTCTTTATTGTTGGTCCTGCTGGTGAGGTCTCCTCACCTTTTGTAAATAGGTTTTCTTTCCAATTTTCGTGTGTTTAGTGTAGCCTTTCCTTGCTTAGTTAGTTGTTGTTTTCTCCTGCTTTGTTTCAGTTTGCCCTACTCCCCTCTGCCCTCCCTGTATGCAGCTGCTCATTGTTCTCTTTGGTCTAGACTCCGCAACCCAATGCATAACGCACTTGTCTCACCAGAGAAGCTGAATTCTTCATGCACTTTGTAGTACATGATCCCCCAGTCAGAGCTAGCTGTTGCCTGACTTTCAGTCACCCATTTTTTTGGCAATATTGGTCATTTCTGGTCAGTCTGGTGTCTAGGTCTAAGTCTTCCCTAGGACAGGAAGTCTTTGTCGGGTTCCCCTTCCTTTGCCATCTTGTTTCAAGTCGAGCGGGTTGTTATCGGAGTTTCATTATTTTGGGTAGGTTGTAGATCCTAACCCGGCAGAGACTTGTGCTTCAATGGATGTTTCTTTCTCAGTCAGAGTGATGGTTTCAAGTCATGATCTTTAGATGTTGCAAGCAATCAGAAAAAGGGCTCTTTATTTGGATAGCATAGTGCCAAAGCTGATAAAGACATTCAAAGAGGTCTTTTTTCATATGTCAATGTGCAGGAGATCTTTTTCTTTGTATAAGTGATCATTAAAGATTTGGTCCCAAGACTGTTATAAGGGAAGTGACAAAAGATTACTCTTGAAAGTCTTCAAAACACATTGGATTTGATAACAGTGCAGAGTTTTCTTATTCCACCATTGCATTTGAAAAGTTTAATCAAGCTCTTGGCATCGGTTGAACAAAGTTATGGCTTTCCAAGTATTAAGGGTTGTTACATGTATTACCTTACTAATGGAAGTTGAATGAAAGCATATGATCAAAAAATGATAATGATTAATTGCTTTCTTAATTATATTGAAGAATAGAACAATGCCAATGATCGGCATATAGACATCATTGAAACAGAATTATGAGTCATATTATGCAATGATGGAGTGTGATCAGAAATGTGCATCAAATATAATGACAGTGCTGTGTAGTCAAGAATGACTTAAGTAATAAGTCTGAAACAATGAAAATGGAAAGCGTTTTGTTTTGAAGTCGACAAGATATGGCACGGCGGGAAAGTAATATTGAGATTCTTCATCGACGGCTCCCGCTTTGCCGTGATGAATCCAGTCTTCCTTTGTGGCTTAACGGGATATTGACATGTGTACTGGTGGGTCCGCAAGCTTTTTATTATGCAGCACAGATCAATGATCACCGCTTTCCCGTGATGACATCACTCTTTCTTAGTGGGAAAGCTGGATTAAGACACGCGTACTCCTTAGTGGATGCGGGCCCAGTTCCTTTTTCTATCTTTGGTCATAATCTACGGCTGTCATTATTTCGCATAAAAAAGTTACATGATGTTTATTTCATGTGAAATAATGACAAGGTGCCACCTGTCCCAGCGGGCCCATTTTTGGTATCACTTTATAACTGAGGTGATGGCATGTGATTGGTCAAATAAATCGATGATATGGCAGGGCTGTCAGAGTGACCTGCGAACAAAGGAAAAGTCGTATGTCCGCTTGTTAGATTTCACGATGTGGCAGTTCCTGATTCATTGTAGTATTCCATGCAGTAAGGTGGGCCCACATAGGTTAAGTGATCGGATGACGTGAAAGCGCAGCCGGTTAGCTATGTGGTTACATGATCACATGACTGAGAGAACTACCTTGCGATCATGTGACAAGGCATGAAGCACAATCAGTTAGGTGGGAAAGAGGCACAAAGGACAAGGAAGATTAAATTGACTCCAGTTGGAGTCCACATACGCCAACGGTGCAACCCGCGTATGCCAATAGTGGAGTCTACGTGTACCAATGATGAAGCAGTCGCATGATCGCAAGAATTAAACAAATACCATGCGATCATGCGACAATGAAAGTTATAAGTCCAAACCCGAAGTTTTGTGATAAAAGAAAAGCTGATTATTATTTAAGTGATCAAATTAACATGTGCCTTAAGTCAAAAAGGAACCCGCGCACATAAAATGACGGGTGGAAATATGGTGGGACAACTTCTCCATTGCGGAAAAAATATCTATATTGTGCAGTATGGCGAGACACTGCCACATGGAAAGAGTGGTCAATCAGGGAGCTATACCTGTCAATTCAGAGGGCAGTGATAGATGACTTACACTGACCCATTTGTTGGTGAACATCCTTTTGTTCTCTTACCTTGGGTGTTAAGAAGAGTCAAAGATTATAAATCCAAAGGGAGGACAAACTGTTAACCAACACAATGTCTTCATGTACTCAGCAAACTTTACTCCTTCAGCACTTCTCTTTCTTTCATCAACAATATCCCTCAAATCTGATATACCTCTTAGTTGTATGCCATTTATAATCTCAAAAGGTGTTTTTCTAGTACTCCTATTCATTGAATTATTGTATGCAAACTCTTCTTGTGCCAACATAGAATCCCAATTACTCACTATGTCTCCAACTAAACATCTCAAAAGATTTCCCAAACTTCTATTCACAAATTTATGTTTGTCCATCAGTCTGTGGGTGAAATGTAGAACTATATTTCAACTCGGTGCCAAACTTTCTCCAAAGGGTCTTCCAAAAGTATCCAACAAATTTACTGTCTCGGTCAGAGATAATACTCCTCAGTAATCCATGCAATCTGACAATTTCCTTAAAGAAAAGATCTTCTATATGTACCGCATCTTCAATGTCTTTCTACAAGGTATAAAATGTGCCATTTTAGAAAATCTATCCACAACAACAAATATAGAATCATTACCTCTCACTGTCTTCGCTAAGCCAAGAAAAAATCCATACTGATATCAATCCAAGGTTTCTCAGGAACAGAAATCAGTGTATACAATCCAGTATTCTGACTTACTCCTTTTATAACTTGACAAATTCCACAACATTTCACAAATTTCTGAACATCTTTATACAACCGTGGCCAAAAGTATTTCTCCTTAATAAAATTCAATGTCTTATCAAAACCAAGGTGTCCAGCCAAACCACTACTATGTTTCTCTTTTATCAAATTAGTTCTCATTGGTCCTCTCGGTATACACAACTGAATACCTTTAAACAACATAACTTCTTGAATGAAATATTCTTCCCATTTAGGACTTGGTTGATCTTGAATAGGTGCTCTGCACTTTCTCCACGGCTCAAAAAAATTAGGATCAAATTCATAAGAATCTCTCATGTTTTCAAAGCCAAGAACTTCAATTTTCATCTCGGTCATCAAAGATCTCCTTCTACTCAATGCATCAACAACTTAGTTAGTGACTCTACTTTTATGTTTTATCACAAATGTATAACTCTACAAATACTCAACCCATTTCATATTTCTCTGATTCAACTTATTTTGACTACCCAAATACTATAAAGCTTTATGATCAGTATACAACACAAATTCACTCGGTATCAAATAATGTCTCCATTTCTTGAGTGCTTGAACAATAGCATAGAATTCTTGATCATACAAAGAGTATTTCCTTTTTGCATCATTCAACTTTTCACTTAAGCAACAGGTTTACCTTCTTGACTCAACACAGCTCCTATTGCACTTCCACTTACATCACATTCCACTTGAAATACCTTATTGAAATCAGGCAATGCCAAAATAGTAAATTTAGCAACCTTATGCTTCAGAGTCTCAAAAATTTTATCAACTCCATGTGTCCACTTGAATTCTCTTTTATCTCCTCTCATAGTCTCAATCATAGCATTACAAATTGAACTGAAATTCCTAATGAAATTTTGGTAAAAACTTGCCAAACCATGAAATGATCTTACCTCACTAGCATTCTCAAGTGTAGGCCAATTCAAAATAGCTTCAACCTTTTTAGGATCCATTTTCAAACCATCAACTGAAATCACAAATCCCAAATACAAAATCTCCTCTTTCATGAATGAACACTTTTTCAGATTTATCAGCAACTTTTCCTCTTTCAACCTCTGCAATACTTGTTTAACATGCAACAAATGTTCTTCTCTGGTCTTACTAAATATCAAAATATGATCTAGGTATACAATCACAAATTTACCCAATAATTTCTTCAAAACTTCATTCATCAACCTCATAAAAGTACTTGATGCATTTGTTAAACCAAAAGGCATAACCAACCACTCGTACAAACCTTCTTTTGTCTTAAAAGTAGTCTTCCACTCATCACCTTCTCTGATTTTGATCTGATGATACCCACTTTTCAAATCAATTTTGGTAAAATACTTTGCTCCAGTCAAACTGTCCATTATATCATCCATTCTCGGTATAGGAAACTTATATTTCACTATTATCTTTTTGATTTCTCTGGAATCAATACACATTCTCCATTCTCCATTCTTCTTAGGTGCCAATACATCAGGTACTGCACAAGGACTCAAACTTTCTCTTATCAAACCTTTCTGCAACAATTCTTGAATCTGTCAATTCAATTCTTGATTCTCGATAGGTGTCAACCGATGTGGTGCCTTATTGAGTAAACTAGCTCCAGCGATTAGATCCATGCAATGATCAATACTTCTCTTTGGTGGAAAACCATTAGGTACATTATCAAAAATTATTTTACTATACTCATTGAGTAACTTATCAATCTCCTCAGGGATTCTATCTTCTATTTTCTTACTCGGTTTGTAAGGAATCATAGCAAAACATACATCATTCTTCTTCAAATCCTTAACAAACTTTATTCCTTCCATCAAGAAAAATTTCACACATGTGAAAACACTACTAACAGGCTCTTCAATCAAAGGTAACAAGATTTGTCTTCTTCCATCATCCCAAATAGTATATTTATGCAATCTCCCATCATATATAGTATGTCTATCATATTGCCAAGGTCTACCCAACAAAATATGACAACAATCCATAGGAATGATATCACATAACACCTTACCATAGTACTTTCTAATTTTTAAAATCACATAACATTGTTCACTTACCAAGAGTGTATGCTCATCTTTGATCCATGAAATCTTATAGGGCTTCGGATGTTCCAACCTTTTCAACTACAACTTTGTAACCATTTCCTCAGATGCCAAATTCTCCAAGCTACCACTGTCAATGATTACCTTCCAAACTTCATCAAAAACTCTACATCTGGTCTTGAACAAACTTTCCCTTACCGGATCTTCCTTATTACTTTCACTCCAAAGTGATCTCCTTACAATCAAGTTTTTTTCCTTCACAGGTTCATTCGGTGACTCTTCTTGCACCAAAGCATTTCTACTATTACTAACCTTCTTACTTGCATGTGTACACTCAAATGATCTATGTCCTTCTTCTCCATAATTGTAACAAGTTCCTCGGAAACCACCTCTGTTATAACCACCTCAATAGTTACTACCTCTGCCTCTAGATGAACTTTCACCTTTCCACTCAGTCTTACCTTTATCCAGATTTGTCTTTTCAAGTTCAGATCTACTATTTTCACCATAAGATCTACCTCTTCCTCTAGGGAATCTACCACCTCTACCTATTTGTCTTTTCTCACATCTCTTGTTCAATTTCTCCTTAGCTTTCAATGCAAACTGATAAGCTTCTTCAATGTTCTCCAATTTGACCAAACTGATTTCTTCTTGGATGAAAACTCTCAATCCATTCAGGTACCTAGCAATTCTTTCCAAGTCATCTTCATCATGTCCAGATCTGATATCTAATCTATAGAATTCCTCAGTATATTCTTTTACCGAGCTATCTTTCTGCCTCAAACTTTGCATTCACCTAACTAGGTTAATCTGATAATCACAAGGTAAAAAATTTCCTTTCAATTTATTCACCATCTTATTCCATACCTTGATTTTTTCTTTTCCTTTCCTCTTTCTATCCAACTGCAGATGTTCCCACCACAAGGATGCATGACTTTCCAACTTTGTGCTTGCAATTTTCACCTTCTTTTCCTCAGGTACATTTTCATATTCAAAATACTTTTTCATCTCGGTGATCCAGCCCACCAATTCATCATAATCCAATTTTCCACTATACTTAGGAGGATTAAAGTGTGGTGTAGACTTCAAATTTGTCAAAGCCTTCAACAATATTTCCTCACCTTGATCCATCGTCGGTGCAGGTTCTACATCACCTTGTTCTTCCTCAATTTCATCATCACTAACATCTTCAAGATGTCTTCCTCTTCTCTGGGTTGTTTCAACAGCTTCTAATCTAGCAGCAAGTTGTCTCAACATGTCTGCCAATCCTAGATCCACATCTCGCCTCCCACAAACCATCTAGAAACCCTCTGCAATTGCAAGTCAGATCACAATTTGCTACCCCACAAAAAATCAACTAGGGTTTGATAAGAAGGAACCCTCAAACCTAGATTCGCAAACCTAGATCTAGATCTCACCTCACTCTGATACTACCTGACACAAGGAAGGACAAGGAGAGGGGCCAAAGGCACACCCTAACCAGATCCACCTTGCAGAGATCACATGCGGAAGAAACAAACACACAAGTGAGAGAGAGAATGCATATATCTTTCATATATTGACTTCAATTGATTCATACATACCAGATTGTAAGGCCTTCCCAGTTTAGGCTAGATATTACAATCAAGTATAGAAGTCCTCCAACATGCAAGGATTTGAAACAATCTTCTATCTCCTAGCTTCTATCTCTAATGTCCTAAAATTGATTCTAAAACTACAAACAAAGATTACATTATATACAAGAGGCTACCGAACAAGTTGGCATCCAAATCCACCATCAATGGAAGAAATGACCAGATCTAGGTTGACACACTTCCCAATGATAGATACCATCATTAAATTTGCGACCAAAATTAATTGCAAGAGTCGGCCTCAATAGAAAACTAAAACAAACAACTCAGTAAGAAAGGATAACCGAGTGCTAGACAAGCATTATCGAGCACTAGGGAAAACCACTGAGCGCCAAAGAGATAACCAACCAACACTAGTAAACAAAGGAAACCAAGCAACGCCAAACCAACTCGGTCAAAGAAGGAATCGAGCAATGCAAGAAAACACAAACATGTTTTTGGTGACACAGGATTGCCAAGGACCCAAGATGTGCCTCCATCAGGGTTGAAGGTTTCTTTTCTAGGTGTGGGTGGGAGTGGTTGGATGTATGATCTTTAAGAGAGGGTGCTTTAATGTGTTTATGGTTCTCTGCTCCTCCTACATGTGGGTGGTACCTTCCAGCTTTCAATTGTTTTGGCTGCCCTATTGTTTGGAGACTAGAGAGAAGTGTTGGTTTGTTGGTTTGTTTGAGGAGGTTGGTTGTGATGATCTTTTGAGTGGGGACTTGGTTGAGTTCATGGCTTTTCTTCTTACTCTCTTGCATTAGAATCTTCATCTCCTTTCTTGCAATGCAAATGGTGATGGATCCTATTTTATTGTGTTTGTGGAGTCAGTCCTTTTGATTGGATCTCTGAGAGACTTTTCCTTGTGGTAAGGTTGCTTTATGTTGGTGGAAGTGTGGATTTTGGAAGGTGTATTTTTTATAAGATAGGGGGCCTTGATGACTTCCATCCTTCAGATTTCCTTATTCTACCCTTGTCTCTTTTTTTGTTTGAGGGGTCTGCTTAGGGTGATGGTGCTTGGTCTAAGGGTGGCTTCTCCTTTTGGGATGTTGTGGGCCTGATTTTGGTGTTGGGGGAGTTTGGGGGTTCTGATTTATTTAAGTTAGGGGACATTGATGATTTCAAACATTCTTATTTTCTCCTTACCTTCAGGATCCTTTATTCTTGGGAGGTGAAGTTATTGCTTCTCATTTTTTTTTCGCTTGCTACTCCTATTGAGGTGGAGCTATCTTCTATTGAGGGGGAGATGGATGTTGGCGGTGATTTTGATGGAAGCTATTTGGGAGCTAAAGATCAGAATGCTTGTCAATTTTTTTTTGGCTACTAGTTCCTTTTGAGATCAGGTTTATGATGTATGGTGTTGGCCTCTTCGATAGTCAGTTCTTTGACCGTTGTCTATTTGTTGGCTCTAGGTTGGCTTTGGGCTATTGTGTTCTAATTGTTTTCCATTTTGCAGCGAATTGTCTTATGGTTTTGGGAGCCATATTAAAACCCAAAAATCATGGTTTGGGGACCCTAAGGTTTCTCAAGTTGTAAGGCATAGGCCTATAGTGGAATTCTTTGGGGCAGATGGTGCTTTGGATAATATGTAGTTTATGGTTGTGGTATGTTGACTAGCTTTGTGTTGGTTTTGGGTTGTTGTTTTGGAATTGGTTTTTTTAGTGCAGTGTCTTTTCTTAGTGGGGTTCCAAAGCCCCTTTAAAATCTGATCGCTTTGGGTTTCGGGGCCCCACCAAAATTTTCTTTTTCATTAATAAAAAAAGCCCTCAAATTGCCATTTCAACAATCTAATAAAAAATGGGCAGCATACCCTCATATAAACCCATGTTTTTTTTCCAAAACTTCAAACAACAATTCATACAAATACTTAAATGAGAAGCTATGAATGAAAAGAGAGTTCTAAATCACTCAATAAACCATTTGCAACAAACTAGAATTGATCAAATTGGAAGTATCAAAAACAATTGTGTTTCTACCTCAAATTGGCGCAAATCTTCAAATTGAAAATGCAATTAGCACACTCTAGAAGAGGATGAAATTATTGGACAACTTTAAGCATCCACCAACTTGAATCTTGTTAGAGGATGCATATTTATTGCATTAGACATTTGCATATGTTGCATAAATTAATTATGCACATGCTCAAGAATATTCTCATGCATATTATTATGCATAATTGAGCACATGTTTGCACATTCATGCTATAGCTTAAATACACTTAGTTGAGCGTAAATTTAGGTTAATCTAGTATAGTTGGGCTCCAGTTTGTACATTGTGCATATCACACACTTCTAGTTTGCATATCTAGCTCTAGTTTGCTATTTTTAGCTTGAGTTAATTTTTACATATTTTAGGACTATTGCTTTCAATAAAAGCAATTGATCTCTTCATTGTAATTCATCCTGAAGTCCTACAATCATGTAATCTTGCAATATTGTATTCTCTTTTGCATTTGAGGTAATACCAATTCTTTCTTGCCTATCTTGCTTGTAGAAGATGTATTTAGTTGTTGTTTGATACTTCAATGCTTGTGTTGCAATCTTCAACATGGTATTAGAGCATGGATTTAGCAAACCCCTTCTCAAGTTTTGAGGGTTTGTTTTCTCAAGAGCATCGCAGGGTTTCCAAATTCACCTTCTTGCATAGATTTGGATTTGGGCTATTTTTATTGGCTTTTGAAGAAAAATGGGCATCATTTTTTTAGAAACTTCCTATTTTTAGAAAGTTTTTGAAAAGTTTCTACTTTTGAAATTTTCTATTTTTGAAAAGTTTCCATTTTTTGAAACTTTCTACTTTTAAAAAAATTCTATTTTTGGAAACCATTCAAGGCCCTCCAAACCCTAAAAGGCTATTTCAATATTTCTCATAACTTGACTGTAATGTAATTATGTACTGTGTAGTTGTGATTAGGATTGATGACATCTTTATTATACTTGATATAAGATATTATCATTAATAAATGGACAGAGTTAAACGAGATATATATTATCATTGCTTTTAAATCATAAGTTATTGTTGTTATGTTGAAAAAGGAATTAGGAACATTTGCTATTAGGGTTTAAAATGAGCCTACAGATAATGATAATGTTAAAGTTCATAATTAAGGAGATGTGATTTCTTATAGTTAGATGGTATTGTAGATGTGTTGCTCAAGTAGCAACATTAGGGAACCTTAGAAGACATGGGCTAGTATCACAAAAAAAATTCAGTCACATTTTAGTGATTATTCATGTGATGTACTGTTATGTCTTTATCGTTCTATATTTTAAGATGTATATGTATTCATAATGTTTACATTAAGGTTTAAATGTACTTAAGAAAAAAATCGCTAACATTTTGTTAGTTTAGTTGTCATCCACTTGGGTTCCTTAGTGGGGTGTTGCATTGAGCATACAATATTGAAATCATACAAACACGATATCCTTGGAAAGTTTATTCGGGTATCGATCTTTTCACGATAGTGGTTTCATCAAATTCTTCACCATTTTCCTATACCCTTCAAAGTCAGCCATCTTTGTTGCACTTTTGGGGCCATAACTTGAGCAGACAAACTATGTCTTTCGACTTCCACACATCGTTGGAAAGCTCTCAACATCCTATACATAGATCTCAAGTCCTTTTTTGTAGATTTTTCATCAAGTACACTTTGATCTCAGAATTATTTATTTTGAGATATCTTGCCTATCCAGTTGTAGGAGGATTTGTGTTTTCTTGTTGTGGGGGGGGGGGGGGAATCTCTAGTAGTTATTTGATATGGGGATTCCACTCCTTATCATTCTTCTCAGTTAAGTGAGTCTTCTTCCAAGAAAAAGAAGAAGAAGAAGAAGAAGTTAGTGGAGTCTTGCATTTTTTGTGGCAAGGTGGGACATGCAATCAACGGATGTTGGACAAGATTATATGCTTTAGAGGAGGCCATGTAGTAGCATCACTTTTTAGCCCCTAAGTTTTCTTCCTCACAGATAGGCAAAGGTCACACTCTTTCTACATGGACCTTGCCTTCATCTTCTCCTTAGTGACACACAGTTTTGGTGAACCTATCATGCCTCTCCTTCCTCAACAATATTGGGGGGTTTATATTGCTTGTGTTAATGTTTCCTTGGTTTTATCGTTGGTCAGTTCTTTAGACTATTGGCACATGTATTTTTGACTAATAGTTTGTTCTTGCATTGTTCAAGTAGTGTTGATGAGGGCACTCATGTAGATTGTTTTCTTTTGTATCTTTGACTGGGAGATGTTTTGTCTTTGTTTGTCATTTGTTCATTGTTAAAGTAGTGATGTTGGAGCACTCATACAAAATGAACCTAGTCATCATCTTGGTTTCAGGGGACATTCTTCATTCAATACTATGACAATTATCATTCGATAGGGCTCCACACTTTTATTGTGTCTCAAAGGATGTTATTTATGTTCCTATTCTTTTGAGACATTTTTCTTGGAGGCTTCTTAGTCCTTATGCTTTTCATGTTTTTCATGCAATGCATCTCTCACTTTTGGAGATAAGTTTTCTCCCATTTAGTTTTTCTCCTTTTTCTCTGCTTTGAGAGGCTTCCATTATACATGGGTACTTAATCAAGCCTTTTGTTGTCGAGATCCATTCATGCATTTCATGCTTAGAGCTTTTTTGTCTCCCTAAGTTTCACTTCAAGGGGTGTTAGAGCATGCATATTTATTGCATTAGGCATTTGCTTATGTTGCATAAATTAATTGTGCACATGTTCAAGAACATTCTTGTGCATATTATCATGCATAATTGAGCACATGTTCGTGTGTCATGCTAAAGCTTAAATTCACTTAGTAGAGCCTAAATTTAGGTTAGTCTAGTCTAGTTGGGCTCTAGTTTGCATATTGTGCATATCATGTACTTCTATTTTGCATATCTAGTTCTAGTTTTCTATTTTTAGCTTGAGTTAGTTTTTGCATATATTAAGGACTATTGCTTTCTATAAAAGCAATTGATCTCTTCATTGTAATTCACCCTGTAATTATGTAATCTTACAATACTGTATTATTTTTTGCACTTGATTATAAAACAAGTCTTTCTTGCTACCCTTGCTTGTGGAAGGTGTTTTTGTTTGCTATTTGATCATTTAGTGCTTGTTCTGCAAAGTCAAACAAATCTTTTAAGCCACTACCCACAAAAATCCACCAAAGAAATCTCTCGAACTTGGCAAATCATAATCATGGTATAGGTGGTTCTTGGCTTCAACATATGAGTATTTGGGAGCCTCGTTGCTCATTGTGTAGCCAACCAAAGTTTTTCAAGCACCTCCTCTAAGTTTATCACCTTGCTCAACATTTGTGGAGTTGGAATCATGACTTTTTTTGCCCCTTTCAAGCAGAACATTTTTCTTTGCATATGGTTCTTTTGGGGGATTGGTCTCACATCCCTTTCAAGTATACCAAAAATTGGCATGCTTTTAGGGCAGCAATGCAAATTTCCTTATGGAAAAATAGGAATGTTGTTATATTTTCTCAAAGCTCTATTTACATTGGTGTTTCACTTTTTACTAAAACTTGTATTTGTAATAATGTTATGCCCCATATCTAGGGTCAAGCTAGCTAAATGGCATTAGAGGTGGCCCACCTCTAGGAGCTTCTTGATCACTAGGCAACACCCCTTGCACTGTGGCCAAGTCATCCTACACAATTCTGCTTTTCGCAACTAGTCTCTACCTCAAGGCCACCAGCATGACTGAAGTACTTCAACTCACCATTCTCAAACCCCCAATTCTCAGGCTCCTCGTCGCCAGTTTGTTGGTGGGAGCGACTTAGCTTGACGACACTCTAGCTTCTCCTCTATATGGAGACTTTGCCTCTTAGTGGGCTTTGAAGGGAGCGAGGTCATCTTCTAGTGGTGGAGGTGGTTGGCTTGTGTCTGGAGGAGGTAGTGGTTGGCCAAACTCCTTTAAATGTCTCCCTAGATTGACTCTAGTGATTTCGCCTATGCATAATGAAGATAAAGACAAAGAGGTTGAAGCTAATGTTTATGAGGTGTGGTCCATTCTTAATGTCACCCATTGATGTATGGGGTAAACTAGATTACTAAAACTCCTCTCCACCTCCCTTTGGTAATGCCATGACCGCTTATGCAATTTTATTGTTATTAATCTTGCTTTATTTTAGTCTCTCCATGTGACTTTTGTTTCCCTACTTTCCCGGCACTACAATTCTGAGAAGTGACCACATATCTTTTTTTTAGAATATATGTATATATTTTTAAATTAACAAACAAAACAAAAAAAAGTTTGCAATGTTATTAATGTCTTTTCCCAAATTTTTAAGCTCTCAAATTCAAGTATGTCATTTTATATTAGTCCGATTAATTATTTTTGCGTTCCTTTAAATTCCAAGGATAACCTTCCCGTGATTTGAACAGCCTCCTTCTCGATTTCTGTCTATTTACTCGACTTGGAAGTGATTTAGTGAAAAGTCTAGAAATGATATGATCTGTAAAATTGTTCACAATGAATACCGCTGTAATTTGCTTCATTCGCCACCTAGTAGCCCAGAAATTACCAACATACTCCTATTTATGCCTATCTAAGCATCCAATCTCATTGTATTATGTTCCCGGAAAATGTTGTTGAGATGTTATCCTGCTAGAAAATACTGTCATTGTAACCCATGACATGAATCTCACTGTAGTCAGTGGGTTTATACACGGAGTCCAGACTAATTCTAGTAACTGCTACAAGTAGAAGGCACCATATTTGGAACTTCCAAATATTTAGCAGTATACTATGAGGTGGTCAAGGTAGAGTAGAATAGAGACAAATAATGAATCTGGATATGCAAACTTCTCCGGCTGGGATTTGTGAAATTTTTTATTAGCTTACAAAAAGGAAAGAAGAGATTGTACAAGCAGGAAACCCTTTTGTCTAGGATATTCTCGTGAGCCTCTGCAGAGGTTACATGGGTGAATTCCCTTCTGTTATGGCTACAATGTACAGCCACACATACCCATAATATGCTTAAGGCCCATAGGCTAGTGTGTTCATAACATTGGAGCCAATTTTGTAGTTGGTGGAGGACGAACAAGGGATCGGGTGTAAGCAACAGGTAATGTCATGAACTTTTTCACTTTCCCGACATATGCCCGCTTTGTGAAGTTATCATAGTCATTAGCTTCAATTGCATCTAATATCTGGCGATAAAGGATCAATGAAGCCCAAACCTGCAAGCACGCAAATAGAGTACTTATTTTGCCCACCAAATCAAACCAAACATATAGGATAAGTCTTATGAAACTCCATTCCAGTTAATCTATAAGACTATTTTCATACCGGCCATCTACTAGCTTTATCAAGCTCGGTGACACCTTTTTCTGCATCATCAAAAAACATTCTTGCCCTTTTGATCTGATCTTTCATAAATGACCTCCATTTGTTAGTGACCTTCCCAGAAAATATATCTTCATCAGATAGTCCACTTTGTGCAAGCTCATCTTGGGGTAGGTATATCCGGCCACGACGAGCACTGTACAACAAGACAATCATATATGTCGATTCATTCAAACCAAATCTACTAAAAAATGATCTGATATAACTTCTATCTGGTTTACAACAAAGAGTGTATGCTTACTCTTCTCCAACATCACGCAGTATGTTGGTAAGCTGGTTTGCAATTCCCAAAGCTAATGCAGAATTGTATACACCTTCTGTTGTTGCTTGTGATTCTGGTGCAATACCCATTATAGGAACACTCATCAATCCAACTGTGCCCGCAACATAATAGCAGTAAAGATAGAGTTCATCAAAATTCTTGTAACGAGATTTCGTCAGATCCATTCTCATCCCATCGATCATGTCTCTAAATGGCTGAAAGAGACAGAAAACAATAAAATCCATTCAGCCTTATCGACCAGCAAAAACAATGCAAAAGGCAGATCAGAATAAACATTCCAAATTAGGTCATCCCATAGAACTACCATTTAAGAATAATAAAGAGCACATCAATGGATTAAGTAGAAGGCGAAGACATCCTGTAAATTGCAAGATAAACAATGCTCAAGGGTGCCAGCACAGCCAGATTTCAGTATTTCACTCTACTCGAGGCAAGTTTTTGACCTTGATGTCTGCATCTAATGTACTCAATACAAATCACCAGGAAACACTTCCAGAATACCACAAGAAATTTCAAGTCATATTAATATGGGTTGCATATAGGCTATGTAATAACCTGGATGTCGACAGGATATCTTGCAACTGTATCTGCTAAAGCTGCATCAAGCATATCATATGGACTACCGTTAAAAAGGTCCTCTAGCCTTTGTTCCCATCGATCAAGTGCCTTTGGTGTGATGTGTGAAGCATTAGGGCCATCTACAAGTTCATCAGTCCTCCTGCACCATACTGCATATAAAAGTTAAGCATGTTAAATTAGGATACAAACCATTATAGACTTAACAAGTATCAGAAGAAAAAATTACAAGGCAACTAAAAAACAAAAAAGTAGCCCTCAAATAATATAAGTGCACGTTAAATTAGGATACAAAACATTATAGACTTACATGTAACAGAAGAAACTAGAAGACACCTAACAAACAAAAAAGTAGTCCTTGAATAAAAGAAGTGAATATTGATATACTTTGCACGGTATAGAAGTGCATGTTAAATTAGGATACAAAACATTATAGACTTACATGTAACAGAAGAAACTAGAAGACACCTAACAAACAAAAAAGTAGTCCTTGAATAAAAGAAGTGAATATTGATATACTTTGCATAGTATAGAAGCTATACAGAAGGGTGATCAAAATGAATGATGAGTGCAATACAGACCTGAAAAGCGGAACTCGTAAGTCTGAGGGTTTAAAGATCAAAATCATTGATAATTTTTCACAAAGCTAAACCTAAGAACGGATGCACTGGAGCTACGTCCACATGAATGTGAAAATGATTACTGAAGAATATCATAAACCTGCAGCAGACCCTTTCCTCCAATCTGTTGACCAGAACTTGAAACTTTGGACTATTAGCACATGTACAAACCTGAAGATCAAGCATGTGACCCCCACATCAACATTCTACACCATATCAAACTGTATTACATAAATTTAATCTATATTTGCAAAACCTGAAATCCCTAGAGAATAATCCCCCCTGCAGTGTTTGCATGCACCATGCTGTTAAAATATGAATTTTCTTCTTTTGTAGCTCAATGAGCTGCCTCATGTAATTAACGCCGACATAGATGACAAGGTTGAACACTGAATACATATCAAGTTTCTCTTTCTTTCTTCCATTGAAGTTGTTTGATTCTTTCCTGCCATTCATCTTGTCTTTTCCCTTCCTCCAACTTCATGGAAAATTTTCTCATGAGATTTTTCTCAGCAACACCAATATTTGTTTTACATTTCCTTGCTAAAAAATGTGCCGGTTATATTTTATCTTGATGGTTTTGGTAACTATTACTTTTGAACTAGCGGTGGATTTTTTTTAAACCCTTATCCAGCAACTTGTCTTTGCTAAATTCTAAGTCCCGTGAATATGTTGTAGCACACTAAGGAGAGAACTTTCATGTCTACTAATTTTTACTCTTGCGGTTTGTATTTTGTTTCCTGTTGACATTCCATAGGCACTATTTTGGGTTTCACTTCACAATGTGGCCATTTGTGAAAATTAATTTCATCTTTCCTTCTGTTGGACTTGAATATTCACATGTTTCTCAAAGAAACAATGACATTCAGGCAGTCTATGTAGTTGACATTGCTCAATGAGATTAACTACATCCTTTTTCTAACCCATTTTGATTAGGAGTATCATTCACCTAACGGACAGTGCAAATATCAGTGTGGATGATTGTAGACCTGTTAGATAGTACTCCCAGAGAGACCTGTGTTGTTAGATACAGAGGCCAACAATGTTGCTACCAACCTTAACTTGGTTGTGTTTACTTGCCTGACCTTAAGCATCACTGTAATTTTATTTAACTTTTCCATGAAATCTATAGAACCCAAGATTCCAATACCTTAAACTGTATAAACTCAATTGGACTCCTAATCAATTTTCCCACCACCCAATGCATCTTCGGAAGGTTATGTCTCCTGTGTGTATGGCAAATACTAATATGCCATGGTTGACAAATTTAACAAATTATCATATTGTGTTTCTGCACAGTGATTGTGTGACAGTGATTATGTGAGTGATGATGTAATGAATGTAAAATAATCACTATGATGTGATATTTAACACACAAACATCTTTAACATATTAACAATTAGACTTGACATATGACCATTCAATATGTTTTAGCTTTATCAGCAATTTTCATTTAACCAACAGCATATGAATTTTTTAACAAATTATATGACACAAACTAAAACTAACTTGTCAACACATGATAGAATGTTTCTTTAAAAAAATTCAATTAATTATTGAGCTAGATGAACATAAAATAATTGAAATGATTTCTCAGTCTTCATTTTCTTGCCCAAATGCACAACAATATAATGACTCGTCATGTGATTCTTTTCAGAGTGTTAATATCTGCAGAAAACTATGATTTTATAGTCACTTTGCAACATCCTACGACATCACCCATAGATATCTGGATTGCCAAACCTGCAAACATCCCCTGAAGATTATGTATTTCTTGAGCCACTCCAGGCAGAAGGATCCTCTTTAAATTCCACTTTTATGGGTGTGTTGTTAGAGTGCAATGTCATAGAAACAAAAGAAAATGCACTAAGAGAACGTAACAGAAGAAATCTCTGCTAAAGCCCTCTTTTTCCATGTGCATATCAGCTTCCACGACCAACAGTTACAAAAGGTACAAAAAGAGAATATTTTTGGTCATGCTGTCATGCAGTTGCTCAGATAATAGTATTGTATTATCATTTATAAAACAAAGATCCACATTCTCCTAAATTTGCTGGTGTATTCTTTAGTTTGCCGATCTGCTGTTGTCTTTTCATTAGAAGTGGATTGTTTGACTTCTGATATAACTCCTCCAGTGCTTTACCTAAGATGAGTACATCAATAAAATAATTTCCTATTTAGGATTTTGGGCTTCAGACCTTCAGGTTTCTCCCTGTTGCTTCTTGTTAATCTTCTGACTTCTGTGCTCCTAAAGTAGGTAGTGGAAGAAGTATATTAATTATTTTTCCACTTTAGGGTTTTCGGCTTTTGTATTCAGGATTATTAATTTGTCTCTCATACCCCTTTATCCTTCCAAGTTCCCGAATGTTCCAAAATCGCAGACTTGGTTGTTTGGTTCTTTGTGCTCTTCACTCTTGAATCTTGATACTTTTGAGATCTGTCAACAATGAGGCATCTTCAGCATTTCAAATTATGGGATTCTTGATCCTCAATTCCCCAGATGTGGAGGTTAGAATTTTTATGTGCCTCTAAAGTAGTGCTACATCAGTTTTAAAGGGTGCTTGCAACCTAGGAAATAGCTTGATCTTCCTGAGATGTCATGGCAATTACACAACTTTGATTTAAAGTTCAAACACTCTTGGCTTCCGGCCCTTCAAATAAGTCTGTCCTTCCTTCATGATTTCCCAAATCCAAATTCTGATCTTCTGCAGTAATCTGAAATACTGAACTTCCAAATTTCAAATTTTGATCAGTATAGTGAAAGTTGACCACTTCACATATGTGCATCCATTTTTTAGCTTGCATAGATAGCAATGCTACTATTTCGTCCACATATTTATAAACTGATTATAACTTCATTTCCATTGGCATGTGAGATAGTTGTTAACATAACAACAAAATTGAATAAGCTGAACAGTCACCACTTCCTAATTGTAGCTTCACATATCATTTTTGACTGTCCAGATTCCAGCTTAGCAAATAGCCAACAGGATTGTTTTGCACCAATCTGTATATAAGTTGCAACTGTTCATCAATGTCATGGATTTTCCTGCAACACCCCTTGAAAACAGATCAAAAGATTGCACTCTAAAAGTTAACCACACCTTAGATGTTACGCCTGCTCCTATGACTTCTGCATTGGCTAACCTTGGGAACGTGTTGATAACACCAACAGCCATTTGGTGCAACCTTCACATCTCTTACTTTCGAGAATGATGATAGCTGATTCTTCTAGATGGAACAGCACATCTTTGTTCTTACACGTCACTTTTTGTGAGGGCATATATTTCCTCCCTCTTATATTTTGTATTTTTATACCTTTTGTAACTTTAACATCTTTTTAATTCACTTCTTTTCTTTTTCCTACATTTATTGATAAGCTGCCCCTTTTTTGGGGTGCACTACGCAGGCTAGGCACTATAGTTCTATTACCAGATTTGTTAGGAAATCTTGTATGGAACGAGGGCAGTATAAAAACCTCAAGAAATCAGATATGTTAAATCAGAGATTCTATCCACGAGATATTAAATCCTGAAAGACTTATTGGAACAATTTTCTCTATATATTAAATCAAACCAATTTGGTACTCCACTTCAGCATCATTCTGAGATTACAATCAAAACTCTGAATTCTCTTCTTCTGCACTCTCACTAATTCTTTTCTCTATGTCTTCTTTCTACTATCATAACAATGATCTTAACTCTACTTATAACACTAAAAGAAAACACTCCTAACATAGCCTCACTTTTAAAAAGCAAGACATGGTCCTATTTTTTATCTTTCTAGTTCTATTTTTAACTTCTGGTCCCATTTCTAACTGCTTCTTTTGGCATCTTAATATATATTTGTTATTGCATTTAGTCAATACCATGGCTCAGTTGCACAATGTCAGCTTTAACCAGTGCCAATACACTCCATTTGAGTGGTTCTAATCATCTCCCTCTATCTCCATCAAATTATATTTCCTCAAATGTATTGTTCAGATGCTTGGGAACAAGATTCCATCAGTCACCACCACATTGAAAGTTATCCCACATGCCGCTTTCGTAAGAATCGTAACTGCAGGAATGTTCTACTAAAAATCTCGAGCAAGATTTTTGACAATCAAAGAAAAATTGCATCAAGAACATAAAGCTCAACCTCCCTTACTTGTCTTGGGCTCAAAATATTATTCCACATGTTTTCCTGGCAGGGGTAATAATCATTTAGATTGCAGAAGGAACAATTATTCACTGCAAGAAATTGAGACATACACTTACATGTTATGAGGCAAGAACAATAGATATTAACAACATTGATATCTATTAGTTATTTTTTCATAATCTAGGGAATTGGAATTAGAAGAATTCATTGAGGAGACAGAACCTCAAGAGTCATCACACTTCTCTTCTGCAGTCTCGGAGGCCAATTATCTTGGATACCTGCAGGTCATACACAAAGTTACCTCTAATACATAGGGAAACTCAAAGGATAAGTTATCTCTGATAAATCTCACTGTAGTGTGAGGATACATATTCTAGCCTATCCCTGTTCAAAGTGAATCTCAGCAACTAACCTGAATTCAATGTCTCTCATCTTTTATTGCTTCACTATTTAGTGAAATGTAAAAATTGGTATCGCAAAGTTCAAGTACATGTGATGAAATTGTCACCAAAATTTGAATAGGTTACTCCAAAGTCTGTTTGATTCCTATGTTTTGCTAGTTTACCCCTCAAACACAAAACTGTAAGCTATCTAGCACAGTCTCTGTCAAGCCTTGTGCAGCTGATAAACAAAATTATGGTTTGTTGATAAATGGCTTTCTGCCATCCTCATCATGACACACAATGCTTGTGATGTATTGACATCAAGGCTTCAATATGTGACAAAACCATTACAGAAGTTGAAGCAATTCCTCTTCGTAGAGTGGTTGTCTCCCATGTCTTCTCAACACACTCCTTAGGCACAACACCATACAATATCCAACAGTCTCTACAAGGACTTTGTGAAATTACTATCAAGTATCAAGACCTACAACCTTTCCTTTAGTCATGAACACAAGCTATTGTTATTACTTAATAACCTCATGCAACCCTTGTCAAGATGCAATATTTGTGTTGGTTTTGGCACCAAAGGATTGGAGTGTGAACTCTGCTGCTTGTTGCACCAACCTTGACATGCAACTGTTTCTGTAACCTGTTAACCCATCTTGATACTAACAATCTGACATACAGATCACTAGTAACCATTTCAAATTCTGTGGTCAACTTGACTTTAATACACTAGAGTCCAAAAAATTTGTGCTTGTTATGTATCTGGCATTTTAAACATCCTAAGTTTGTGTGAGCAGACTAAAGCACCGAATTAGAGGAATCATACTTTATGAAATGTTAAGGTGATGACATCTAGAAATAGCATTCCATGATCCAGGAAATGGCTACAAAATAAGGCATGTCTTGTATGTTTAAGTCTCTACAAGGGCAATCCTTGTAGTGCAATTACAGACATAAACTTAATAAACATTTTCCCTAATGGTAGCATTTGTCTCTCTTATTAAGATTGGATTGGGGATACCAATGAAAGGCCTAAGGTCGATCAAATGATCAATGAAGATGCTTCTATATACAAAACTATGGGGGTTTTCCGGACCAATGAGCTAGGCAATTGCTGCTCAATGTGGTCGAAAGCAACGCTCAGCAAAGAACATAATATACGGATGGTTATCTTTTATCCAAGGAAGGTTATCTACATAAACTTGGCTATCAGAACTTTAACAAGATCAACATGGCTTCTCAGAGAATTAGCATTAAATGATCTTTGTAGTTACAATCTGCTGACAAACAATGGTGTTTCCTAGAACTTCATTTGCCCCAGACCAAAAAGTGTCAGATTCTTGGAATATAAAGACAATTTAAAGTCACAACTAGATAATGAGCTTATAATAATTGTGCTACCAACCTAAAACACAAGCAGAAAGTGCGCATACAAAGGCAACACTTAAATGCAAACCTAAGGTTCATGCAATTGTTCAGTTGATATATAGACTACATTAGGGAAAGAACGGTGATTCACCAAACCTTTCGATCAGACACCTCTTTCAAGTTCAGTGCCATTTTAATCAATTGAGTCCCCCTGGCCAATAGTGACACACAAATGTCTCCCACCATATGCCACAATCATACAAGCATATGGAGATTATTCATAGTACCTTCAAGCCCTTGTGACAGACTATATTATTATTACAACAAAAAGGAACTCCTTGGCAAAACAAAGAGGGTTCATCCCTCGTACTTGTAGATGGGATTTAACACTACCCATGCAAAATTCCATGGAGCTTCCAATACATGCCAAATTCATGCACACCAAATGTACTGTACAAAGTTTAAATACTTGCCAATGAAATTATGCATGGAAGCCCTAATTTTAGCATAATATCAGATAGTGGCAAATTATTATGAAAATGAGGTTATGACTTTTTTTATAAAACTGATATGAAACATAGAGCATATTTTTAGACATGCAATCTGCATTACCCATGTCATAGAATTACACACCTTCTTATAGAGAGTAACCTACATAATTAATTAACGCATCTGGCTAGGTGTAAATCCATATTCTTGTTGCATTTTGATTTGTTCACCCGTACATCTAATGGACCCTATGCTCTTGAAACTTTGTGATACTAGTTCAGTTGGAACAAGTGGGTCATAGCCATTCATTGTCCCAAAGGAGTCAGACCTATGGCCAAATGCGTACTTTTATAGTAAAGAAACCGCATAAAAGGAAGATCTTCCCATAATGATGAAGTTTGCCTGACAGTTATAAAGGTTCTATGCATGTCTTTCATACGTTGTTGTTCTTATCTGTCTGCTCAGAGGTTTCTCAATGGATCCAATTACTGGAACTCAACTGAGTGCCGAGGTTTTTGAATTAAGCCTTCCATAAATGACTTAATCTTGAATCCCTATTACTAACAAGACTTCTTGGGAGACCAAAAATAATAACACTTTAACAGTCCAACGGTTTCCGATGATTTCTGCACTTTGACTCATTATGCTTGGAATGAATTGTATATCCAAGTCAGTCAATCTGGTAGTAACAAGATCTGGTCATTCTATTTTACTTTTCTATGAAACAAGTTAAGAACTCATAGATGTATTCTCCTCTTTGTTAACTGGAACTGGCAAGGGCATGAGAGTTTGCACAGATGGAACATGTTCTGCTATATTCACATAATATGACTAGTATTTGGTAATACATTGGGCTATGTCTTTGCTACTCATGCATCAACTCAGTAACCCTTTTATACAAAAGTATTCCAAATTGTCTTGATTAAAGGGATTAGTACAAGACTACAAATTTTTCTTTTAATTCTAGCACTTACCGTAAATTGCCCATATTGCCCTTTGCCGCTCTGGTGTCATAAGCAACGTTCCTGAGAGCATAAACAACAAAGCAATGGATTAGTATCTTGAAATCAGTTTTCACTACCTTACAAGCATGAAAGCCAGAAATATCCCCTCCTTGCTAAGACACCTGAGTTTCTAAACCTTCCTATTAGCCACTTCCTTTTCTTTATCAAGTTTTTCTCAATATAAAGCTGCAGACCACACAAGATTGTTAGTTATAATGGGCTTAGCAATTTAGATTTCCTACTTCAACTAGTAATCATAACTATGTAACTCGAGAATATGGACGCTTGAGTAAAGGACTGGCCGACGGCCTAGGTTTCCTCTGTAGGGCTCCCAGTTTCCTTGTTATTTATTCACAATGGCATGCAGGACCTCTAGATAACTGCGGATCAAACAAAACTATTTGCTCAAAGGCTTGGCAGTTAGATTGAGAATCTAGAACAAAACTCATAACTTCATAATTGCTGATATGGGTTCTTAACCCAAAGGCCAAAAGGGGGACTTGCAATATACTTGTCAAGGACATTGTGATTAGACCCAGAATCTTGAAAAGAATTCATATCTTCGTACTTAAGAAAATTCAAAATACAGTGACAATTGGTGAGAATGAAAACAACCCATGGTTTTGAAATATTGGATATGAAGCCTTAACCAAATAAGCACAAAGAACCAACAACAAGGACAGTAAGTTTATCCACCTCAAATCAAGGATATATTTTATTCCTGATCTGCAGGGCTTACTGCCGAAGGGGCGAAGCAACCTCCTTCTACCCAGATAGGCATCCCTAATGTTTTCCAAGTAAATGAAAATTCTTGAGTGGGTTCTACATCAGAAAAAGTTCATCATTTCTATGCTAGAAAAATCAATACAATAAATTGGTTCACCAAACCATGTTCTAGTAACCAGGCAGAGCAATTGAAATGTTGATAAAGCCTATTTATAATTTACCAAGTAAGAAAAGAAAACTATACATCAGAAGAAGAAATAGTACCCAAGAAGAAAGTCTTTGCAATACTCAGCACAGACTTCTCGACAGCGCTCATAAGCCTCATCAAGGATCTGCAAGGTCCCAGCAGGCACCAAGTCTGGCTTCACATCCAGCAACCGACTCTTTTCTCCTTTCTTCACAGGGGCGGCCTGCTACAGCACAACTTCATACACTTTCTTCTCTGACGCCAGCATAGGCCTTCCTGAACCATCTGTCACCAAACCAGCCAAGTCAGGGAACCTAGTGTTCCTGCTCGCACTTTCTGATGTGAGATTTGAACTTGAGACCTCCAAGGCAGCATTCACAGACAATCTCGCTCTATTTTTTTTAAATTTTGTCTGTGATGGAAGTCTTGTTGCTCCTGCAATCCTAGATACTACATACCCACCATGGTTGTAGTATTGAAAACGCTCAGAGCAGCACAATTCCTGTGAACCAGCAGCCACCCGGACCAATGCCACAGCCATTCCTCTCTTAATCTACTTCAGACAACCACAATGCAGCTGATAAACTCCTGACTTTCACACTTCCGATGCACCCACATAAAAGAACTGCTGCTAATTTCTATTGATACAAACTTCGCCAAGTCCTTGGGATTGTCGAATACTGCAGTCTTCATGCTTTTCCTGATATAAAATCAATGCCCACTTAATTTTCATCACTGTGGTACCTTTCTCACCATTCAAATCACCTCATAACCTTCCAAAAACTGCTGTTTCCCATGCACTCTTCCACCGAGGATGAAACCACTTTTTTATCCGATTATTTGAAGGTTTTAATAAAATTTCATATCAAATTAATCGGAAAACATTGAATTTTTACCGTCGAAATGGATCCAAAAGCATTGTGGCAGTTTGTTAAGCATTCCAGAACTAGCATCTAACATTGATTCACACGGCCAAGGTGGAGACAACATTTTTTAAAACTCTATCTTATCGATTCTGTCTTGTTCATGTCTCGCATTCATTACGATTATTGGAGGAAAATGTTCATTCTCGGAGGATTCAATCTTTTCGTTACTAATATAATTATCAATAATTTATCAGTTTCCTATTTTCTTATGTTTCTGTCTTATTCAGTATCTTCCCTTCATTTTAAAAGATAATTTGGGGGGCAAATGTCTTTTTTGTAGAGGGATCAAGAGAAATCAATGTATGAAGATCCCAGTATTTCTTCATTAATATTCGATATTATATTTGATTTTGCTTTATTGGGTTAATAAAAATACTCAACTCTTTCCAAAATCTCTCGTTATCCAATTATCCTACAAGTATCTACTTGTTCATTTGTTGTTGGATTCCTCCCTTTATACCTTTTAGGTGATCTTTCAAATATTTTTTAAAGTGTGTTAAATGGATAGTATCAAAGTCATTTAAATCAATCGATTTAAAAACACGTGATGTTGTGAATTTTGAGGTTCTAAAAGATTTAATCTTATTGTAATTTAAAATTATATTAAGGTTTAAAAAATATTTTTCTATTATTTATATTTGTTAAGTATTTTTATTCAATGGGATGCTTCTAAAGCTGTGTATGAGTAGTTTGCTTCCTTTCGTACTTTGTTTTGTCATTTCCGCGAACCATCTAGAGGTGGAAAAGGGTGGTCTGGACAACGAAATCAAAACTTTAATGAGATTAAAATCAGCTGAGGTGATTAAAGAAAATGGGGGAATTATCTCAAGAAAACCTCTTGTTACAAACATCTACCAATGAAAACACCACAAACAATGTAGCAGCCAATCAAATATCTAGAAATGAAGAAATGATACAAGAATATTTAGCTTAGGAACAAGGTAAAACGTGTATTTTAGAGTATCAAAGTAGAATTGTCATTCTATTTTTTTAAGAGGAATACCATCATAATTAAAATTTTACAAATGGGAAAAACAAATTGGGGGAATAGGGGATGGGGTATTGAAACAATAAGGGGACTAGGTAGAGGCTAGGTTTTCTACATGTTTAAAATTGTTGAGCGAACCCAAGTTGTAATACCCTTCCATATGTTTCCTTTTTCACTATGTGTGGTTAGGACATTTTAGAACATTAACTATTCGTGATGGACTATTTATCATGTTTTGATGGCATAGGACTTGATTATGATGTTGTTATATGATTTGTGTTTTGGATGGATATGGACATTGATAGGGTTATCACTTATGTTTCTCTCTTTGATTATGATTATCTGATGATTATGTCTTATGTCTATTTTGCTTGTGTGTGTGTGTCTATATATATATATATATATATATATATATATATATATATATATATATATATATATATATATATATATATATATATATATATATATATATATATATATATATATGATTCTAGACTAACCCATGATTTAGAATGATTAGGACATGGATATGTTTTATGTATATGTTATAATCGATCTCTCTATGATATTTTTGTCTAATGAGGGACAAAGTCGCATTACTCACTTGTGAGGCCCACGCAATGTCTTGTTTTCCCTTCATTGTTGTTATTATTTGTCTATCTGTCTATCTGTCTATCTATTTATCTACATAGGTTTGCAAGTACCAAGCATCGACTCCACCTAGCTTCTCAGGTCTGAGAGTACCTTTACATTCCTCAATGGTAGTAGAGGGGAGATAGCATTAAGGCCCACTTAAACTTAGCCCTTGCCATCATTCTGATTAGAGAATAATTATGATCTTGAGACATTGGTCGGACTGTTTAGGTGACAGATCGTGACCCACCTATTACCTAATGGTGCATAATTTGGGAATGTGATTATTGTGATTTTATGTTTTTTGGATGATGTATCAAGATTTGGAGTGATTGTATTTGTGTGTTCTCATGTCTCAGGTTGCATGTGTTATTTATTTTGTTATATTTGATCATTTAGGCATTGTTGGCATTTTAATTATTATTGTTCTTTTTTACTAAAGTCCTAAGTGATATATTTATTTATGTCTTTTCTCTTTTATATAGTTCTAAATGTTTATTAATTAATAAAAGATTAATTGGAATATATATATATATATATATATATATATATATATATATATATATATATATATATATATATATATATATATATATATATATATATATATATATATATATATATATATATATATATATATATATATATATATATATATAGTCTAATATAATATTACAAATTAATAATAAAAGACTATGTCTTTGGGAGCATGAGGCAATATTAAATAATCTCTATAGTTTGTGGGTATAGATTTGGGTGGATACATATTGTATAATTAATATTTATATTTTGAAAGCATATAATATAGTTTTATTACATTAAATGAATAGTTTTAATATAAAATTTAGTTTTAATAAGTATTTGGAGTGGGAATTGGTTGTGTTCCCGTACAACTCCCTTAAGAGACCTTTTAATGATTGATTCTTATTATTTTGTGGGGATTGGTTGGAGATTTTGTGGGGAGAGAAGTATGAAACTTGTGGTGAAGAGATTGTTGAGTTTTCTTGGTTTCATTTCTTGATTTGAGAGAGGATTGTTCCAGAGAACTCTTCCATTGTTGATTTGTGTTTATTGGCATTGGATTGAGATTTTGTTGGCTTCATTTTTGAGTTTGGATTTGTTTCATCTTTCTTTTTTCATCTTATTATTTAGTTTGATCTTCGCAAGGCTCAAGGTAGGGATTGAATCCCTCATTCTATTTATTTTTTCTATGATGTTTGATATTCTTTTTGGTGATTTGATGATGTCTTAAACCAATGCTTTTCATTTCATGAAAATATGGAATTGATTGTGAACTTTGATGCAATATATGTTGTATCTTCTTCTAGTTTTTCAGTCACCTATTTTAGAAATATATTTATTGCATTCATTTAATTAAGTTTAGGGTTTCAATTAATTGAGGACCAAGAAAGGGAACAGGGAGATCTCAACTGGGTATCTCTCTAATTTCATTTCTAGGGCACAATTAATGCTCGATTGCATCTATCTTTCCTAGACTATCTTGTGCATCATTCTGTTTGATTTTTACCAAGCAAATGTGTTGTATGATTTATAATTGCATTGCAAAATCCTGCAATTACATTGCAAGACTTGTCAATTACATAGCAGCATTATGTTAGTTGCATAACTTAGCAATTTTATTGAATGCTTGTTTGGTTAGATTTTTCCAAATTAAGGTTTCTAGAGCATACCAAAGGTAGTAGGGGTTGTTTATACTCTGTTTTATTAGTCTTAATTGATATGTGGGGTAGTTTTATGTCTGATTCATGTGATTTAAATTTTTTTTAATTCTATTGTGTTGATATCATTTTTTTGTGATTCTTGATTAGGGTTTGGGGCTTGTCCATGTGAAAAGGAAAATGTATATATCCCTAAACCATATTAAGTTGATTCTGAATGCTATATGGGAATCTTGACATTTTATTTCATTATATATGAATCATGTATGATTCTATTTATCTCATTTGAGCATAAGGTTTAGGTAACCAACATGCATGATAGGTCAAGTGGCTCTCAATGGGGCTCAAGGCCCTAAAGTGGCCATTCTAGGATAGCTCATTGAATAGTTAAGTAATCAAGTCAAAATGTAATGAAATGAGCTAGGGTAACACATTAACTAATGTTGTTGTAAACCCCCCTCTTAGTCCTAGTCATCGAATTCTCACCCCTTCCCATGCTTCTAGCAAGCATTTTTCAGGGGAAGTGGGTGTGGCTAGTGCTAAGTCCTTAGAGAACCTTAATACTAAGCTCCTTGGTTCTGGGTGTGAGCTACCATCAGATGTCCTTGGGATGGATAGAGGGGAATCTTTAGATTCCTTTAGTATATTCAAATGGGTATTTCATGAGTTGAAGGAATTGCAAGTTAAACAAAGAGCTTTGGGTAGAAAGATAGAAGCGATGGAGTCTTTTGTGCAAGGAAAGAATATTGGGGAGGTTTCTTCTACTATTGGCTTTTCTCAATGGATAGAGGCTGAGAAGAATTCAGTTCTTAAGTGCCTCAAAAGAACCTTAGAGGAATTTGAGAAGCTTAAGGATAATTATGGGGCTAGATTTGCTAAAATTGAGGAGGATGCCATGAAAATCCATGTTTCTCTCTAGACTATTATGAATCATAGCCACAAGATTATAAAAAATATTGTTGAAACTATGAATCTTATGGTACACAACTTGTATAAGGTGTAATATAAGAAGATGGTTGTAGACTTGGATGCTGACAATGACAAAGGTTAGGGGGAGTATGGGCCCAACAAGAAGACTAGGGGGAATCATAAGAAAAATGTCCATATCCCCTCTCTTGATCTACGGGATCTTAAGAAAGAGGCTCTGAACATGAGCCGATTGGAAGCTGAGGTGGTAAAGACCATCAAGAACCTAGTTTAGTTGGTAACCCTCTTTTTTGGTTTTTTGGTTTTTCCTACCATGTTTGGTGTTTTTTGTTGGTCTTTGGTTGTCACTCTCTTTGTGTGTCTTTTTATGCATCTTTTTGTCTTTGGTTATGTTATGGTTCTTAAATGGTTTATCTGATTATGTAAGAATATTTTGTATATAGTGTTTTGGGTCCCTTCAAAACCTTATTTTTTATTAATAAAAAATACATTAATCAAGGTACTGATGATGCCTCACCCATGCCTTGAGTACTAGTATAGGCTAAGGATGGGAGTGGGAGAAGATGTCTATTAAGACTAGCATGATCTATCTTCCTTGTCCTCGCAAAAGGATTGTTTGATTCCACATGAATCCTACTTGGGGGTCGAGGTCTAGAGAGATCAATCCAAGGTAACCCAAGGGTAAGGACTATGTTATGACACTCATCCTACATCTATCTTGGAGTTCATTTCCACTATTTTGTTCTTTTCCTCTAGTAGTTGTTAGCCTTTGCCTCATTTTATGGATTTCTTGCATTTGTTTAATGTTTTTGGAGATTTGTCCACTTCCCTATTTTTTGGTTTAATTCTCTTATTTTGCGTGGGGCCTTGTGTTTACCTCCTTAGCATAGTGGGAGTGGACCTATAGGTTCTATGTGGTCAAGCTATAGCAATCTTTCTTCGTCAAGGTCCTATTATTATTTGTGATTGCATGGATGGATCCTTGTTTCAGTTCCTTCATTATGACTGCATTAGTGACCTTCATTTGGTATATGTTATCATTTCAAGTAATATTGTATCTTTGTATATGATGATGTAATTTGTATACTCCTTAGAGGAGAATGATGTAATTGTATACATAATGATATATTTGTAGTAATGTACATTGTATTTATGGATTAGGAAGGATGTTATAATAAATGTATTTGGTGAAGAATCAAATTATTTTAAGTGAGTAATGAAATGTTAAGTTAGAATTAGAAATATTGTTAGTTGAATTAGTTATCTTATGTGATTAAAATGATGTGTATGTAATGGTAAATAATGTAATTATAGGTTAAAATAAATGATAACGTAAGTTGTAGTAAATGATGCGATAGCGAAAATGTGAAAAATTAGAATACAAAGGAGAATAGCGTTGTAGAATCACTAGGTGAAATTAGGGTTAATTCACCATGACCGGGAAAAAGCTAGAAACCCGGATTCTGCTCCTGTAAAACTGATCTCCAAGCATACTCCAAATTCGATATCCAGATCTTCAAGCCCGGACAAGAAATTCACTAGCTATTGTTTCAACTGCTGGTCATATGGGCACAAATACAAAGATTGTAAATAGAGGGTGTTGGAAATATTCAGGAATTAACCAAGTTACTGAGAGGGGAGGGGTGAATCAGTAACTCCAAATTTTCTTCTAATTTCAATACATGTATTTTACTTTTAACCTTTGCATACAGAAAGCATGAAACTTAAAAAGCATTCACAATAATGACACATGGATTTGGTTACCCAGAAACCTTCCAAAAGAAAGTAAAACTGGGGTGGGGATGAAACCCACAAAGCTTTAATACTGCAGAATAAAGTTGGCCGGTTAAGGCTTACAATTTGATCACTTCTGATGATCTGCCCTGTTAGGAGCAATAAGGATTGCTAAATCCACCTTGTTAAAGGATTTACAAACATACAGTGAAGTATGCACTCGGTAAAGAGATTTATACAAAGACTGTTAAGTCTACCCGGTTAAAGGATTTAGTACTGATTCACCTGTTAGAATGAAACAGTAGATCTCTGCTTTGCAACTGGATTGCTGAATGAGATTCGCTGATGTACTGATCACCTTCTGTGATGAATTTGTCTTTGCTGTATCTTATACTTCTGAAGCCTTCTGCAATTCGCTTATTTCTGCCTTTCTTACTCTTTATATATTCTATCTCATATATTTCATTACTTGTGCATATCTCTTTTATTTCTACATCATTGTTTATATACAGGTCTCAAACAATTAATTACAATTACAATTGCACAGTCGGCTTGACAAATAAACATAAGTGCTACTAAGTCGGCCCAAATATGGTTACTCGATTCCTTCACACTGACTCGGTGACTTTCTGATACTCAGCGTCCACTGCATTACTCGGCATCATCATGCACTCGGTAGAAGTGAAGGCACGGTTCATACTGATCACTCGGTAGGTATTGAACTCGGTAAGCATTGGTGACTCGGTAGACAAGATGTTACTCGGTTTTCATTGTCCTGATCGGTTTGTACTAACTTGCTCGGTTTCCACTGTCTGCTCGGTTTGCACTGTCTGCTCGGTTTACACTGTCTGCTCGGTTTACACTGTCTGCTCGGTTTGCACTGTCTGCTCGGTTTGCACTGTCTGCTCGGTTTGCACTGTCTGCTCGGTTTACACTGTCTGCTCGGTTTACACTGTCTACTCGGTTTACACTGTCTGCTCGGTTTACACTCAGAATGCAAATAAGTGTTGTCACTAGTGGCAATACTGCTTAATGCCAACAATCTCCCCCTTTGGCATTAGTGACAAAAACACTTATTGGTCAAAATTTATATACACCGAATCATGCTGAGTTTTATTTTGATTTTTCAAAATTTGTCTTTGTTATAGGGCTTTATACATTGTCTCCCCCTTTCAATGTGCTAACTGTTTCTTATACAAATCTATACAGTATACATATCTCTCCTTCTATACATATCTCCCCCTTTTTGACGATAATGCCAAAGGTGCATATACAATTTATTTACAGAGAGAATCCAAAATTTGATAAGAAATCAGAATGTACCTTCATTATTAGTGCCAGGGTTCTGTCCCAACTTTCTTGCAGAATCTTACATGTTTGTATGGCAATTTGGATTTCTGCAGAGAGTTCAATCATGTGATCTGCTATGGAGAACTGATTGTCATGAATCAATGTTCTGGAATGTTCAATGTGCTTATACATTGTATTCATGATGGGAAGGATCATGTGTTGGATGTCTAGCAGTGTGGACCGGATCCTTGAGTCTTCTTTCAATAGATCAGACTGCATATTGGATAGATGTGAGATTTTCATGTGATGAGCAGAGCTTGAACTTGGTTCAAGTTGCAGCTTCTATATGCTAATCTTCATATCTTCATCCATTTTATTCATTTTATTTTTGACATCCTTTGTGAACTCGGCAAAATTGCATAGTCTGGCCAAAAGAGAGGTAGCATTCGAATAAATAGACTCTGTGTTAGACAAAACTGAAGACAATTCCACTTGGTTAATAGCTATGTGCTGAGCAATGTGCTCAAGCACTTTATTGTTGAATCTCTTCTCGGCTCTTTCAACTAACTTTTCTGTCCCGGATGAGTCCTCATTGTATTTCTCAACTGCTTCTGCCAATTGTAACAAAACATGCTGGGAGGAGTCTACTTTAATGCCTAATGCATCAGACAAAATGTCCTTAGCATCCTTGATGATTTGATACTCCTTGTCTCTCTCCTCCTTAAGTTTCTTTTGTTTTGCTTTCCTTTGGAGGATCTCACCTATATTCTGCATCTAGTCTGCTGAGAGATTTGCAAAATCTAGTGTAGGAATCTCTATCTCTTCATCTAGGTCTATATCCTCAACTATATTTTTACCCAAAAATTTTATACTCGGTAGAGCCTTAGGCTTATCTGTACTTAATGCTCTTGTAGTAGTGATAGTAGATAAAATAGGGCTGGCTATTGATACTGGTATACTTTCTACTGGAGAACTTACAATCTTTACACTTGATGATTCAAAAGCTGGAAAACTTACTGGTACAGGAGACTGCAGCTCGGTAGAAGAAATGGTAGCTGCCTCTGATATTGCTAGGGATGATTGGACAAATGTGGAAGTTGTCACAACCATGCTTGAAGGTGTCTCGGGGCTGGATGTAGAGACTTTCACTGGAGAGGTAGGAAGGGATGCAATGACTTCTGCTGCTATCCTTACAGTATCATCTACCTCGGTGTCTTCTTCTTGCTCATCGCTGTCATCTTCAATATCCTTTATTATTACAGTTTCAATGCTCGGTTGGTGAAGGTGGTAAATGTTCTTCCATGTGGCTTTTGCAGCCTTCACAACCAATTCAATATTGTTGATCAAAATCAAACAAGTATTGAACTTTAGTGTCATCTTGTTTTCATTCTCTTTTAGTGCCTTCTTTACTTCATCATTGTTCAGGCTCGGCATCAACTGTCTTAGGTTTTGATCAAATATGTCTATTACAGTTTGCCTTGCATTGCTCCATCTCATTCTTATCGGATTCAATAGAATTGCTGGAACCTGTGGGGTAATTTCTTCAGGAGAGTATTTCCACTGTCCCATCTTCTCAACAACAGCATCTTCTATTTCCTTCTGCTCTGCTTTTTCATTGTTCCAACATTTATTTGAAGTATGTCCTATTTTACCACAATGATTACAAGTAGGTTTTTGATTTCTTTTAGTACCTTGCTTAGAGGATTCGCCTTCTTCTTTGTATCCAAGTCCTGCTTTTCCTTTTTGCCTATGAAGATTTCGTTCATACAGTTGATTCAAGTCTTCTTGACTTTTCAGCATTCCTTCATTGATTTGTTTTTCAGCATTTAGATCATCCATCAATCTTAGATTGATTTCCTTTTCAGATCTTAGTTCTTCTTTTGTGTTTTCTATTTCTGAACTTAGATTTAGAATTTTCTTTTAATTTCGGTTCTGTATTTTACTTTTAACCTTTGCATACAGAAAGCATGAAACTTAAAAAGCATTCACAATAATGACACATGGATTTGGTTACCCAGAAACCTTCCAAAAGAAAGTAAAACTGGGGTGGGGATGAAACCCACAAAGCTTTAATACTGCAGAATAAAGTTGGCCGGTTAAGGCTTACAATTTGATCACTTCTGATGATCTGCCCTGTTAGGAGCAATAAGGATTGCTAAATCCACCTTGTTAAAGGATTTACAAACATACAGTGAAGTATGCACTCGGTAAAGAGATTTATACAAAGACTGTTAAGTCTACCCGGTTAAAGGATTTAGTACTGATTCACCTGTTAGAATGAAACAGTAGATCTCTGCTTTGCAACTGGATTGCTGAATGAGATTCGCTGATGTACTGATCACCTTCTGTGATGAATTTGTCTTTGCTGTATCTTATACTTCTGAAGCCTTCTGCAATTCGCTTATTTCTGCCTTTCTTACTCTTTATATATTCTATCTCATATATTTCATTACTTGTGCATATCTCTTTTATTTCTACATCATTGTTTATATACAGGTCTCAAACAATTAATTACAATTACAATTGCACAGTCGGCTTGACAAATAAACATAAGTGCTACTAAGTCGGCCCAAATATGGTTACTCGGTTCCTTCACACTGACTCGGTGACTTTCTGATACTCGGCGTCCACTGCATTACTCGGCATCGTCATGCACTCGGTAGAAGTGAAGGCACGGTTCATACTGATCACTCGGTAGGTATTGAACTCGGTAAGCATTGGTGACTCGGTAGACAAGATGTTACTCAGTTTTCATTGTCCTGATCGGTTTGTACTAACTTGCTCAGTTTCCACTGTCTGCTCGGTTTGCACTGTCTGCTCGGTTTACACTGTCTGCTCGGTTTACACTGTCTGCTCGGTTTACACTGTCTGCTCGGTTTGCACTGTCTGCTCGGTTTGCACTGTCTGCTCGGTTTGCACTGTCTGCTCGGTTTACACTGTCTGCTCGGTTTACACTGTCTGCTCGGTTTACACTGTCTGCTCGGTTTACACTCAGAATGCAAATAAGTGTTGTCACTAGTGGCAATACTGCTTAATGCCAACAGAGGGATGTGTGACATCTCCACCACACTTACGATCACCTCAAGGAGTTTATAGCAAAACAGAAGGCTAAAAGTCTTTTGGAAGCACAGAAAAATGGACAATCTTCAGTTAAGAGCTCTGCTCCTCTTGACAAAATTGATATTCTTACGGATAATGCTTGCAAGGATCTTAGCTTGAAGGAAGCGGATAAACTTCCAGCACCTAAAACTAGGGTTTCGACTCCCAGTTTGGAAACCCAATTTTAATATGGCTACCGGTTCCAAAACAAGATATTGAAACATAAGATTTTCTCTGTCAAAACTTTGGACGCACAAATTGCCTTCTTTGAAAAAACTAAATATGCAAATGTGGGGAAAGCTATTACAGAGCCGATTAGGGAAAAATATACTGAACAGGTCTCACTTCAGGCCATCTCCAAATTGGGGAAAGGTGGAGTGGCACCCGCTCAAGCCCTTACCACTCGCATTGTGAATAAACCCCCAACAAGGCAACCAGCAAGTAGACACCTTGGGACCGCAAAGGCTCTATCATCCATGACAATTTCGGCTACTAGCTCCTATGAACCTCTATTTGTTGTGAGGGGAGGTGGAATGCCAGAGGCTAAGGCATCTTCCAGTGGTGGCAGATCAAGAAAAGAAGAATGGCACATAGTTAAAGGCAAGAAACTGGTAAAATCTTCTCCTAAAAAGCATAATAGATGCAATATTGTTCTTAAAAACTCCTTTGATTTATTAAGCAGAGATAATACTCCTTGTAAAAAGCTTCCGCAATAGAGCACTAGGGTTTTGGGAGGGGCAGAAGTCCCCAGGGAGAAATCACATTTGGATTGTAAATTTGCACAATCCGATGTGAGGAATTCTCCCCTCCCCCTATCCAAAACCCTAGCTATGGAACAAAAAGCTTTAAAAGATAGAAATGATTTAACATTTATTCATAGATCTCCAAATGCGTACAACCTTCCTCACCGTAGGAGGGGAAACATGAGTCCTTTGAACAACAAACCACAAAACATAGTTAAACCTTGTAATGAGGGTAACCCGTCACATGCTAAGAGTAATGATAATGTTTACACTCTCCCACATAGGCATTCAGCTAATCATCAACATTCAATATTTCCAATATATGGTAATCATGATCCTAATCATTCTATGGTATCATTGGATGAAAGTCACATTTTGTATATTCAAAATGCTTATGCAGAGACAGGTGTCATATGCAAGTGGATGGGAACAGGTGCCCATATCAAGGATATAATCAAAGGTCTGTTATCTCTTCTCCCCTCGAAGGTAAGTACTACTATCTTAGCAGACAACTTTATTTTTGTAGACTGCAAAAGTAGTCATCTGAAAAATGAAATTTTAGAAAAAGGTTTTCTGAAATTCAGAGAAATCTCTTTTTTCGTATGTTCTTGGTTCCCTTTATTTAATCCAATAAAAGCAGTGGATTTCCAAGTAGAAAAAGCAATTATGTTAAGAAATCTGCCACTAGAGTGTATTCATCTAGAAACTGTGAAAAGTATAGGAGATAAAATTGGAACTTTTAAAAGGATGGTTAATAATAAATATAATAAATCAGATGTGTTTATCATTGTTAAGTTAAATTATCATGACAATTACATCCCACCCCTTTAGATGTGTTTTAATTCAAACACCATAATTATTAATCCCAAGATCCTAGAGGACTTCATAGAAGATTCTGAGAAAGGAAGGAATCCACCTTCACTTACTCATAAAATCTATGCAGATGTTTTCCAAGACCCTGATAATAGGGTAAAAATAAAGTTCTTAAACTATAGAGGTGGTTTTGAGCTCTTGAACACTGAATTTGGGCACTCTGAAGCTCCACCTCCCAAAGTGTGTGAAATCAATACTCTAGTTAGTATTAACAATCCCCAAGAATCCTCCAAATCTCCTATTCTATTAAGGAGGCTAGAAACTCCCCTCTTCAATAACTTTGAAGATACCGGTCTGAATACTGTAAATATTAATGAAAATTAAAAAAGTCTAGACTATGGCTGTAAGATTATTACTGGAGAGCAATTAAATCTGAATCTTACTGACAGGACCAGTGTTAATGAGCAAGTAAAGACTGATATACTTATAGTAGAGGCAGGCCAGCAAGCAATTCAGCCTATGAATTTCAATTTTATTAATACAATTGCTCCTGAATTAATAGGTATTGACCAAAAGCAAATGGATGTATTTGAGAAAGATACATCTTCAGAGCAGTCTTTGAACAAAGAATGTCCAAGCCTTACAATAGTTAGGCCCTCCCCCCCACTATTGTCTGACACATGCCTACTCAACATGGTATCCTCCCATTCTCAGAATAAGGAGGAGATCCCTACTTGTTTCAATACCTTTGAAACGGGGGTGGATATGGATAAAGATCTTAGTAATAACAATAAAGGTAATTTTGAAAACATGGAATTTGAAAATACCTATGTACCTCCTCTGGCACATAGCAACACAACTAGCTTGCCATAGAAAGTTTTATCTCTGGCAAATATTCAGGAAGATATTATAAGGAATTCAATTAATATACCTATTGAAAACTTAGTTTTTCCTCAAACTATTGAAGCATCATCTCCAAGAACTGATAAAATATCAAGCATTAGGTGTGAATCTAATAATATGGAAATTGAACCAGTATATACAAAAATAGAAGAAAATACCAGAATCTATATAAAACCTAAAGGAAAAAGGACTAATCTTCAAATAGAACAGTCTCTTATACCTGAATGTGCTAATATAGTAGAACTAGTGGATCAGGTAAATAAAATAGAAGAGGAGGTAAACCAAATCATTAATTACTTGGGAGAATCACTAACGGATGAATCAATGGACTTATTTCTAGATGAGATATGTGATTTTGACGAATTAAAAGTTCAAAAAGAAATTTTAATCAAATAGATTCAAGAATGTATTGTAGAAGAAAGTAAGGATGAGGGCAATAGACTTAATCAGCCTTCCCCTAGCCCAGAGAAGGAAATAGCAAATAATGAATTGCAAAGTAAAAATATTATAAAAAATGATCATACCATTGAAGAGGGGACAACACAAGTTGTCTCAATATCTCTTGAAATAGAAACCTTAAATTTGGACCTACCAGGGAAAACGGAAGATATTATAGAAATTTTTGGTAAGGAGATTATAGATAGATTGGAACCCTTAGCTTACACAATTAATGAACAAAAAATCTCAGGTAATTAGGCTAATTTGGTAATAGGGTCCCCTGGAGACTCAACATTGGTTAAAGAAGCAATTGAAGGTCTCTTTGGAATAACTAACGAAAACAAAGAATTGGGCATAGCCTTGACCAGAGGCAGTCTAAGTACTCCTAATATTAACAAACTTAAAAAGAAAAGAGGCAGGAAATCAGTCGTAGAATTAAGATCTTTAGATGGCAATGCAGGCAATCAAAAAAAGATAGCTGACATTCTGAACATAGGGAAGGGGAAGTTCCTTCCCAAGGAGCAATGAGAGTTACTACTTGGAATGTTAGGGGTCTAAATGCCCCTAACAAACAAAGATTAATCAAAAGATACTTAAAAAACTTTGAATTCAAAATCATCTTATTACAAGAAACTAAGCTTAACAAAGAGGAAAGCTCTAAATTTAGTAAAAGATTAGGTATTTGGAAGTCAGAATATGCTTGGTCAGTAGGTCACTCAGGTGGACTTGCTATCTTATGGGACCCTCATAAAGTGGTGGCTTCACCCTCGCTTACTAATGATAACTAGATGACACTAACAATTAAAAGCCTGAAATCAAATCTCAAATTTAACCTGATCAATGTATATGGGCCAATCCCTAATGAAGAAAAAAGAAGAGTTTGGTAGGAGATACAAGTCCTTTTAACGAATAATCAAGGACACCCCTTTGTAATTGGAGGAGATTTCAATGCTATTTTAAATCTAGAAGAAAAGTATGGGGGTTCTCAATACATATCACAAGCCCATAAATATTTTAGCAACTGGGCTTGGGATAATCATCTAATAAGCATCAATACAATTAATGGAGTTTATACATGGAATAACAAAAGAGCTGGATTCAGCTACATAGCAGAAAAGCTAGATAGATTCTTTATTAAAACTAACCCCGATAACTTTAATCAGTTAGTCAATGCATAGATCCTCCCAGAAGCAGGATCAGATCACTTTCCTATCAGGCTTACAATAACAGAGAATTCCAAACCATCGAGAAACCCATTTAAGTTTGAATTTATGTGGTTCCAAAACCCAGAATTCATAAACCTCTTAGAGGATTGGTGGAAACATATCTCGGTTAAAGGATCGAAAATGTTCTGCTTAACCGCCAAGTTAAAAATCATCAAAAATAAAGCATTAGATTGGAACAAGAATAACTTTAATAATATTTTCGAAGAGAAAACCCAGCTAGAAAAAGAAATATCTGATTTAAACAATATAGTTATAGAACAAGGTATGAATGATCTTAGTTACTACAAGGAAAAAGAACTGATGGCCAAATACAATGGTATCCTCCTCAAAGAAGAAATATTCTGGAAGCAGAAATCTAGGGAGTCATGGCTTAAGGAGGGCAACAGTAATACCAAATTCTTTCATAATGCAACTAATTATAAAAGGAATATTAATAGAATAGCCAAAATCAAGACAACTGAGGGACTTATTTCTGAAGATCCTATTCAAATTTCAACTGTTCTCACAAATTTCTATAAATCCCTTCTCAATAACACTGAGGTAGTTGACCTCAATGCCCAAAATGAAATGCTTAAAGCCATTCCTAAATTGATTACTGAGTCAGACAACAAAATAATGAACAACAAGCTATCCCTAGAGGAGGTCAAAACTGTCATGTTTCAACTCCACCCAGATAAAGCCCCGGGACCAGATGGTTTCCAAGTAGGCTTCTTCCAAAAATGTTGGCATTTTGTTGGTGAAGAGGTTCAGCAAGCAGTGGAAGCAACTAGAAATTCAGGTTCTTTACTTAATGAAATCAACAACACCTTTTTTACCTTAATTCCGGAAAAAAAATGAAAGTATGGATCCAGGGGATTTTAGACCGATCTCCCTATGTAACACCATATATAATATTCTTTCCAAATGCTTAGCAAATAGATTAAAAACCTTTCTTCCAACTATTATCTGGGAAGAGCAGACAAGATTTGTAGCAAACAGATCTATTTTGGACGGAATTATTATAGCACAAGAAATAGCTCATACTGCCCAATTAACAAAGGAACCTAGTATGCTAATGAAAATTGATATTCAAAAAGCATATGATAAAGTAGACAGGAGATTCCTGTGTAAATGCTTGGAAGCTTTTGGTTTCTCGAAACAATGGGTTAACCTTATCTTTAACTGCATCTCGACCCCCAAAATTTCAATTCTTATCAATGGCACCCCAAAAGGATTTTTTAGTATCTCCAAGGGTATTAGGCAAGGGAACCCGCTTTCCCCTTTTCTCCATGTCATTATGGCGGAAGCATTAGGTAGATCAATTACAAAGAAACAAGAGGAGGGGAGAATCTTGGGTTTGAAGGCATCGAAAAATGTGCCTAACATCACTCATCAACAGTTCGTAGATGACACAATTCTTCTAGGCTATGCTAATAGACAAGAAGCAAGAGCCTTTAAAGAAGTCCTTAACTTATACACAAAAGCTTTCGGGCAGTGTGTTAATCCTACCAAATCAAAAATTTTATTTATTAATACATGCCCGAAAATTGAAAAGGAAATTTGTAGTATGATGGGATACAAAATTGGCAAATTCTCGTGCAAATACTTAGGAATAGACCTCGATAAAGGTATCCTATTGTAGACACCTAAAAATCCTTTAGAAAATAAAGTATTTTTATTTTCTGAAAAAATCCCTGATGACATCATCATTAATTAATTAATTATTTAATTAATTAATTTTTATGCCATTAAATCCCTTTACCTTAATTTAAAATATTTAATTAAGGAATCCCTCCCAAAAATGTTTAAATCTTATTTAAACATTATTCCCCTATTTATTAATTATTTAATTAATAAATTGACCAAAAATCTCAAAATAAATAATTTATTTATTTTTTGCCCAAAACTTGGCCAATTTCCTTAAGACCACTAACCTCTTCCAAAATCTTCTAATCCTTCTTTAATTTCGATTAAAGGCTAATCCCATCATTTCCTAACCCTAATCCCAACTCAAGAATATTTAATTAAGATTAAATATTAATCCTAATCCTAATCACCCCCCTAATCTTGTCACATTTCCTAACCAAGGTTAGCCAACTCCTAAGCTTAACCCAAAGTCAACAAACTTCTAGAAACTTCTCTTACATGCATTAAATGCATTTAAAACCTCCTTATCCCTCTTACATGCATTTATGATGCATTTAAGAAGCCCCTCACCCCTTTCTTACACCCTTTGACCTTAGGCACATTTCCCAAATTGTGCACATCCCTCCCATCTTTCAACCCAATGCCCTTGTGACACTTGTCACAAGGAGGTGGCCCTGAACTAGCACAATCCATGTGCTCCCCTTTGAATGAATCTTGGCCTCTCTTAAGGATTTTGATCCTGGCCACTCATTCCCCCTTAGGAAAGCCTATAAGTACTCCTCATTTCCAAGAGCAAATAATGCATTCACCTTTTATTTCAAGCATTGTTATCATGCTCATTTAGCTCTAGACTTAGCATAATCATCCTAATTTAGTTTACTTTCAAGCACTTTAGCTCATCTTAATATAGAACTAATGGATTAACTTAGTTTACTTCTTGTTTATGCATCATATCACATTTACTTTAAGCTTAAAAATCTACTTAATCATACTAGTTGCATAATCTTGAGTTCTTGAAGCCTTAGGGGCAATTTTGGGTGTTCTACCCAATATTGTTCCATTTATGGGGTTTTCATGAAGCTTAAATCCTCCAAATCTACATTAGGAAGATGCTCCAAGTTCTTTGAGAGCATACCCACATTCTTTTAAATGAGCAAATCAAATAGTGCATGGGTGCATCTGTTTTAGCTCAATCTAAGGTGGCTTAGTTTAGAGTTTTCTTTGTTTTGGATTGATTTCATGCTAGGTTAAAATCTAATGTTTGTTTGGCTTGAGTCTTTTCAAAACGGGTATCCTCAAAAGCCTTGTCCACATTCTGGCACACCCGGTGGGACTCTAACCCACAATCACTTGATTATATCATACTTTGTATTCTTGTATTTGCAGGAAACAGGAGAAATGTCACCTACACACAGTTCAGTCATGCCTACAAAGAGTTTGATGACGCCTACAAGCTCTGTATCAATGCCTATTTTCTGAAGATTTCTGTGCTCGATAACTTCTATTCTGTCTCAAATTTATTTTCTGTATCCTGCAACAAAATTGCTTACGCCTGTAAGATAAACATTCACGCCTCTGCATGTAGAAGTCTCACCTGCAATCATTGCATTATGGCCTTTAATCATTACATTATCACCTTGTTAGCTTGTGGTGACTAATCAGGAAAGTACTGTACACTTTTCCTCCCGACCTCGCCGGGGTTCGGGGGGAAATTTTTTTTGAGGCCGACTACTTTTTTCAGTTTTTTGGGCCGACTACTTATAACTCATTCTAACCCTAAAGCGGGAAAATATTGTATAATATGGCTTAGGGTTAGGGATTTTCATGATGTATGATTTTAGTACTTGCGGCAGAATTGGGCTATAAGGGATTACGGATTGTAATCAGGTTGTAATCACTGGATAATAATAATAATATTGGACTCACTGTTGGTGGACGTAGCCCAGGGATTGGGTGAACCACGTTAAATCTGTGTGCCATTATGTTCTATTCTGTGTGGTTTATTATTTTCTGATATTAGTTATATTTGCACATAATTGTTATTTCTGCCTTGTTAATCCTAACACGCCTTTCATTTATCGCCTGTAAACATTTCACTGTCACCTATGCATGTTTCACTATCGCCTATGCATGTTTCACTGTCACCTATGCACATTTCACTGTCGCTTATGCATGTTTTACTCTCGCCTGTGCATGTTCCATTGTCACCTACACATTTTTTTCTATTGCCTATAAACAAGTTACTGTCGCCTATATGCAAGTTCCTGTTGCCTATGATCTTTTTTTTGTCGCCTATGTACAAGTTCCTGTCGCCTATGAACATTTCTCTATCGCCTATACACAAGCTCCTGTCGCCTATATACAAGTTCATGTCACCTATGATCTTTTTTCTGTCACCTGTACACAAGTTCCTGTCACTTGTGAACTTTTTCATGTCGCCTATGCCAAAGTTCCTGTCGCCTGTGAACTTTTTCGTGTCACCTGTGCACAAGCTCCTGTCACCTATGAACTTTTTCCTGTGCACAAGTTCTTGTCGCCTTTGAACTTTCAAGTTCCTGTCACCTTTTCTCTCAGATTGATATTGGATTCATTTTTCTTAAGCAAAAGTAAAAAACAAATCTTGAATGAAATAAGGGAAATGAACTTAGGTCCTAAAGTGTCATTATCATTTCAAAAATCAAACACAATCTTGAATGATCTAAATTGGAAAGAAAAGCATCCCTATTCCTTCTTCTTTGAATTTTAGTTCAAACAAAATCTTGAATGATCTAAGGATAAAACAAAGCTCTTTTCAAAGTTCTAAATCAACACACAAATCTCAATCTTGAATGCCTAAAGGAAAGAAATTGCAATCGCTCAAATCGTTTACTTTTTGGAGAAAGAACAAATCAAACCTTAAACACTTGTGTCTTCAATTTCAAAGTTCAAACTCACTTAATCAATTTGGAAAAAAGAACAAACTTGCTTGATGTGCATTTAGGAGTTTTTCAATTCTTGCAAAATCTTTGTTAAAGTAAGCAACGTAGAACATTTGAACTTGGACAAGTTCACTTGTTCTACTTTTAGCGAGGCCTGTCCAGGGAGAAAAGGGCTTCCTCCTCGGAGAACAACCTCAAACCGATATCCCCCCGGGCTGGTATATAAATAAAGTGAAGGCAAAAAGTACTCACTTATATCTCCTAATCCATGGGCGTTTTGTGCCAAATGCAAATGTTTAGGGATAGGTAAATATTCCTCCCCCAGCATTGTTGGCTAGGCTCTTAAGTGAGTCACAGGCGGTCAGCATAACCGGGTATGGAGACTCCATAGAACTATTAAAAACTTGATAAAATAGAGGCTACCCTATCTACATCCGAAAGTATCAAAATCCTTGTGCAAGGACCGATTCCAAGGGGTTTACCAGGTCACCTCAAGATTACTCACCATTTGTATTCCCTTCTAGGGGGTACCAAGCTGTGGGCAAGCAATTTTGATACTCACCTTCCTTAGGTAGATCTGTTTGAAGTGCTTGATAGTCAATACTCCGTGAAAACATTGTTGGAACATACACTTTCAAAGCTTTATCAAAGTCAGTTATCCTATTTGTATCCCGCAAGGTTGCTTTGCCCCTTGTGGAGATTGCTTTTCCAAAAGTCTTGTTTATCTATCCTTTGCCATTGGAAAACATTGAATCAACCTACCAACTTGGTACTCAAAAAACCTTACAGGAATCAGATATCCAAGAAGCCTTTTGTCTCAAACCAAACTTATTAGAATTTCCCCGAGTTATGCCCAATTTGATCAAACATCTGAAAGCTAAGTTACCCAAATCCAAGGATTATCAAGAGAAGAAAGTTGCAGAAAGAAACCTTAAGAGCCATCAATCCTCTATCCAAGCAACCCAAGTAGAAGAAAAATATCAAGAAAGGCTTGATAATATTGGCTATAACGCAAGAGTCAAACAATTTGCCTACCGATTCCGAGTGAACTATCGCTACATCAACCTTGAAAGAGAAGATTAGCTAGATCCATCACATGTCCATTCTACCTTCAGATCTCAAAATCCTATCTCGACAGTCCTTCATCCTAGTCTCATCCTAATTTCATCCCCACATCATCACCAAACCTTAGTTGCATTCTGGAAACCTTCTTAGTTGCATACGCCATCATCTTCCTAGCAGCATCATAGATCATCCATCCCAGTTGCATTTACATCATCCTTTTAGGAAGAACATTGTTTCATCATCCTTCACCATCTTTCCATTAGCAATCCACAATCAGAATCCCAAATCCTTGATCCAAATCCAGCATCCATCATCCAAAATAGAATCCACCATCCTTTGCACCAAATCCAGAGATCCAAATCCACAAGCACTTAGTGTTCAAAACCTTTGAGTTGTTTCCATCCCTTATCCTAAATCAGAAATTATCCCCTTTTTGACAGAGCATTGTCTGAAGGAAATCCAACTTGTCCTTGCACAGCCTCATCATCTTGAGCAAGAGATTGGCTTGTATTGATAAGAATCCAGTTGACCGAAGATCATTAGTCTATCCTAGGTTGGCCAAATTCCATCACTGATCCTCCATTGGGAAAAATAGCAACTCATTGTTGACACTTAGTAATCTTCCACCAGCATCCCACCAATCCTCCACCCAATCTTGACCCAAATCAGAGCATCCCACCAAGCCTCCATCATCACCAAGCATCTCACCAATCTGTCACCATCGTCCATCATCCCTCCAATCCTTGCATTGCATTCTAGAAGTTCATTCATCCTTAGAAGTTCCTTAAGCTTGCATCCATCATTCTTTAGCATCTTTAGGAAACATCTTGCATCCATCTAGCATCTACATCTCCATGCCTATCGAGACAAGATTCGGATCTAGAAAAAGAAGGAACATGAATCCTTATCCAATCAGCAGCACATCTGATCTCAACATTTTTACTAGCGCAATGGTAGCCTATGATCCCCAAATACAAACTGGAAATACATGGGATGATCCCAATATCCCCTTGGCTCCTTTGGCAATAGAAACATTTGTGAATCATCCAGAGAATCCACCAGTAGTTAATGCACTCATGGCCCAAAACCAGCAAAGCATGTTCACTAACTTTGCACAAGCGCATACTTCTATTCCACCATATCTCCATCCTCGCATTCCCATAAGTACTATCCAAATCCCAACACAAGTATACTCCCCATTCATCCAACCATTCCTTGATCCAACCTTACAAACATCACAAGAAACCTCCGCCATTCCCCTTCTTCTACAAGGAAGCTTTGCAAATCTCGTAACACAAGCTATAACACCATCTACTCCATTCCCTATCACAGGTACATCATCCGACATGGCCACTCAAGCTCTTGCACAAATCCAACACTTGTCCCAGAATCAACTTCCACCTCTTACACAAACCTTTGCACAAGAAGTTCCACCATCTTCCATAGGCCAAGCAGCACCTTTCACTCCAGGAGGGATGCAATCATCCTTCCCCTTCACTTCACAAGCTTCCACATCCACACCTTTTGTGCTAGGAGGGGCACAATCATCTTTTCCTTTCAATCCCCAAGCTTCAGCATCCACACCTTCATTTCAGGGGTCAACACAATTGTTTCCCTCTTTCACCCAGCAAACCTCTACATCATCTACTCCAGGGGCTGCGTAATCATTCCCCTGTCAAAATCAGCAAACTTCCACATCACCTTTTTCATGGGGAACACAAGTGTCCTCTCCATTCTCCCCCCAGAAAGCATCTACCCAGGCACAAGCCCAGCAAAATTCCTTCACCACGGGAATGCCTTCCATGGGTTTTTCCAATCCACCATTCATATCCCAAACTCCCATTACATCTACCTTCTAGGCATCTGCTACAACACAATTCCCACCTCACACTGGTTCTCATTGGGGTCTCACTCAAGAAGACATGAAAGCCTTTGGAATACCAACTCACTCTCCTACATCCGTGTTTGCAAACCAACAAGCCACCTTCTCACAAGCAGCACAACAGAAACCATCTCAACCTCCACCAACTTCATCCTTCACAAGCTATCCATTCCCAACACCCAGTGCCTCTTAGCAAGTTCCTCCACCTCAGCAACAAAGTTCCTCCCATTTCACAAGTCATCTTGCCCAGCCACCCTTTGCTTCAAGCTTCCCTACATCAGTTCCACCCTTAAGCAATGCGAGAATGCACCCGACCTATATCGGTCAACCACAGAGCCAAGTTCAGCAAGGACCATCTTATCAACAAGCTGCATCATTCCACCAGCCACCCCCACAGCAACCATACTTCCAGTCATAGCAACAAACCCCCATCATTCCCCAATAGCAACAAGTTTCCTCCTATTAGTTATAGCAGCAAGTCCCCGTCATCCCACAACACCAGCAAGCAGTCCCGCATCCTCCACCGCAATATCCCCCTATATTGCATCAGCAATATCCCCAGCAAACATCACTCCAAAATCCACTCCAATGTACCTATCCCACTGGGCCATCTCCATATCCCACTCCACAATACCCACCTCAAATGGGAGTATCCGCTCCAACACCAATCAATGCCAAGTGGGAAGCCATGAAGAATGCTCTTAAGGAGCTTCAAACCAGTACTGATAGCAAAACCTACAAGTTTGAGGAGGTGTGTCCTTATCTGTTTGACCGATCCATTTTCGCTATACCTTTCCCCAAGCACTTTGAGACACCTAAATTTGATAAATATCGAGGGAAAGGAGATCCAGTCAACCATATTAAAGAATTCTATATGGCATGCCAAGAAGTAGCTTACAGTGATAACTATCTCTTACGCCTATTCCCCAAAAGCTTGGGAGGAACTGTTGTTGAATAGTTCTACAAAATACCATGTGGGACTATCACAACCTTTGCTAAACTTTCTGAGAAGTTCATTGCCCACTATGCCCACAATGTTGAGAATGAGTTGACCTTGTTAGATCTCTGCAACTCAAAATAGAAAGAAGGAGAAAGCCTATCAGAATACTTGCAACGATGGTAGAACCTTACCACCAGGTTATCATACCAGCCACCTGAAAAACATTTGACCAAAATCTTTATTGATAATCTACATCCTAAGCTGTCCCACTTCATGAGGATGAATTGTCTCCAAACCTATCAAGATATTAAGAGCAAGGGGATAGGTATTGAAAAGGCCCTCCTAGATGAAGGCACGATCCAACACTTCAAAAGTGATGCCCAAAAACCCAGCAATGATAAATCTCATTACTGGAATCGTAACAAGAACATTGTTACAGATGGAGCCACTGATACCAAGCATGTCCAATTTGTCGTGGCTAGTCCTCCATCAACTCCTGCATACCAACAACAACAAGCACCCATCTATCAGCAACCTCCTCAAGTCCATCAGCAACCCATGCAACAATATCATTCTCAGAATAATCAATAGAATTATCAGCAGCAAGCCCATCAAGCTTATCAAGGTAATCCAAACAATCAGGTCAATGTGATTAATGTTGCTCCCAAACAACACAAGCCCAGAGCTCAGAACAATCCAAGGAAGACCTTCACACCACTGGGTGAACCTCTGGATGTTATCTTTCACTGAATGGCCAAGGCCAACTTGATCACGTTTCCACCAATCTAGCCAGTTGATGATACCACTCCCAAGCCTGATTGGTACAAAGATCACGAATACTGTGATTTTCATCATGTCAAAGGACACACTACTTTGAAGTGTATGAGACTCAAAAACTATATCCAAGATCTCATTGATCAAAAAGAGATTCAAGTAGATGCACCCGCTCAAGCCTCGCCAAATGCCAATTTACAAATCTATCAGAATGTGTTCCCACAACACAATGCTGGGAAGAACCAAGCTAATACCAATCATCCCCAGAATCATGGTAAAGGCAAGCAAGAAGATCACACTACTGCCTACATCAATTATGATAAATTGGATGTATAACCCAAGTTGAGCCCACAGTCAATTCCATCCATGTCAGAGGAGTGGATCGTCAATGTGCTGTTACTACCCACAGAGGCCAAATCACTGTTGCTGGTGCCCGTCCAAGGCCAGTACACAATGCACACAATGCATAGTATAACCTCATAGAACATCTTGGGAATACACCAGCCCAAATACCCATCTTGGACCTTCTCCGCACTTCACCTCTCCATCAGGAGATCCTTGACCAAGCTCTCAAAGAAGGACATGTCCCCACAGACATTAACACCACCCAGTTTGTGACCCTTGTGGGACATTTATCTATAGCCTGTGCTTTATCCTTCAAAACATCTGACATGCCAGACATTGCACCTGACCATACTCTCCCTCTCCGCATCACTGTCATGGTAAGAGACTTTTCCATCAAATGGGTCTTAATAGATAATGGCTCAGCCCTAAACTTGTGTACTTTGAAATTCATTCAGCAGATTGGGTTCACACAGGCTGATATAACACATGAAGTAATCACTATCAAAGCCTATGACAACTTGGAGCATACCTCTGAAGGTACTATTACTTTGCCTATTCAACTAGGCCTAGCAACACATGATACCATTTGCCATGTTGTTGATCTTGACCTACCATTCAATATCATCCTAGGCCGACCATGGATTCATTCCATCAAGGCTGTACCATCTACATACCATCAGTGCATCAAATTTTTGCATCAAGGCACTGAGGTTACCATCCATGTTGATCCCCAACCCTTCGCATACTGTCATGCAATGGAAGCATCATTCCCTCACTCCACTCATTGTCCTAGAACTGACATTGGTACTTCTATTGCCAGTTCGTCCTGATCCCATTGCGATCCAGAAACCATTCTCACCTCCACCCTCTCTTCCATCAAGATCAATAACCAGGGATGTGGTGAATACAACCTACATGATGCATTTTCCATAGGGGCCCTCCCGCTTGATCCACATACACAAGGGTGCCCGAGTCACCAAAGCAAGCCTGTTGAAGAGCTTCATGAAATCAAGAGAATCAGATCCATGACTTTTGAATCCCATGGCAACATCAATAGTCAAGAGATGGATCCTGACATCAATAGGTGGTTGTACAAAGATCCCCCACCACCTGACACTCAACTTCTTGGCTATTTCAAAGATAAATATCTGAAACAACATAAGTATACCATTGAACAATGGAACTACGAAGGCGGTGGTCTAGGACCACAAGAAGGCGGTGGTCAATATCCCATCATAGCATCAAAGAATCCTGAGCATTAGGGTCTTGGCTTTAATACCCCTCGCCTGCATATACAAGGGCCTAATACCACAATTGGGGGCACCAACATGACTAGCGTTCCCCTCTTAAATAGCCAGGATGACCTCGTAGAGATCAAAGACATCCCTGAAGAGAAAGAAATTAGATCCTATGATGATATCTTTGATGATGACACCCTCCTAGGGACTTCTGTCCTCCAACAACTTGCCATCAATCTCATAGAACTTCCCCTCATTCACCCTCAACTCATAGATTGGGACCATCCAAGCATCGCACACATCAATGAGTTCCAGAGCATGAAAACACTCCTAGAGTTCATGAGGGCATCAAGCCCACAATCAGTTCAAAATTCAGAGTCAACTCACATCTATAAGCTTGACCCAGAAGGATACTTTGAGGAGGAGGCAAGCTTTAGCTACAAAAGTGAAATAGAAAAATTAAAACATGAGTCCTTACGTGAAAACCCTTTTGGGGCACATTCTGATTCCAAAATAGTAAAAATAAAGAGCGTATCTTCTAGTGGAAACTTGGCAATTCAAGCGCTAGAAGATAAAGACTTGCCTCTTCCTCCTATACAAGATTACTGACCTGAGCAGTCACCTATCATCATAGAAGAAACCAAGCCAGTCAACTTGGGTATAGAGGAATGTCCAAGAATCACCTACATTGCGGCCAACCTGATAGAGGGTGAAGAAATGGCTTTCATTGCACTCCTTAGAGAATCAATTATAAATTTTGCATGGTCATATGCACACATGCCTGGGCTTGATCCTAATCTTGTCGTCCATCATCTAGCAGTGGATCCTAATGTCAAGCCAGTAAAGCAGAAGCTAAGGAAAATGCATCCAAAAGTCACCTTATTAGTCAAAACAGAGCTTGAGAAACTCCTCCAAGCCAAGATTATCAGAGCTATAGATTACTTCGATTGGATCTCTAACATGGTGCTTGTCACAAAGCCTTCAGGTGACATCAGAATATGCACAGATTTCAGGGACCTGAACAAGGCATGTCCTAAAGATGATTTCCCACTACCAAATATAGACATGATTGTAGATCTTATAGCGGGTCATGAAATGTTGTCACTAATGGATGGCTTTTTCAGGCTACAATCAAATTCATATAGTAGAATCAGATCAACATAAAACAACATTCACAACTCCATGGGGTACCTTCTGCTACAACATGATGCCATTCGGGCTAAAGAATGCAGGAGCCACATATCAAAGAGCGATGACAACAATCTTCCATGACATGATCCACAAGATTCTAGAAGACTATGTGGATGATATTCTTGCAAAATCAAAGACATGCCATGAACACCTTGACATTCTTGAGAGTGTGTTTGATCGCCTGCAGCACCATGGGTTAAGGCTCAATCCAAAGAAATGTGTCTTTGGTGTTACATTTGGAAAGCTCCTAGGTTTCATAGTATCACGACGAGGCATAGAGATTGACCCTAAAAAGGTCAAAGCAATAACAGAAATGCCTCCACCAAGAACACTCAAATAGCTCAAAAGCCTACAGGGAAAGCTTCAATCAGTGTGTCGATTCATTTCTCAACTAGTAGACAAGTGCCAACCTTTTACGCATCTCTTATGCAAAGACACAAGCTTCAAATGGGATCCCATATGTCAGAGAAGCTTTGATAAGCTCAAGGAGTATCTAGCCAATTCTCCAATCCTAGTACCACTAGTTCCAGGATGTCCTCTCATACTCTACATCTCAGCAACCACTACAGCACTGGGGGCACTCCTAGCTCAACATGATGACGAAAACAAAGAGAGAGCCATCTACTACATTAGTCAAACTCTTGTCGGCTATGAGCTTAATTACTCACCCATGGAAAAAGCATGCCTTGCAATGGTTTTTGCCACTCAAAATCTTAGACATTACATGCTCATTCACACAATTAGGCTCATTTCAAAGGTGGACCCCCTCAAATATCTACTATTAAGGACAACTCTCACAGGCCTATGGAAAAATGGGTCATGTTACTCAGCGAGTTTGACCTCCAGTACATAGATCAAAAAGCAATCAAGGGGCAATTCATTGCCGATTAGCTAGCAGAGGCACCACTGGTGGATGCTTATCCACTAATCATGGAATTCCTTGATGAACACTTATGTATGATCGAAGAGCAGCCCATGTGGAAACTATACTTTGATGGCTCTTACACATCACATGGATCAGGGGCAGGAATCTTATTCATCACACCTGAAGGTGACTACATTCCAAAATCATTCAAATTGGGATTCCCATGTCCCAACAACATTGCAGAATATGAGGCACTCATCTCCGGTCTCAAAATAGCTATTCAGTGGAATATCACAGAACTGCAAGTGTTTGGAGATTCACAGCTGATTATCAAGAAAGTCCTAGATGAATATCAGATAAAGGATGACAAGCTGCTCCCTTACAAAGAACTCGTGGACAAATTGAAAGAGCACTTCCTAAATCTACAATTCACACAGATACCAAGACTTCAGAACAAAGTGGATGACGCAATGGCAACCATTGGATCCTTGTTAGAAATCCCACGCGACACATCATAGTATGAATTCCTAGTCGAGCAACTACATACACCAGCTTATGAGAATGCCAATGCAGAAATGGTGTGTGTCTTGGTTGGTCCCTAGTCCCCGTGGTACCACGACATCCATGCATATCTAAAGAATGGTATCATATCTCCCCATCTCACCAATAACCAATGCCAAAACCTTATTCCCAGAGCTTCTCGCTACTCTCTTGTAGCCAACACCCTTTATCGTTGAGGGTATCACAATATCCTCTCTAGGTGTTTAGATTCAAATGAGGTCATCCTAGCTTTACAAGAGGTGCACGTTGGAATTTGCAGTGCCCACACGAGTGGCATGGTTCTAGCTAAGCAGTTGCTTTGAGTTGGGTATTATTGGCCAACCATGGAACATGATGCTTGTGAGTTTGTTAGAAAATGTTTACCATGTCAGCAATATGCAAATTTGATTCATGCACCAGCACAAGACTTGTAGCCCATTGCGCCACCTTGGCCATTTTCATGTTGGGGCTTTGACCTTGTCGGCTTAATAACTCCCCTTTCCTTAGATGGACACAAGTACATAATAACTGCCACAGAGTACTTCACCAAATGGGTTGAAGCAATTTCGCTCACCCTAACCACTGGCATCCAAATATCTAAGTTCATCCTTTACCACATCATTTGTCACTTTGGCATACCATCTACCATCTTCATAGACCATGGCACACGTTTTGAAAACCAGCATGTGGATGATCTATGTGCTAGACTCCACATCCATCACCATTTCTCCAGTCCATATTTCCCTCAAGGAAATGGCTAGGCTGAGGCCACCAACAAAACTATCTTGAAAATCCTCAAGAAGGTTGTCAATGATTCTGGTCGTGAATGGCACCTCCAAATCAATCCCACCCTTTGGGCCTACCATACTTCTTATCGCACTCCCATAGGCACCACCCCATATTCCCTTGTATATGGTGCCGAAGCCATTTTGCCGATCAAGGTTGAGCTCCCATCATTGCAGGTCTTCATGAAGAACTACACCACTGATGAAGACTATCATGTGGCCCATCTCACACAGCTAGACCTATTAGATGAAAAGAGACAACAAGCCTATGATCACCTGGTTGCATACTAGAATCGACTCAAAAGGAGTTATAACAAGAAGGTCCATCCTAGACAGTTCTAGGTCGGTGACATGGTCCTCAAAGAAAATCAAAAAGTCCAAGAAAATTGAGAAAAGAAAGGCAAGTTTGAGCCTACTTGGCTGGGCCCCTATGTTGTCACAGCATGCTTTGGCTCTGGAGCTTATCAACTATCTACACTAGAAGGTGAGCCTTTGAATGACCCAATCAACATCATACATCTGAAGAGGTTCTATGCCTGAACCAGATCCTACATATTCAGAAAATCCATAAAAATTGGAAAAAGCAGAAAAATACAAAAAAATCAACAAAGGAAAAAAAAAAGAAAATAATCATCCAATGGTGAAAACTTGGCAATTCAAGCACCTTGGACAAATATGTTGGTGAAAACCTGGCAAACAGGCACCATACATAGTGGACTGAGTCATTATCTATCAAACTCCCATCCCCCCCATCCCACTATCTCAGTCCTTTTTCTCCCATCCCCATCCCCATCCACCATCCCCTCGCTTTCCTCTTTTTCATAATCCTCAAGCAAATCCACAATCCCACCTGCACATATCTTGTACCCTATCTTGTACCATATCCTGTATATCCTGTATAGCGTGATCCTTCCTGTATATCCTATATAGTGAGATCTTCCTATCCACAATCCTGAGCTTCTGTCCATATCCATTGTATATCTTTTCCCGTCTATTGTACATATCCTCGTGTCTTGTTGTACATAGTCCTTGTCAATCCTACTACCGCATTTGATCAGAATACTTTGTCCTACCCAACCTTGTACTTCAGCAACATCAATTGTCAACTATTCTTGATCCCAGTGATTATTCTTTGACTTCATCATTTGCCCAGCAACCAACAACACTCTTTCTCTCATCAATTAGTGGGTCCTTGAGGATGTATCCTTCCTCCTATCAGACCTAATCTTTCACCAAGCACACTAGGTCCGTGTCGCTGTATCCTTCCACACATTCAGACCAATCTTCCCATCATCAATCCAATCTATCACATCAAATCTTTCTCCTTGGCAAAGGATGTCCTTTTGGAGTTGTCATTTTGGTCTTGGATTTTGTCCTTTAGATCTTGTTAATCTTTTACGGCTTCTTGTTGTTCTCTACTCAAAGTCGCCATGATCCTTTATATCATGGTGTGCTGCGAATGAGGATACTTTGGGGCAAGGTCTTTTGATCTTTTGCTTCTGCCTGCAGGTCAGTCATGTGTTTATGGTTTCTCCAGCATCGTTTCTACCATGCCTCCTTCTCGGGATCATGTGTGATGTTGGGGCAACCTTGCGTGTCTTTTTAGCATCAGTCCTATGCAATGTTGGTGACATGGCCTCATGATCCCAGTATCCTTGGTAGGTCTCTAGCATTGCTATATTAAACTAGGTTGTGCTCTCCACATTTGCACTTGGAGCTTCCCCCAATCCCCTGCATCTTGCATCATCTAGATTAATCTTTAAAGAAATGGATGAGTTTTCTTTGAAGAAATGGATGAGTTTCCTTCAATCCTTTGGTCGAAGGATGATGTACCATCTTAAAATGGAAGCACTTCCATGTTAAGAGTGTTTAGCCCTCCGAGTGAGTAGTTTGGGTCATGTCAAGCACCTGGAATCAGCTCTTTTCTTGGATCATACTTGTTCTACTTTCCTCTATCCTTGATTTTCACTCCAATCTGCATTTCATAACATTCTAGGTCTGGATCTTGAGGTTTTTGACCATAAGGTCAAAGTCGACCTTAGGGGGTCAAAGTTGACCTCTATCCTAACCTAGTCAAGATCGACCTTGACCCTAACTTGGTCAGTTCCAACCTTGTCCTTGACCCCCTGACAAAATTTCAAGATTCCTTGATTTTCGGGTGTCGGGTTTTCAGGGATATTTGTTTTCCTGCCTCCAAGTCGGCCATTTCGGGTTTCGGAATGATAAATACTCAAATTGCATTTAATCTAGGTATATTTTTTAAAGGTTAGGACCTAATTGGGATTTAATTCTCCAAGGTGGCCCCTCTAGAGGATTGTGCCCTAGTTCACTATAAAAGGAGGCCTTCTTCTCTCATTTTCTCCATCTCATTCTATCATGCTCAAGCACTCTCAAGCAAGGTGATTAAGCAAGCATTCATTCAAGTCCTCTTCTCCATCCAAGTTCTCCATTGAAGATCAAGGATTCAATCATTCAAGCCATTGAAGCAATTTGGTTCAAGCATTCAAGATTCATCATTCAAACCCTAGATCTAGCCATCATGATGTTGTGATCTTCCTTCAAGATCCTTTTGTCCATCTTCAAGATCCATTCATTCTTATATCAAGGTGGATTCCAAGCATATAATCATGGAGGTTTCATTTTACCATTGCTATGTTCAAGCTTTCATATCAATATACTTGTTTACATTCGAAATACAATTACATATCTATCGAATTACATAGCTTCATTGTTAGATCCATTTCTACTACTTGCTAGCATTCTTATTTCAATTTCAATATTAAGGTTAATTCCAAACCGGGGTTTGACCAAGGAAAACCTCTCAAAAAAACAACAAAAACCCTCTTTTTCTTGTAGGTACAAGTGTAGAATTTTGGATCTGAGAGTAGATTTGGATACCCTTTTCGATGAACTTCCAGGATCTACAAACAAAGTCAGAATCGACCTTCAAATAAAGAATGTAGCCTTTGACCTTTTATGAGGGTCAAAGACTACCTGCCATCAGAAAGACAAAATATTTCTAGGTTTTCTTCATCTTAGCATTTCCAGTTCGAAACAGGTTGCAGAATTGCCTGAAAGTACACACATACATAAAAAATTGGCATTTTCTAGATTTTTCCTAATTTGAGGTTAGTATTTGTATTTCAATTATTTCAAATTCCGAACACTTCAATTCTACCATAGGGAAATATAGGGTTTTTCTCTCTCTCTCTTTCATATTCTCCATAGATTGATTCGATTGTGCATTAACCTTTTGGTTGATCAAATTGGATCTCTCCTTTGGGAATTTGGATTTAAGAGTGAATCTCATATTTCCCTCATACACATTTACATTACATCATACACATTCTAAATAGAGGTGATTCCATTTTACCCCTATTCATTTTAGTGAACTCGACATACTTACCCCTTTTCTTTTGTGGAATTAGATGCCCTTTTGTGTTAGATTTTAGATCCTTTCTTGCATTTAGATTAGATCTAGTTTATGTTGTTGCACTCAAAAATACAAAAAATCTATATATTTAATTAAATCCAAAAATATTTCTTGCATTTCATTTTCTATGGCGATTGTTAAGATGCTTTGGTGTGTAGTTATGTTCTTTATTACTCTTCTTTTAGCATCTCTTTATAATACCTATGATGTTTATGAGAGTATCATTCACTTCATTATGTTGATGACCCTTCACTTTTCTCTCGCTTATGCTTTTGTGAAGATGACCGACACTAGTCTACCTACATTTAAAACCTTCATTAGAGATTTATGTGGTAGCCTTATTAATCTTTTGGATTATGTGAAGAATTGGGTAGATGATACACCATCTTCTAATTTTCCTGATCCTAATCCTATCAATCCTAATCCTAATCCTATCAATCCTAATCTTAATCCTATCAATCCTAATCCTAATCTTCCTAATCCTAATTTGATACCTAATTCTCCATCTGTTCATTCTCACTCTTCCCATACTTATGATGGGATTCAAGATATAGTTCAAGATGCAAATGTGCAAGATTTCTTTGATTTACCTTCTCCTCCAATTCATGATGATATTAAAGGAAAGGGTAAAGAAACTTCTTCCAAACCTATTATCCCACCTTATGCAACCTTTACTCATGAACATGATAAACAATCACCTCCAGTAGAAGCTTTACATAATATGTACACTGCCAGATATAATATGGTGAGTAAACAAGGTTATAAAGGTTTAGGGCTTGGAGTTAATGAGCATGGTATTAGGTTTCCAGTTCATAGACCCCCTAAACCAGATATGTATGGTGTTGGTTGTTCCAAATCTCAAGTTAAGGTAGATGATGCTAAACATCTGTTGGAAATATTCAGGAATTAACCGAGTTACTGAGAGGGGAGGGGTGAATCAGTAACTCCAAATTTTCTTTCAATTACAGATGTATTAACATGTAATTTACTTTAACCTTTGCATACAGAAAGCATGAAACTTAAAAGCATTCACAATAATGACACATAAATTTGGTTACCCAGAAACCTTCCAAAAAGAAAGTAAAACTGGGGTGGGGATGAAACCCACAAAGCTTTAGTACTAACTTGCTCGGTTTGCACTGTCTTGTTCGGTTTGCACTGTCTGCTCAGTTTGCACTGTCTGCTCGGTTTGCACTGTCTGCTCGGTTTGCACCCAGAATGCAAATAAGTGTTGTCACTAGTGGCAATTCTGCTTAATGCCAACAATCTCCCCCTTTGGCATTAGTGACAAAAACACTTATTGGCCAAAACTTATATACATGAATCATGCTGAGTTTTATTTTGATTTTTCAAAATTTATCTTTGTTATAGGGCTTTATACATTGTCTCCCCCTTTCAATGTGCTAACTTTTTCTATACAAATATTCTTCTATACATATATCTCTCTCTATACATATCTCCCCCTTTTTGGCGATAATGCCAAAGGTGCATATACAAGTGATTTACAGAGAGAATCCAAAATTTGATAGAAAATCAGAATGTACCTTCATTATTAGTGCCAGGGTTCTGTCCCAACTTTCTTGCAGAATCTTGCATGTTTGGATTGCAACTTGGACTTCTGCAGAGAGTTCAATCATGTGATCTGCTATAGAGAACTGATTGTCATGAATCAATGTTTTGGAATGTTCAATGTGCTTATACATTGTATTCATGATGGGAAGGATCATGTTCTGGATGTCTAGCAGTGTGGACCGGATCCTTGTGTCTTCTTTTAGTAGATCTGACTACATATTTGATAGATATGAGACTTTCATGTGATGAGCAGAGCTTGAACTTGGTTCAAGTTGCAGCTTCTGTATGCTGATCTTCATATCCTCATCCATTTTATTCATTTTATCCTTAACATCCTTTGTGAACTCGGCAATATTGCACAGTCTGGCCAAAAGAGAGGTGATATTTGAATAGGTAGATTCAATATTTGACAAATCTGAAGACAATTCCACTTGATTAATAGCTATGTGCTGAGCAATGTGCTCAAGCACTTTATTGTTGAATCTCTTCTCGGCTCTTTCAACTAACTTTTCTGTCCCAGATGAGTCCTCGTTGTATTTATTTACTGCTTCAGCTAATTGTAGCAAAACATGCTGAGAGGAGTCTACTTTAATGCCTAATGCATCAGACAAAATGTCTTTAGCATCTTTAATGATTTGATATTCCTTGTCTCTTTCCTCTTTAAGCTTCTTTTGCTTTGCTTTCCTTTGGAGGATTTCACCTATATTTTGCATTTGGTCCGCTGATAGATTTGCAAAATCTAATGTTGGAATCTCTATTTCTTCATCTAGGTCTATATCCTCTACTATATTCTTAACCAAAAATTTTATACTCGGTAGAGCCTTAAGCTTATCTGTACTTAATGCCTTAGTAGTAGTGACAATAGACATAGTTGGACTGGCTATAGAGACTGGCACATTGTCTACTGGAGAACTTAAAATATTTACACTTGTAGAATCAAAAATTGGAATACTTACAACTGGAAAACTTGGTGAAATGGGAGACTGCAACTCGGTAGAAGAAATGGTGGTTGCTTCTATTGTTGCCATAGGTGATTGGACAAAATTTGAAGTTGTCACAACCATGCTTGAAGGTGTCTCCGGGCTAGATGTAGAAACTTTTACTGGAGAGGTAGGAAGGGATGCAATGACTTTTGCTGCTATCCTCACAGTATCATCTACCTCAGTGGCTTCTTCTTGTTCATCACTGTCATCTTCAATATCTTTTATTATTACTGTTTCAATACTCAGTTGGTGAAGGTGGTATATGTTCTTCCATGTGGCATTTGCAGCCTTCACAACCAATTCGATATTGTTGATCAAAATCAAACAAGTATTGAACCTTAGTGTCATCTTATTTTCATTTTCTTTTAATGCCTTCTTTACTTCATCATTTTTCAAGCTCAGCATTAACTGTCTCAGGGTTTGATCAAATATGTCTATCACAGTTTGCTTGGCATTGCTCCATCTCATTTTTATTGGATCTAATAGAACTACTGGAACCTATGGGGCTATATCATCAGGAGAGTATTTCCACTATCCCATCTTTTCAATAATAGCATCTTCTATTTCCTTCTGTTCTGTTTCCGATCTGGTTTCATATTTAAAAGATTTTATGTTACTTACTCCAGATTCTGATCCGTCTCTAAAAAGTTTGATCCTCTCTTGAAAGTTTAGAGGAGGCCTTTTGAATACTATATCTTTGTCTGCCTTATCTTTATCTACCTTACCTCTTGCACTTCTCCTTGTAAATACAGCAGTGGGAGGCTTAGGTGCCTTAGTGATGAATACCTTTCCTTTCTTCTTTGCAGGTTCTGGTTCCTCTATTTTCTCATCCTTTTCCTTTTCTTCTTCATCGATATCTTCTTTGTCCTCGGTTAGCATTTGCATTTTGGCTATCCTCTTCTTTCCTTTGTTTACCGCCTGTGGAAGTTTTATGCTTAATTCAATTCTTACCTTTGCTTCATCATATGTTCCAAAATATGGAGCTTTGGGATTAACAGGCTGATTAAGAAGGGCTTCAATGATATTCTTGGTTTCATCAATATTTACCTCATAAGGAAGAGGTTTTACATATACAGTCCTCGGTTTAGCTGCTTGAATATATACATTGTCACAATCCACCATAAAACAAATGTCATCCTTGTAATCTTCCACCAACTTCTGTGGAATCTGGAATTTGTCATTCATTTTCTCTTTGAAAGACTCAAAATAATTATCCATGATGCTTTCAAAATTTTCACCCATTTCTGAGATGTATTCATTTATTTCATAAAGGACTGGCACATCTTTTCTCCATACAACTTTTCCTTTAGAAGGGAAGAATTTTTGAACATAGAAGAATAAACAGACCAATAAGGATCCAAACTTACATGGATTTTTTTTGGAAGTTTGAATGCTTTCCATGTTTTTGTTAAACTGCTTTAACAATAAGTCTGCTAGGTCAAATGTTAAGTTATTCTTGACCACTTTGTATGCTAGGTCAATAGCTTCACAGGAGACACTATTCTGTCGACTTGAATTGTAAATCTTATGGGCAATTATGTGTGTACCAAACTTTAGTTCAGCATCGGTAATGCTACTAACTTTCATGCCTCTACCGTCCCACTCGGCTAGGGTTTTCTTTTCCAGTTCCGGCCGACCTAGGGTTTTGGTAGTTTTTGCTTTGTTCAACATGGGAAGACCGGTGATTTGATGAATCATCTTCTTGGTGATCTCTATGGGTTGCTCCAGCCAAATCTTGCCATCATGTATACGGCTGAGAATGTATCTAACCCATTTATCCTGAAAGTTTCGAGGCAAATGTGTAATGTGAACTAATCCCTTATCTTCCAGATGTTTGTGCTTGGGTTTCAGAATACCATCCACACACAGTTCTTCACGCACAGTATCTAGTTCTAGGTTTCCCATTTCATGAATTGCACAGTTGAAATGATTGTGAATATCGTTAATAAGTAGTACCTTAGGAGGAATCTGAGATTGAGCTTCGTTCGGGTCTAGGGCTGCTGCAATTGCTGGCACGATCTTGAAATCTGGTGCTTTCCATTCCCCTTGGACTAACATATCAGATCCTTTCTTCACTGAGGTGCTGGATGATGCCATGGTAGCTCACAGAAGATTCTTTTCGCAAAAGGTATTTGAGTCGCTGGATTGCTCTTGAAGTTTTCTGCTCTCAAAGTGCTAAAATTCGCGGTGAGAAATGAGTTCAATTACTTGCCTTTTGTTTACAACTTTGTCATTAATGCTCAGTACAAATTAGGGTATGAATTCTGACAGACTGTCACCCACTAAGAATTAATTTCTCGGTAAAGACTTCGCAACTCGGTGAACTCGAGAATTCATATTGCTCCGACCTCGCTCGGTAAAGACTAATACCGACCTTGTTCGGTTAAGATTGGTACCGACCTTCCTGTGATCTTACTGCATCTTGCATGCTGATTTAGATCTTTCTTTTAATTCGGTTCTAGAACTGCTTGAGATTGGTCTATGAGAATGCAGTTCCAGTGCTTTCTTGGAAATTTAGTTTGAGTTGGTAGAGCCACCCATTCCATTACTTGGACTGGTTTGCTCGGTAGATTTAGGAATCCATTTTTGTCTCACCTGTTTCCTGACCTTAGTTGCTTCATTCTTCTTTCCATCTTCAACTTCACTAGCATTCATGCAGTTTCTGGCTATGTGACCGAGTTTAGTGCATTTGAAGCATCTTACAGTAGTATCTCTTTTCCTTAGATGATGTTTTATGCAGTTCATGCCAATGTGTCCATATTCTCCACAGTAATGACATCTACACCAGGTGTTGTAGTCCCATCCAAACATTGCTTTCACAATTTGTTCTGCTGGATTGAATGTCTTGGATCTGCACTCGGATGCCTTGTGACCTTGTTTGTTGCATTTGTGACAATTACCTCTGAATCTTGGTTTTTCCCTGCATTCATTTGCTTGGTGACCATGTTGATTGCAGTTGTAACATTTTCCATTGAATTCTTCTTTTTCATTGTTCCAACATTTATTTGAAGTATGTCCTATTTTACCACAATGATTACAAGTAGGTTTTTTATTTCTTTGAGTACCTTGCTTAGAGGATTCGCCTTCTCCTTTGTATCCAAGTCCTTCTTTTCCTTTCTGCCTATGCAGATTTCGCTCATACAGCTGATTCAAGTCTTCTTGGCTTTTCAACATTCCTTCATTGATTTGTTTTTCAGTGTTTAGGTCATCCACCAATCTTAGATTGATTTCCTTTTCAGATCTTAGTTCTTCTCTTGTGTTTTCTATTTCTGATCTTAGATTCAGAATTTCCTCATTTGTATGGGAGATCTGATCAATTAGGTTTTCTAGCTGAAGGGTTTTATTTTGAACTTCATTGTTCCTACCATCTAATTCATCTTTCAACTTGTTTATTTATTCTAAGATCTCACAAAATCTTGTTGAGTGTAGCTCTTGTTCTCTTTTTAATTTTCTCACTTCTTCCTGCAAAGACCCATTCTTTTCTAGGAGTTCTTTGACAACATTGTTTGCTTCATCTGAGCTATTTGAGGGAAAAAGATCTTCAACCTTTTCTTCAATGTAATTCTGATCATTCATCTGATTTGCAAGTTCCTTCCTTCTTCTTAGGGATTGGGAAAGATGTTCTTTTGCTTCTTTAAGTTTAGCTATGGCCATTTCCAGATCTAGCTTTTCATTTTCAATCACCTTGTTCAGTTTGAATACCTCCATTGTCCTGGATCTTTGCTCAAGCTAGTTAAGCTTTATCTTGAGAACCAACAATGCTCTGATACCAATTGTTAGAAATATTCAGGAATTAACCGAGTTACTGAGAGGGGAGGGGTGAATCAGTAACTCCAAATTTTCTTTCAATTACAGATGTATTAACATGTAATTTACTTTAACCTTTGCATACAGAAAGCATGAAACTTAAAAGCATTCACAATAATGACACATAGATTTGGTTACCCAGAAACCTTCCAAAAAGAAAGTAAAACTGGGGTGGGGATGAAACCCACAAAGCTTTAGTACTGCAGAATAAAGTTGGCCGGTTAAGGCTTACAATTTGATCACTTCTGATGATCTGCCCTGTTAGGAGCAAAAAGGATTGCTAGATCCACCTTGTTAAAGGATTTACAAACATACAATGAAGTATGCACTCGGTAAAGAGATTTTACAACAGACTGTTAAGTCTACCTGGTTAAAGGATTTTAGTACTGATTCACCTATTAGGATGAAACAGTAGATCTCTTGCTTTGCAACTGGATTGCTGATTGAGATTCGTTGAATGTACTGATCACCTTCTGTGATGAATTTGTCTTTGCTATTCCCTATACTACTGTAGCCCTTTGTAATTCGCTTATCTCTGCCTTTTCTTTTTATTCACATTCATACTCATATAATTACCTCTTGACATCTTTACAACATTGTTTATATACAAGTCTAAACAATTAATTACAATTACAAAGTCGGCTTGACAAATAAACATAAGTGCCACTAAGTCGGCCCAAGTATGGTTACACGGTTCCTGCAAACTAACTCGGTGACTTTCTGATACTCGGCGTCCACTGCATTACTCGGCATCGTCATGCACTCGGTAGAAGTGAAGGCACGGTTCATACTGACCACTCGGTAGGTTTTGAACTCAGTAAATACTGGTGACTCGGTAGACACAATGTTACTCGGTTTATACTATCCTGCTCGGTTTGTACTAACTTGCTCGGTTTGCACTGTCTTTCTTGGTTTGCACTGTCTGCTCGGTTTGCACTGTCTGCTCAGTTTGCACTGTCTGCTCGGTTTGCACTATCTGCTCGGTTTGCATTGTCTGCTCGGTTTGCATTGTCTGCTCGGTTTGCACTGTCTGCTCGGTTTGCACCCAGAATGCAAATAAGTGTTGTCACTAGTGGCAATTTTTCTTAATGCCAACAACATCCTCCTCCTCTTCACATTCTTCTCCCCATATCTATCTTAGATAACCTTAATACTCATCAAGAAGTCACTAAGAAGGTATATGTTGAGCTAATAAATTCCAAGAAAGAAATCTTTAGACCTATGCCAATATATGCTCTATACAAATACAAATGTCCTTTTCATTATATTAACAAATATTTACTTATTGACTATAAACATTTCAAGTTATATGTTAGAGAAAGAGCTGCTTTAGGAATTATATCTCACTCTCGTGTAGTTTTACAATTCCTTCATAATTTTGATATAGGGGATTCCCCTCCTTTAGATATAATATAGATGTTCTTCCCCTCTTGTCTCATGACTAGGGGGCAAGAGGTGTATCTTCATCCAGTCTCCTAGGATCCATTAGGCTTTTAGTATATATATTATGTCTTGATCTTAATTGGCATTCTTTCTCTCCTATTTTTCTATGGCTTTGCATTATGTTTTTAATCATCCATAGAATCTATCCTTTTCCAAGATATCTTTTCTAAGACATTCATTTTGCAAAGGTATCCCTTGTCTCTATCTCGGGGGGGCAAGGTACCTCTTTCTTTCTCTTTGTCTAGGGAACTGCTTTCCTAAGCTTAGTGGTATTTGTTTATATTGCAATATCATTTCATCATATTGATAGATGTTCTGACTATGGATAACCTTTTTATATGAGAATTCGTTGTCCTAATTCATCACTTCTTCTCTATGTTGCAAATTATGTTCTTTATAAAATCTCACCCTTGCTTTGGTGTTAGAGTTGATTCCCTCATTTCAAAGATTCCTCTTCCTCTTCTTTGCAGGGGGCTTGATGGTTGAATCTTTGTTCCTGTTGTTGAAAGATGATATTTTATCTAAAGCACTCCTCTTTGGTGGGGGTCTTCTTGATAAGATCTCTTTTCATTGGAGGATCCTTTTCCATGAGCGACATATCTTTTTCATGATTATCTATATTCTTGGATGTAGGGGTCAATATCCCTCTCTAAGGATATGGTGTACATTGCTGTAAATAGGATATCTCCTTGCCTTGTGAAGTAGGTATCCTCTTCCATCTTTGATCCTACACTTGGGGGGCAAGGATGCTATCTCCTTCTATCTTTCTGGGATTCACCTCTTTCCTTGGGTAAGCAGTATTTATCTATTATGCGATATCCAATCATACATGAAAATTTTGGTTTGCATTGAGGATATTTGTCCTTGATCACAACCTATTTCATTGTTTGACATTGGGTTTCCATGGTTGATATATCTCTCACCTTGGAAACTGAATAGTGTGCTATCTCTCATAAGGGTTACTTTCTTTTCACTTCTTGCATGATATCTCTTTACATTCATCCCTTCCATGGCCTCATAGGAGTTGTGACCTTCTTGGCTAGGATTGGATGTTGTTTGTGGATATTGTCTTAATGCTGAGGAAGGCTTTATTCTTGTTCTTTTCTTTCCTTAACATGTCAAAATAGTATGTTTTTGCCATATTAAGGAGGGGGGCATATATAGGGCCTCCCTTGTACTACAATTTTTTATTTTTACATGCTAGATCTTGGAAGGTAACACACATAAGTTGCTAAATCCTGAAGAGACACGCATTTATATACTAAATCTTTCGATGGTAACGCACATAAGTTCCTAAATCTTGAGGAGACACACATTTTTAAAAATTTTCAATATGCTAAATCCTCTAAAGGTAATGCACATAAGTTGCTAAATCCTGAAAGGACATGCATTCCAATTTCAAATATGCTAAATCTTGGAAGGTAATGCACATAAGTTGCTAAATAATAAAAAGACACGTGTCTATATTCTAAAGCTTTCAAGGGTAACACACATAAGTTGCTAAATCCTGAGGAGACATGCATTTCATATTCATAGTGATACAAGAAGGTGGATCTATGGATATTCCAGAAGTCGTTAGAAGACGCATTATAATTGCAAGCATAGTTTATGGGTGAACCTATTGGGCTCTCCCTCCAAGGTGATTCATGGTAAGGTGGGCATCTTACTAGGTGAGGTAATCACTCTTTTTCCCTTTCTCTCTTTTCGCTTTCATGCTAGTAGGACTGGATCATGAAGTTATGTCATTTATAGTGTTGTTCTTGTCTTTCTTATGTAAACATTTATGCTTTTATGATAGCTTTCCAAATATGATGTTAGTATAAGGAATGCTTCTTAGCAAGGTTTTTTATGCTAGTTGATTTGGGTTTTTTTTAGTACTAACCCCTCATTTGTGTCCTTTTTTTTTTCCGCACCCTTGTGCGCATATGATGAGTTAGAATCCTTAGCCTGGGGGCTTGTGTTCCTATCTAAGTGTCATTCTATCTTATTTCAAATCCACTAGGATCTCTTCTTCCTTCTCCTTTACCAAGAGTTTGCATCGAATCCATACTCTTGCTAAAGTGGGGGCTTAATGTATTGTCTTAAATTGGAAGCACTTCTATGTTAAGAGCATTTAGCCCTCCAAGTGAGTAGTCTAGGTCATGTCAAGCACCTAGAATCAGCTCTTTGATTGGGTCATACTTGTTCTACTTTCCTCTATCCCTGATTTTCACTCCGATCTGCATTTCATAACATTCTGGATTTGGATCTTGAGGTTTTTGACCATAAGGTCAAAGTCAACCTCTATCCTGACTTGTTCAGGATTGACCTCAACCCTGACCTGGTTAGTTCCAACCTCATCCTTGACCCCCTGACAAAATTTCAAGATTCCTTGATTTCTAGGTGTCGCGTTTTCGGGGACATTTGTTTTCTTGCCTCTAGGTCGGCCATTTCGGATTTTGGGATGGTAAATCCTCAAATTGCATTTAATCTAGGTATATTTTCTAAAGGTTAGGACCTAATTGGGATTTAATTATCCAAGGTGGCCCCTCTAGAGGATTGTGCCCTAGTTCACTATAAAAGGAGGTCTTCTTCTCTCATTTTCTCCATCTCATTCTATCATGCTCAAGCACTCTCAAGCAAGGTGATCAAGCAAGCATTCATTCAAGTCCTCTTCTCCATCCAAGTTCTCCATTGAAGATCATGGATTCAAGCATTCAAGCCATTGAAGCAATTTGGTTCAAGCATTCAAGATTCATCATTCAAACCCTAGATCTAGCCATCGTGATGTTGTGATCTTCCTTCAAGATCCTTTTGTCCATCTTCAAGATCCATTCATTCTTATATCAAGGTGGATTCCAAGCATACAATCATGGAGGTTTGATTTTACCATTGTTATGTTCAAGCTTTCATATCAATATACTTGTTTACATTCGAAATACAATTACATATCTATCAAATTGCATAGCTTCATTGTTAGATCCATTTCTACTACTTGCTAGCATTCTTATTTCAATTTCAATATTAAGGTTAATTCCAAATTGGGGTTTGACCAAAGAAAAACCCTCAAACAAACAACAAAACCCTCTTTTTCTTGTAGGTATAGGTGTGAAATTTTGGATCTGAGAGTAGATTTGGATACCCTTTTTGGTGAACTTCTGGGATCTATGAACAAAGTCAGAATCGACTTTCAAATAAAGAATGTAGCCTTTGACCTTTTATGAGGGTCAAAGACTACCTATCGTTGAAAAGACAAAATATTTTTGGGTTTTCTTCATCTCGGCATTTCCAGTCCAAAATAGGTTACAGAATTGCTTGAAAGTACACAAAGACATCAGAAATTGGCATTTTCTAGATTTTCCCTAATTTGAGGTTAGTATTTGTATTTCAATTATTTCAAATTCCAAGCACTTCAATTCTACCATAGGGAAATATAGGGTTTTTCTCTCTCTTTCATATTCTCTATAGATTGATTCGATTGTGCATTAACCTTTTGGTTGATCAAATTGGATCTCTCCTTTGGGAATTTAGATTTAAGAGTGAATCTCATATTTCCCCCATACACATTTATATTACATCATACACATTCTAAATAGAGGTGATTTCATTTTACCCCTATTCAGATGGCTTGGAGATAAAAATGTAGAGAAAAAACTCTTCATTGGAAGCTTGAACATGCTAGGAAAATGCTTGATGTCAATCCTAATAATGAAAATACTCAAAATTGTTGCCATTAAATCTCACCTATGAAAATTAGTCAATTATAAAGGGAAAGGGATAATATAAAATCTCCACTTCATTGGATCAAGGAAGGTAATAGAGGGTCAAAATTACTCTTTCAATACCTCAATTATGAGCATAAAAAACATAAAACTGGTGCTATATCGGATGGATGAAAATGAATTACATATTTATCCTACTAATATTTCTATGGTATTCCAAAAACTTTATGTGAATCTTTTCAAGGAAAACAAAAATTGGATGTATGTGTATCAATATTAGGAAGATAATTTCAATGAGTATATCCCTAATAAAATTGATCCTGTATATATCCTTTACTTGAATCACATCCTTTCCTTAGAAGGCATTGAACATTTTGTTTTATCTATGAAGCCTTATAAAACCCCAAGACTTGATGGTCTCCCTATTTAATTATATCAAATTATGTGGAACCATATTAAGGAGGACTTTTATATGTTTAATTTGGAAGCCTTTCAAAATGGTTCTTTAGGACCTAATATTAATAGAGGGTTAGTCAAGATTATTCCTAAATGGAAGAATGAAAATATTATTGATGGTTGGAGACCAATAATGTTACTAAATACTTCCTATAAATTATTGAAAAAGTCTTGGCAATCAAAATTAAACTTGTGGTCCAAGACATTGTTAGACCTAAACAAACTAGATTTATCAAAGATCAATTTTCTTTGGAAAACTTAATGCTAGCTTGGGAGACTATTGAATGGGTGCAACAATCAGGCCAAATTTTTTTGTTACTCAATTTAGACTTTAACAAAGCATATGATAGAATCCATTGGGATTTCATTTTCAAAATTCTACATCGGTTGGGTTTTAGGTCTAAATTACAAAAGCATGGGCAAATGTTGCTCATGGATGGCAATTCTTAAATTGTAAGTAATAATTGTAATACCCCAAAAATGAGCTATAAGTTCATTAACCTCTATATCGACACATCGAATGAAATCGACATCGAAGTCCTAACCTAAGGCACATCTAAACATCATCAAATCCTAATTGATTATCCTAAATTCTGCATCGGGGAATATTCCTAGTAATATTCCTAATTATCCTAATTATCCTTGATTTAATAATTATTTGGTGAGAAATCCTATTTATCCTAAAGTTTGATTGATTGAATATTCTAAATATATAATTAATTAGATTTAATTCTACCACTTAATTATTTAATTGAATTTAATTATATTTATTCCTAAGTATTATTATTTAAATTTGACAATAAATCAAAATTCCTATCATTAATTAATTAAATTCTTATTTAATTAATTAAAGCAAGTTGTCATATTTGATGATATTATTTTCGAATAAAAGTTTGATTAAATGATTAATTAACCCATAAATCAATTGTTTTATTTTTCAAAAATCAGTTAAGTTGAGAATAAATCACTTTATTTATTTATTAATTCATAATTTTCCATGTGCACAATCAAAGAGCAGTTAAACTCCAAATCAGAAAATCAATGCAAGTTATTGACTTTTTGGAACTCAACATCATTTTTGAGTTTTAAAGTTGATCTAAACTTCTAATTTGAGTTAAAAAGCTATTTTTGCATGATTTGCATATTTTTGTGAATTAAATTATCTTTATTTAAAAATAACTCAAAAATCAAGCTGAGTTATTTGAGTGATTTATGGCTTTCTTCCATGCATCCTCAAAGCCCTGGATTTCTATAAATTAAGGCTCAACTCTTCAATCTGACATCTCATAATTTGCAAACTTATGCTAGTGAATTGCTATCTGAAGAATCAGAACTTCTTTGCACATCAACCACATTTTGTGAGATCACTTTTGTTTTCATATTATTGTTAGATCATTTTAGCATATCAATTTCCATATTAGCATAGATTCATATCAAGTTTTCATCATATCATTGCATAGAAAATAAAAAAAGTATAGATTAATTGCATTCATATTTTATATCAGTTTTGCATTCAAATCTTTCATTTAGGTGTCGTCAAGGTCACTGATCTCGATTACAATCTGAGAACATCATACTCGCACCTATTAGAAGGCAGTAAATCACCTGGTTAGTTTAGCTTTCAATTTATTGCACGATTTCAATTTTTGCTAACCTCTAATATTTTACTGAAGTGTTGTGTCTACAAATCAGGTACAATTTTCACACACACATTTCTGGTGCCCACCGTGGGGCAACCCACCTTTACATGCTAGTTTTGATTTTTTTTGGGAGCTAAAACCCTAAAGTTTCAAAGATTTAATTTTATCTCCTAAACGGATTCGATTTTTGCTTTGAAATTGTTTTTGCAAGTTGGACACATATTAGAGAAGCTACAGTAAAAAATTTAAAATTTTTGAAGATGTTTTGAATTTTTAATAATTTTTTCTTGAAATTCTTGAAAAAATCAATATCTGACGCAAATCAGCATATTTTTTTAAAAAAATTATATTTTTGGAAAGCTCTTTAAATTATACAGGGGGTCTATTCTTTGTATTTTAAATTTGGATGCAATATGATAGCTCAAATAGTCAATTTACAAAAATTAGTCTATTTTGATAAAAATGGGTCTCTAAGGCACAAATGAAGAGATTTTTCTAAAATTTTTACATTTTTGGAAAGTTATCTATGTTTTAGTAGGGGTCTCTATTCTGAATTTTTATTTTTGTATCCAAAATCATATCAAAAAACTTAGATCTTGTTGACTAGGTCAAATGCAGCAAAAAAAAATAAAATTTTGTGATGGGTATGCACTTATTTTTTTTACATAGTTCAATGAATGATATGAGTTGTCATTTGGGTTAATTTTTAGTTATTATTGCTGATAATAATTGATTTTTAGAGCTAACCCTAGGGTTTTCATAAGTTGAAGATACGTTGCATATCTTGTTTGCTTGTTTGCTTGTTTTCTTATCGGAGAGTTTGTTGCTTGCTTGGGCGGGATTGCTTAACAAAGATAAAGATCAAGTAAATATCTACTAAGCACATCACAAGGATCTTTGGTATTCTTTTTGTTCTGATAATATTTCAATTTTGACTTAAAATAAATCTCTCGTGTGTCTAGCTTGAGTGCTTCTTTTCATGCTTTTGTTTTACACACTTGCATAATTGATACTAGGTTGTGACACCTTAGGTATTCATTTAAGCAGTCTTGGATACTTGTGATTGATCTAGATTTATATCTTGGGTTATTGGACTCACTAATCTATTGGCCCCTCATTCCACCCTGTGGTTGCAATCTTAGCGCCATAAAGGGGAGGGGTCTAGAGGATAGAAGCATTAATTGTTCCACTAAGCAACCCTTTTGTGCTTTTTAGAAATCACTTGTTTTCTAAGTTGTGGAATCATTTTTAGCTTGTGTGAGGGGTTAATTGTTCCACCTTGTGTACTCACCTCATATTCTCTTTAAGCGTTAAGTGTTCCTCTTTCTGCTTTTGGGTACTTTTGGTAGATTTACTTTTGGAAATATATCTGTGCTCACATAGTAATTAGGCCCTATGAACACTATTTGTGATTCTTGAGAGATTGGATTCCTAGTGAAATCCTTCTTGATGATGGAATCCTTGTAGGTAGGGAGGATACTTAGTGCATTTCTTGTTCTACTCGGTTAGTGTGTCTTCTCTTATTGATCAATACATTCTCTCTCCGGAGAGGTTGATAGATCACGTGAGGTTGACATCACAAACCTTGGTGAAACAAACTTTGTCTTAGCATGTCAGATTAATCTGCTTGCTTTGTTTGGGTTAAAAGTGAAGAGGCATCAAAACCCTGGATCTGGAGCCAAGTCCCCTTGTGGTATCATACTGAGTCACCTTTAGAGAGGGTTAACCGTAGCAAACAATCTCTTCACAAGGCAAACTGCGTTGACGGAACCTCAAGTGGTAATAGCCATTTTCACCGTGGTAGTGACATCCGCTATATAAATGTCCTTGTGGAAGAAATCTTCACAGGTGTGGTTCATTGTTGGGTTGTCAGATCTCCCTAGCAGCTCCTTATTGATTAAATTCTTGGACTGTGTCAAAACCCTGGTGCGCCGGGATTGAAGTTCACCCCTTTGGATCATAAAAGTTGCAGAGTCAAACCATTACTAAAAACCCTAGTGAGGCCAAATTTTTATTTTCTAGGGTATATGTGCATCATTGTGAAACATACACAATTAGTGCTTTTGAGGATTAGAATGAATAAGTCACTTGATTGTTCATGTGCAAGGTTTCTTTTTCCCTTGTTCATTATTTTCAGACATGCTTGAAATCACTTGCTTGCTATTTTGCATGCTTGTTTATCTATCTGGTTACTAAAAATGAACAAATCTGTTACAATCCTCAAATCTGAACAGTACAATTTGCAAACAATCCGAATCTGAAAACTCAAAATTTGCAAAATCTGAAATAAAATTCTTTTTTGGAGTCAAAAGTCATCTTAGGAGGTCAAAAAGTCATACAAGTTTCTATCAAGTGTCATTTCATTACTACCCATCTGTCGTATGATAGAGAACCTAGTGTCGTACGAGTCTTTCTGCTAGTCAAAATTCCAAAAGTCAAACCTTGCTAGCAACTGTCGTATGAGTTTTTCAACTATCATTTCATAGCATACCCACTATCATATGAGTCTGCAGAGTGTCATTTGGGAAAATTTTGAAAAGTTGTCAGAAAATTGTTAGAATTGCCAGATACCTAGCTTTTTCAGCCTAGTTCCAAAATCTGTCATACAAATCACTGTGTCAAGAATAGAATAGTAGCCATTGAGAATCAGTACACATGAGGAAGAAATTCTAATCAAAGCTATGATGAAGCAGATGCAAGCTATGCAAGTCAAACTTGACAAACTTGAGAAAGAAAAGGAACCTAAAGTATTCTCCATGGAAGCTCTGTGCCCTTTTTCATTTGATAAAGACTTGTACATATCACCATGCCCCCAGACAGAATGTGAGCAGCGTGACAATCCTTATGATACCTCTTCCATGGAGAGTGACACGTCCATCTTTGGAGACTATGATGACTATGATGATGGACAATATAATGATACCTATGACACCTCTATTCCTAAGAGTCCTCCTCATCGTGTGTTCCTGCTTACTAGAAATGGGATGTCACATTGGATAGATCGTGATGGTGATCCATATGATTCTGATTTTGAAAAAGACTTTGATGATTTTTGTGAACAATACCTTGATTATGATCCATCTACTACTACTGAGGACTATAAAATGCATCGTGCTAGCTTGAAACATCAATACTACAAGGATCTCTCCTCTAAGAACTCTCATGCTGAAAATAAAGATTACACTCTCAAGAAAGATCATGTTAATGCTGAACCTTTGTCTTGTGATGGTTCCCTTCCATCCCCTACTTCCTCCAACACCCATACATTTCCTAAAGCTCCCAAGCCTATCAAATCTTTCATAGAACCTTCATTCGACACAAGCCTTGATACTTTTCATACGATTCCCTATAGTTATCCTCTAGGGCTACCTCTTCAAGAAATTCAAGCTAACCTTCACTTGGCTGCTAATACTTTCAATAATGCTAAACCCAAAGAGCCTAAGCCTTTATATGCTATAATGCCTACTCCAACTAGTCCTTCCCCATATCTTTCAAAGTCTTCTATACAATTGAAGCATGATCCCTTGTCCTTAGAAGTGGCTCCATGTCAAGAGGACTCCAAAAATGATAAAGAAAAGAACATAAAGAAAGATCAAGATCAAGAAACCTCCATGTCATCCAATCTTTTTCATGATGTCTCTTATCCATTCCATGGTTCTTTTGATCCTACACATCCTTTTTTATGCATTCCACCATGTCTTAAGTCTTCTCCTAAGCAAGATCATGCTACTACTTACATTGTTGAGCTTATTGACCATCAAAATAACCTTACTACACTTACGCTTTCCAAAGAGGATACTTCCATTAAGGTTGTTAAAAATGGTGTTGTTACTTCCAATGTTAAGCCTATTGAAAATCAAGAAAAAAATTGTACGCTTGTGTTATCCAAAGCTCCTTGTCAAGATCAAAGTCTTCCATCTTCTTATTCTACCACTCCATGTTCATTTCCACTTTCTACTCTTTCTGAGTCTTTGCAAGCTTTGAACAATCCAATCAAAGAAGGTGCTCATATTCAAGATGTCCATGATTTTATTGAAAATCCTAATGCTCACTCTAAAGATGTTGATGTCCTTGGTTGTCATATAAATGTTGATGAACTTTTTGATTATCCTTTTGCGTCTTCCACTTCCATCCTTGGACCTCTTCCACCACTACTAAGGGCTTCACGCCTTCCTTCCATCTTGGGTCCTTATGTCCCTTCACTTTCCCCTCCTAACTCTCCTAATTTTCCATCCATCTTGGGTTCTTACATCCCTCCATCTCCCATCTTTCCTCAAGATCAACATAGATGCATACCCTTGAATCCTTTTCATCCATCCACCCATCTAAACTAGTCATATCCTCCCTCTTCCACAAGTCCCAAGTCCTTTGGAAGTAACTTGAATGTTCAATACAAAAAAAAGAAGCAATACAAGAATCCATCAAAAAAAGAAGATCACCATGTCTCCTCTAATAGACATGGAAACATAAAGTCAAAAGAGATATCTAAGAAAAAAACTACAAGACAAGTATGGGTTCCAAAATCCATCATTGAAGATATTCTCTCTAGATCATCAAAAGGAAATAAAAAGCCTATGGCTATATGGATTCCAAAGTTTCTCTTGAAAGAGTCTAGTGTTGAACAACATGTGAAGTTGACATTCAAGCTTCCAAAGGCTTCCACTTCATCTCCTTCCAAAAACATTCTTCCATTCCATGCGCCTAAACTGCAACCTCTGCTATCCATTCACCATATTCTTTCATGTATTCCTTCATTCACATTTCCTCCATCCTCTCGCCACCCTTCAAGGTGTGTGTTGATGTTGATCTTGCCTTCCTTTCCATCTACCCTTTCACAGTCCTTCCATTCATTATCCTTCTACCTCCTATCCTTTTTCCTCATTTTCCTATTCCTCCTATCTTCCAACCTCACTCGCTTTACATAAAACCCTATCCTCCATTTTTCTCTTCCATATTCCTTTCCCTATTAGCATCTTTGAGCATATCATTTGAATCCTTGGCATATCATGGTTTATCCTTTCAAGGAGCATTATCTAAAAAGCTTGCCTTCTTCCAAAAAAAAATTTGAAAATGTGCCTTGGTGAAAACCTGGAAACAGGCACCTTGGTAGCAAAAGTAAAGAGAAATAAATTCATCCTATGGTGAAAACCACTCCCTTGTGGTGCCTTGGATAAGTACCATGATGAAAACTTGGCAATCAGACATCATGCATAGTTCTTCTACATATTTCATTCATTTCATCTTCTCTCTTTGATTTTGACAATGTTGATCTATACATGAACATTTGGCTATTTTGTGAGCTATCTTGCAATGATCTTGTTTTCATTCCCTTCATGTTTAGCCTTCATATTTATTTTCCTCCATTCATTCTAGTCTTTCGCTATCATTTCCCCTTTGGTTTTGATCTAATAAAAAAAGAAAGAAAGAGTAAAACATAGTGCTATGAAGCCTCTTGACATGTCTACTCTTTTGGACTACATCCTTTCCTTCTTTGGCATTACGCTTTTGTGACTTATCCTATGCTGGCCTTTCATTGCTTGTCCAAATGTGCTTTACATGATAATTTTTCCCTAGCTTGAGTATTCTTGAGGAGTTTTCCCTTGAGGATTTCTTCCCTTCATTCTCCTTCATTCTCTTATCTTCCATCTCTTCCACCAACTTGCCAATCCCTCTTGTTCTCCACCTTGCTAGACATTGGGACTACATGCTATGATCTTGCTTGGGAGTTTGCAATGGAAAAAGATTCTATCAAGTATACCAAGTATCCGAACAAGTATAAGAACAAGTACCAGAACTAGTATCAGAATAAGTATCAAAACTAGTATTAAAACAAGTATTAGAACACCTACTAGGGCTACACCTTTTGCTTTAGTTTATGGGTCTGAAATGGTACTGCCTATTGAGGTCAAAATCCCATCACTAAGAAGCAGAATGCATGGTCTAGTAACTGATGATTTCTACAGACTGTATAGGTTGCAAGAACTTGAACTACTAGATGAGCACAGACAAGCAACGTATGATCATCTTAGAGTATATCAAAAGAGAATGTCTAGAGGCTACAACAAGAAATTCAAACATAGAGAATTTCAATTTGGTGATCTAGACTTGAGAGAAAATCCTAAAAATCAATCCCATTGAGAACGCAAGGGGAAGTTTGAACCCAACTGGCTAGGTCCCTTTGTAATCACTACTACTTTTGGCTCTGGTGCCTATCAACTCTCAACAACTGAAGGAGAATAGCTCCAAGAACCAATCAACGTTCTCCATCTGAAGAAATTCTATGCCTAAGGCATTCAGTCTATGGTAAAATGTCCTAAAAAAAATCTTTAAAATTGGAAAAAGTCTTGAAAAAATGAACATCTTGGTGAAAACCTAGCAATAGGTGCCTTGATGATTCACAAAAAAATTCAAAAATATCAAAAATTCAAAAAAATTGAAAAAATGAAAAATACAAAAAAATGAGAAAAAAAAAAGTGCTTTGGTGAAAACTTGGAAACAGGCGCCTCGGTAGCAAAAATAGAATCTCTGCCAAGATGGTGAAAACCTGGTAAACGGGCACCATTTGTTTCAAAATGCTTCATCTATCAGTGCAATCTTGGTCTTTCCTAGCTTTCAGTCTTGCTTTAGTTTGTACATATCTCCCAGTTTGTTTATGCATTCTTGTTCTCAATAAGTCAGTTTGTACACCAATCAACTCAAGTGTATGTATCCTATCAATGTTTAACACTTGGGGGCAATCACAGTCATATCCTATGGTCTCTAGTATATCTTAGACATATCATATCTAGTCAGAGTCCTTTGAAGCTTCATTTGAGTCAGTCAGTTAGTCTTGTCTCCAAAAAGGATTTTGCATCAACATCAACATCAAACTGAAAACATCAAACTAAAAACAATCTATGCTTTTTCATGCTTTTATCTCCTTGTGTGGTTACTGATTCACATTGAGATTTTTGCATATTGTGTCCCTTCAAGCTCTTCGATGATGTCATTTACAGGATTTAGAGAGTGATGACTGGGGGCATAACCTTTTCTATCTTCTGCCTCTATGTGAAAATCTAACAACTTTGAAAATTCTGGATTGAAATGGTGTTTGATTGTAAGAGCCTCTATCTCAAATTGGATGGCCATGCGTACCTCGACCATTGATACCTGGAAAATTCAAAGAAGTTTGATCTAACTATTATCTTTTTGAGTGAGTTCTTTCTCCTACTATGAAACGCGATCTTGCCTAAGGATGTGAACGATAAAGGGTCACTACAGGTAATTCACATTGGATTTAGAATGATCTCTTGACTGTTTGATGTGTTTAAACACAAGGCATATTCAGGTCATCATGACATTTATGTTTTGATGCTTATACAAATTGCTATATCAAAATGGACATGATATTCAGGTCATCTTGGTGTTTGTGCCTTAGTGCTTATCTCTAATCTGACATTCCGAAAACAAAATCAATATTCATATGTCCATGGTTGCCTCGCCAGTGGGTTTTGTATTGATTCTTGTGCATACAAATCGATATTCATATGTCTATGGCTTCATAGCTAGTAGGCATTGTATTGATTTATCCAATTACCTAAAACTTCAATGCTTAAATGATTCTTCAAATCACATCTTCAAATCTAACAAGAGTTGAATCTCACATGAAGGTTCCTCCAACAACACAAGTAGAATCCTTTTTGGGATCAAAATCAAAATCTGAGATTGTTTATATTATTAACTACTTGCATAATCAACCTTCAATCATAGTAGAAATCCATTTTTCAACTTAACTGATTATCTTCCATCAAACTATCAAAATTTCAACCATGGTCAACTCATGGTTAAACCTAGTCAAACTTGGTTGTCTAGACCTCTAAATGATGCAGAATGCATTCCCAGATGTGTTTAACCACTTCTCAAATCAATTAACATGCTTCTAAACTATCAACGCTAACTTTTCTTGTTAGATTTCAATTTTAATCCCGAAGGGGGCATGGTATTGCATATCATTCAAAGTTTGTAATCTAATTTGAAATTGTATCTTTATTGATATCATATCTTTCCTCAGTAATCAAGATAACAACCATGTCTAGTTACTAATTCATCAAAAGTCCTCATCGCTTGGGGCAAATCAATCATCACTCAGGGCATATTAGATTCATCGAGATCCATATCAATCTGGTATTCTCTTAATCTTGTAAATTGTATCAGTTTTTGCAACTATCGGTTCAATTGTGTTATTTCCTTAATTCTTCAGTAACTGAAGGGTTTAGATGTGATACCTATGTGATTCTTCTAAGGACAATCGAGTCTAGAATCGGTCACTCACTTCTTCGCAATCATAAGGTTCGAAATCAGGCATTTTGACGCTTTTGTTTCATTGGTTCATTTGTTGTTATAGTTAACATTATCTTTGGTCATTCAGGACCTATCATCTTCATATCAAATATTTCAATCAGCTTCTATCTCATATCAATTATCAATTTTGAATCAGTTTCATATCTTTATCAAACACAGATTATCTTTGAACCACTACGCTTCGCATAGTAATTCAAAGAGGGGCAAAATGTAATACCCCAAAAATGGGCTATAAGTTCATTAACCTCTATATCGACACATCAAACGAAATCGATATTGAAGTCCTAACCTAAGGCACATCTGAACATCATCAAATCCTAATTGATTATCCTAAATTCTGCATCGGGGAATATTCTTAGTAATATTCCTAATTATCCTAATTATCTTTGATTTAATGATTATTTGGCGATAAATCCTATTTATCCTAAAGTTTGATTGATTGAATATTCTAAATATTTAATTAATTAGATTTAATTCTGCCACTTAATTATTTAATTGAATTTAATTATATTTATTCCTAAGTATTATTATTTAAATTTGACAATAAATCAAAATTCCTATCATTAATTAATTAAATTCTTATTTAATTAATTAAAGCAAGTTGTCATATTTGATGATATTATTTTTGAATAAAAGTTTGATTAAATGATTGATTAACCCATAAATCAATTGTTTTATTTTTCAAAAATTAGTTAAGTTGAGAATAAATCACTTTATTTATTTATTAATTCATAATTTTCCATGTGCACAATCAAAGAGCAGTTAAACTCCAAATCAGAAAATCAATGCAAGTTATTGACTTTTTGGAACTCAACATCATTTTTGAGTTTTAAAGTTGATCTAAACTTCTAATTTGAGTTAAAAAGTTGTTTTTGCATGATTTGCATGTTTTTGTGAATTAAATTATCTTTATTTTAAAATAACTCAAAAATCAAGCTGAGTTATTTGAGTGATTTATGGCTTTCTTCCATGCATCCTCAAAGCCCTGGATTTCCATAAATTAAGGCTCAGCTCTTCAATTTGACATCTCATAATTTGCGAAATTATGCTAGTGAATTGCTATCTGGAGAATCGGAGCTTCTTTGCGAATCAACCACGTTTTGTGAGATCACTTTTGTTCTCATATTATTGTTAGATCATTTTAGCATATCAATTTCCATATTAGCATAGATTCATATCAAGTTTTCAACATATCATTGCATAGAAAATAAAAAAAATATAGATTAATTGCATTCATATTTTATATCAGTTTTGCATTCAAATCCTTCATTTAGGTGTCGTCAAGGTCACTGATCTCAATTACAATCTGAGAACATCATACTCACACCTATTAGAAGGTAGTAAATCACCTGTTAGTTTAGCTTTCAATTTATTGCACGATTTCAATTTTTGCTAACCTCTAATATTTTACTGAAGTGTTGTGTCTACAGATCAGGTACAATTTTCACACACACAATAATACTTTATAACACCATTTTTTCTACAATAGGAAAGGATGTCCTTTATCCCCTTCCTATATGTTCTTATGGTTAATGCTCTTATTCAAGGTGCTAATCATATGATACTCATCAAAGGGATTAACATCCTTGAAGATAAGGTTGTTATTAACTCCCATTTTGCTAATGATAGCATGTCTTTTTTGCAAAATTATGAAGAAAAGTTAACTAATGCATTGGACATCTTGGAATTGTATTGTGACATCTTTAGTTCTTAGTTGGATCACAATAAAATTGAATTTATGATGACTTAATTTGGACATATTCTTAAGTAGATCTCTAAGGAATGGAAGCATATAGGCATGGGGAGATCACTATATATCTAGGCATTCCCTTTGGTATAAGGGCCACTCTTTTTTAGACATGTGGAATGGGTTCCTCAACAAACTTAAAGGTAAGTTATTTTTCTTGGAGCAATAAGTTATTATCTTTAACAAGTAAAATACAAGTTGCAAACAAAATTTCCTTTTCTTCCCATGTTTATTACTTGTCTTTTTGGATGCCATTTAAGAGAAAATATGAAGATTAAAATAATTAGAAAATTTATTTTATCCAAATAGGATGACAGTGATGTATTTATTGCTTCTTATTGGTCTCATTGCATTCAACCAAGGCATAAGGGTGGGTCAGGAATCACTGATCCTAAAACTCAAGGGTTGTGTCTTGATGTAAAATAGATCATGAGAGTTACTAGAGGGGGTGAACGATGGAAAATATTTGTCCATAACCAAATATTTGAATTTTTTTTAAAATAAAAAATTACCAGTGTATCAATTGGTTTGACAAAATTATCATAGCTCCCTTTTTTAAAAATCAAGGCATGTTTCCCCTTACAATCCATTTGGAAGGCTTGGAATTTTTTTTGTCAATTTATTTAGTCAAATGATTCTTCCTTGAAACATGGTTTCAATTTTCATCATTGTCAATTTTGTGGAACAAACTTTTTCCAACCAACCACTAGCTATATTTTCCTAAGCATGCTTTCTATTTGTATAAGGAAGGTGTACAACACTTTAAGGAAATTTTGGGAATTTAATAATTTTGAATGGGCTTAATGGTTGAATATTAAAAGTCAATTTTCACTACATTAAAAATATAAATCATTTCTCATATTTGTGTAATAATTAGTTCCTCTTGAGATGTCCATTAAAATATATGCAATCCAAGAGAATGCAATTTTTTTAAAGATTGGAAGTGGTTTGCTTCATCTCATGTTAATCGTCTTCCTCTTTAGAAAGTTTATCTTCATTCCTTAACTCATTAGAATATCCATCTTTGCCTTAACATTAAATGGAAATCTAGATTTAGTGCCAAAAGATGGATCAATATGAGTGCTCAAATGTGGAAATCTAGAGTTAATGCAGACACTCAATTTTTGGCCTAGAAAATTTTACATCATAAGTTGTCCAATAGTGATCGACTAAGATGCATTCTAGTGCACCCATTTAGCTACCCATTCTATATGTTTATTGAAATTATGAAGCTTATACTTTGGGATTTCCCTTAATTAAAAAAAACTGGAAAGCTATATTTAAAAACTTCTAAGTTATTAATCATCATAAATGGAATTGGAAGGAAGATCCCTTTGGCCTTGGTTTACATAATGATGTCATTATTGATGCTATCAGTAAAGTTGTTTCAAGAAATATTTGGAAGGCTAGATGTACTATTGATTTCTCAAATAATTTTTTTCAAGAAATTGGTATCTTAATGCTTTACTCTAATATAGTTTTTCAAGTTGCCTTTTTATTATGTTGTTTTCCAATTTTATTCAAGAGAAATGCTTCAGCCATGACACAACTTCATCAACTTCTTGTGCAAGTGGATCAACTTCAAAGAAGCTTCCATATGGACCTTTATAATATGTTTTTTCATGTTTCTTCCTTCTAATGCCAAATGTTGGCCCATTGTAATTAGTTCTTGTTTGTGACAATTGTTATTATTGGACTACGCATTTCTCTTTTAGCTAATTGGTGTATTTTTTAATCCATGCAATCCATTATTTTTTTAAATAAAACAAAATATTTTTATATAATAAAAGTTATAAAATTATAATCAAAGTTTAAGAGTAATTTTTATTAGCTATTTAATAATTATTAACTTACACAACAAATGTATTACAAATTTTGAAATAGTAGCAAATGAAATGGATTATACTTAACTCAGTATGAACTATCAATTTAATTAATATTGTGATATATGCTTTTGCTAAATTGATAATTAATGGTAGATAGGATTTTGGCCCCAATAATTATGCCTTCTAGCTTCTCTAACAATTATATTAATTATTTGCAGCACTTTCAACAATGAATAATGAAGGCTTGATTGGCTAGATATAATTCATCTTGAGGTTTATCCTATAGAGATTAAGTGAGATTCATCATCTAGAAACCAAGTCTAGACTAATGCAACACAATGTCAACATTTTTTACGATATATTATATTAGAAAAATAGCAAGACACCATGATCTCTAAGTAGCCATAATCATGGCTTGTTTGCAAGTTTTTAAAATTATTTTCTCACGAATTGACTCCAATGATGGTTTCCTTCCAATAAATTTGATTGTTAAATAAAGCAATTATCAAGGAGAAGATTGTGTGTGAGGTGTTCTTAGTGAAGCTGTAGGCAAAGGGTATGTTTAAGATTGTAGGGTTTCAATAGATATGTGCACTAGATAATATTAAGATAATGAAAAATAAGAGAAGACAAAAATGAAAATAACATAGAGATTTAATGTGGCTCATCCAATATGGCCTACAACCACTAGAGCAATAATTTTCCACTTATTTGAATATCCAACGAAGAGAAAATTATAATCTAATTATTTTGCATCACACAAAAATTTATTTATCAATCCTTTTGAGGTGATTTACAAGGTTGATTAATGAAATAAGCCCTAACCCTAAAAACAAACTTGAAGAGGATACAAGATGAGTGTACAGTATTTGCATGATTAGTTTCTACATACCAACAATCTCCCACTTGGAGACTAATCATGTAGCAACACCAATGCCCCTATAGCTCCCACTAGATTGACACACAGGAGAATTGATTGGTTCTCATTTCCATTATGATCAAGCTTGAAGGCCAATGGAAACTAAGCAGTAAGTTAGTTTCTCTTGAGTTACTTCCTTGGTAAATATATTTGTAGGATTCTTTTTAGTGTGTAATCTTCTCCAGCTTCAACTATCCATCCTCTAAAATTGAGCATATAAAATAGTTCTAAATTTTTATGTGTTTGGTCTTAGAGTGAAGGGCTAAGATCTTTGCAAGATGAATCAAACTCTAATTGTTATTATACAACCTATTATTCTCTTGTGTCTTTTTGAATTCCTCCATAAATTTTTGTAACCAAATCATCTCCTTAATAGCCTCTATAGAAGCAACATATTCGAAAACTATTATTAAAATTTCTACAACCTTTTTTAATTTAGAAATTCAACTGACTAATGTGTCATACATAATATAAACATACCTTGTAGTGCTCCTCTTTCTATCAATATCTTTTGCTAAATTTGACTCAACATAACCTTGTAAAGTGGAATGAGTGCCTTAAAAACATAAGGACTAAGTTTTTGTACCTTTCAAATAACTGAGAATCCACTTTACCACATTCCACTTCTCTTTTCTAGGATTTTTCATATACCTTCTCACAATTCCTACTACATCTACAATATCTATCCTTGTACACACTATGACATACATCAAGTTGTCAATTGTTGAAGAGTATGTAACCTTATATATTAAATTCATCTCCTCCCATTTCTTGTGGCTCAACTCCTTAGATAATTTAAAATGATTAGCAAAAGGTGTACTAATCAATTTTTCATCTTGCATCTGAAATCTTTTCAACACCTTCTCTACGTAATCACTTTGAGACAATTTTAATGTGTGATTTTTCCCATCTCTAGTTATCCTCATACCAAGGATTTTTTTTTCTACACCCAAATCCTTCATAGAAAATGATTGTTCTTATTTATATTTAAGGTTAGGTATATATCACACATTAGACCAAAAAAAAAGAATATCGTTAACATATAATAATATGATAATATAGCTATCATTATCCAATCTCCTAAAATAAACACAATGATCAGAATGACATCTATTGTAACCTTTTTCAACCATAAACCTATTAAATTTAAAATACTATTGTTGGGGTTCTTATTTAAGCCTATATAAGATCTTCTTCAACCTACACACTAAGTCCTCCTTACTAATGCAGAGAGTTGACGGTATTCATTTCAAATCTACATACTTTATTTTCTATCTTGAAAACATCAAATTAGAGGTTATAATCCCCCAATATTCCAATACTAATAATATCAATCTTTAATAACATCTTCCATATTCTATCATCGAATCAAAACTCACCAGCATTAAGTTATTATTACATTTGCAAGTTATTCACGGTCTGTGTTAGCATTCCACCACCTCATAGTCAGTCCAACTTGAACTTGTACGAAACATAATACACCCACACAGCATAAACTATTCTACCACTTATTGGTATCCTTGCAAGGATTCAAAACCCTTATGAGAATGAGAACGGTTTAAGAAAACCGTTATGGATTTTAAATCCATTCAAAAAATAACACTCGGGTTTCCTGTTAAAACTGAAATATAAACAAAACTATTCATTTCAACCTAATTCATGTCACTGGACTGGCATAATGAACTGATACATAAACAAATTCATTCTACTGAATCAAGAACCCAACAAACTGTCAAAAACCTGATCAATAAACTTATGAAATTCCATTAAAAATGAATGCACAAGACCGAGTTTCATCTAGTCATTAACTTAGTCTTCAAAACTGAATTGCAAGAGATATAAAGCAAATGACACTATGAAATCTGAAATGTAAATGTTCAGTTAAGTTAAAATTACATTTCATTAAAAACAAGGAATACATATTTCGATGGCTCTCTAGTTGGAGGCCAGAGATCCCAGGTCTTTCCACAATTCCTCTTCTCTCTCTCATAACCCACTCTTTATTGACTATTTCCTCCCTTCATTCAATTACATTTATGTCTCTTTAAAGACAATTTGGGACGGTTACAAACCATTCATCTACCATATTTTCTTTAAGCCTTTTGGTGACAAGTAGTAAATAATCCCATTTTTGAGACATTACAATGCAAATTAAAGAATATACCATTCTTTGACATGGTTTGATGAACTTTAGAAAATGACTTAATAAATAAATCATTCCTTGACATGACTTAAATAATATGAAAATCGATGGTGGAGGTGCCTTTGCACCATACTCCCAAACTTCAAAATTTTCCATGTCCTCATGGAAATGCTTTGGTGAGACATCAAAATCTTTGTCTCTTTGTCTTCGCTGGATCATTGGATCGATGCCTCCTCCACTTTCTTTATCTCTTTCATCTATGACTCCTATTAATGGATTTTATGATGGTCACCTTCAAGGTGCTTCTCCCAATTCACAGTCCACTCCTTAATGTTGTGACAAAACCACAACCTCTATCTCCCAACTAGGAGTCCCATCATGCCTCTCTCCCCAGTCTATTGGTGACACACAAGACCATCTCCTATGGCCTTTGGTAGACCTTCATGTCCACCCATTTGTAGCTGAATGAACTGGCACCAATTTGAAACCATAAACTTCAAAACAAGAATCCAAAATAAACCCAATACTACCTAGTGTAGATTTCCATCTACACACTCAGAATCTTCTGAGCTCTAATACCAATTGATGCAGAGAGTCGACAGTATTCATTTCAAATCTACATACTTTATTTTCTATCTTGCAAACATTAGATTAGAGGTTATAATCCCTCAAAATTCCAATACTAATAATATTAATCTTTAATAACATCTTCCATATTCTATCATTGAATCAAAACTCACCTGCATTAACTTATTATTACATGTGTAGGTTATTCACGGTCTTTGTTAGCATTCCACCACCTCATGATCAGTCCAACTCAAACTTGTATGAAACATAATACACCCACACAACATGAACTATTCTACCACTTATTGGTATCCTTGCAAGGATTCAAAACCAGTGTGAGAATGAAAATGGTTCATGAAAATCATTATGGATTTTAAATCCATTCAAAAACTAACACTCGGTTTTCTTGTTAAAACTGAAATATAAACAAAACTATTCATTTCAACCCGATTCATGTCATTGGACTGTCATAATGAAGCGATACATAAACAAATTCATTCTATTGAATCAAGAACCCAACAAACTATTAAAAACCTGATTCAATAAACTTATGAAATTCCATTAAAAATGAATGCACAAGACCGAGTTTCATCCAGTCATTAGCTTAGTCTTCAAAACTGAATTGTAGGAGATATAAAGCAAATGACACTATGAAATCCAAAATGCAAATGCTCGGTTAAGTTAAAATTACATTTCATTAAAAATAAGGAATACATGTTTTGATGGCTATCTAGCTGGAGGCTAGAGAGCCCAACTTTTTCCACAATTCCTCTTCTCTCTCATAACATACTCTCTATCAACTATTTCCTCCCTTCATTCGATTACATTTATGTCTCTTTAAAGATAATTTGGGATGGTTACAAACTGTTCATCTACCGTATTTGCTTTCAGCCTTTTGGTGACAAGTAGTAAATAATCCCATTTTTGAAACATTACAATGCAAATTAAAGAATATACCATTCTTTGATATGGTTTGATGAACTTTAGAAAATGGCTTAATAAATAAATCATTCCTTGACATGACTTAAATAATATGAAAATCGATGGTGGAGGTGCCCCTTTACCACTTACCTTTGACCTCATATCCTTGTGATTGTTCCATATAAATATCTTCCTCTAAATATCCATGGAGAAAAGTTTTCTTGACATCTAATTGTTCCAAATGCAAGTCTTATGTAGCCACGTGACTTAGAATAGTTTGAATTGAAATTATTTTAACAATAAGAGAAAATATTTCATCAAAAGCAATACCTTTTTTATGTGCAAAACCTATTACCATAAGTCTAGCCTTATATATTTTCTTGTCTCCATGTTCTTCCTTTAACCTGTAAACCCATTCATTAGGAAATGTTCTTTTACTTTCAAAAAATTCAACTAACTCTGAAGTATAATTTTGTATCAAGGAATACATCTCATCTTTCATTCCTTGCCCCCACTTCTTTCTAGTTTTACCTACATTGCTTCTACATAAATTTTTGGTTCATGTAAATTAGTTAATAAAACATAATATAATAGAGGAGAATATCATTTAGGAGGTCTACTTATCTTGGAAGATCTTCTTACTTGAGTTTGAAGAACTTTTTGGGGTTCTGGATGTTCAAAATTTTATGGCACTATTGGTACTACATTTACTGGGATTTCATCAAGCACCATGTGTTTTGTTCATTTTATTTCATCTTTCCATGTTTCTAATCCTTATACATGACTTTTTCATTGAATATGACATCTCTACTCCTAATGATTTTGTGATTCTCATAATCCCATAAACAATAATCAAAATATTTAACTCCATATCCAATGAATGTACACTTCTTGGAGTTTTTGTCAAGCTTTGATTAGTTGTCTATATTAATATGGAAAAATTCTTCACAACCAAAAGTTTTCAGAAATGAGTAGTTTACCTTTTTGCATATCCATGCCTCCTCTAGAATACCACCATATGAGGAACTTGAAGGCCCTCTATTTATTACTTAAATAACATTATCTACATCATCTACCCAAAATTGTAAGGAAAATCCTACATGCAATCTCATGCTTCTTCCACACTCCATGATTGTTTAGCTCAACCTTTTAGACACACCCTTTTCTTGTGGTGTTCTAAGAATTTTCTTTTGTCTATGAATCCCATAGTGTGAAAAATATGCATCAAACTCTCTACTGCAATATTTACCTCCATTATCTGACCTGATATATTTCAACTTGTTTCTTGTCTCATTCTCAACCAAACATTCTTATTTCTTATAGATTTCAAATACATTGAATATTTTATGGGAATGAAAAAAACCCCAAGTTTACATAGTTGCATCATCAATAAATGTAACATAATAATAATATCTACCAAGAGATGATACTTGAGGTGGTCCCCATACATCTAAGTATACAATCTCTAGCTTTTCATTCTGCATTTCCTTCCCAACTCCAATAAATTTGATCTTTTATTTTCCATAAATATAATTTTCACAAAATCTAAATCAACTTGATTCAAACTTGGCAAAAAATTCTTCAAATGGAGAATCTTCATCCCCTTCTCACTCATGTTCCCAAGTTGATTGTTCCATAGAGTTGTAGCCATTCTTTTGGAATCTAGGGAAATAGAATAATTAGTATTACCAGTACATAAATACAATGTACCTACCTATGCACCTTTTTCTATTCTCGATGAGCCTTTAATAACCTTCCACAAATGTCTATGAATATGACTGTGCAACCTTCACTCCCAATTGTCTTGCTAATATTAAATTTCTTCTCAAATTAGGAACATGTCTCACCTCTTTCAATAGCCATTTATTTCCATTTTGTAATTTTATTTGTATGTTTACCTTTCCAACAATTTTGCATGGTTCATCATCACCTAAATAAAATTTCCAAAATCACCTTGAACATAGTATAGAAAACATTTTCTATGAGGTGTGACATAAAAATAAGCCCTTGAGTCTAACACCCAAGAAATAATAATATTATCCAAAGAAAGAGTCAAATCATATTGTAACACATCACTTGCTACATTTGCTTCCTTGTTATTTTCTTTTTGTCCATGCCCTTGTTTTCCCTTTCAAGACCAACAATATTTCTTTAGATGTCCTTTATGTCCATAATGAAAACACTCTATATTTACCCCAAATTTGGACCTTCCCTTTATGTATTTTCTATGATTACCTAGGTTATTTCCTCTTTCTCTCTATCATCCCATGTTCTCAACAACCAAAGCATTACATGATGTTTCACCTATACTTTTTGATCTCCTCACTAAGGATAACATTGACAACATCATCAACCTTTAAAGTGTTTGAACCAGAGACAAAGTTACTTATATCCATGAATAAGCCATTCCAACTTTCAATAAATGAGCATAAAATCAAGAGAGCCATAACCTCATCATCAAAATTTACTCTTACAAAACTTAGCTAACTAGTGACCATGTTAAACACCTTCAAATGATCACTAACAAACCCACATTCTTCCATCTTCATATTAATTAAATGTTTCATGAGAAATACTTCAATTAAGGCTAACGGTTTCTCATACAATTTTTCTAATGCCTTGATTAGGCCCTCTATTTTTGTTTCTTTCATTATATTGAAAGTCATCGATGATACCAGGCACAGTTGTATTGTTCATAGTGCCTTTCTGTCAAGAAATTCTCATTGTTCATCTATCATAATCACTAACTTCTTTTTTTTTCCACCCAATGGTAAGTAGAGATCCTTTTGATATAGATAATCTTCTATTTTCATCTTCCATAACTGATAGTTTTGGCCATTGAACTTATCAACCTTAAGCCTTCCTTCCTCTACCATTGCTCCTACTTGAATCTAATATTTCTTTCAAAATCACTAAAATATACACCACTCTGATACCTATTGTTATGGTTTCAACACATGAGCAATAAGCAATATTAAGATAATGTAGAAATAAGAGAAGACAAAAATACAAATAACACAAAGATTTAACATGGTTCACCCAAAATGGGCTACATCTACCAGAGAAACATTTTTCCACTTCCTTTATTATATAGTAAAGATAAAATTACAATATGATGATTTTAAATTACATAAAAACTTATTTATCATGCCTTTTGAGGCAATTTACAAGTTTGGTTGATGAAATACACCTTAACCCTAAAAAGGAACCCCAACAAGGATACATGAAAAGTATAAAGTATTTTCATGACCAATCGCTACATACCCACATAAGAGTCTCTTTCTTCATGAAAACTCAAAAGAGATTTAGTTGACAATGAATAAAATTGATGCAATTGGTAATGGGAAGTCTAGAATGTAGAAGATTCTAGGTTGTGAGTTGAGTTTAAGAGTCTATGTTGTACTTCTAGAGAAAGAAATTTTTTTTGAGCCATTTCAAATTAGTGAAGGAATATTTAAATTTAAATTTTGGTCTTGAAACATACAAATGTACCTTAAGTTGAAAAGCTAAGATTCTACAACTAGTAAAACACCTTTGATTTTTTAGAAAGTGAAATTGTAAAGGGTGTATATTTTGAGTATAAGAGTTAGTGAGATCAATGAGATAATTTAAGAGATAACTCTTTTAGCAAAATTATCATCCACATGGAAATTTAACTTAAATTTATATTTGGTTATTTCAATTTTATATTAGCAAAGTCACATGTGCCCTTGAAAATTTGGATTCCTTTTATAAGATGAGCTTTTCCTCATAGCTATTTATTGAGATCAAAGGTAATTCATCCACATACATAAGCCTAATCAACCATATAGAGGGGGTTATGAAGTGTAGTCATTTTAGCACCTTACTTTAAGAGCCATGTTTTACCCTACTTGAATAGTCATTAAATGGATTAGTATGACTAATACTTGTCAAGTCAAGGGGAAATTAAATTAAATTTTAAAAAATATTTCAATGCACTCACTCATGAAGTAGGAAGTTTAATTCTTTACCTCTTTATCTCATTTTATGAACATAGCTAATGTAGAATCATTTATCTTCCATGATGTTAATGAATTTTTACTCTTATTATTGTCCATTGAAGAGTTATGTTTTCCATGAAGGTTTTTTGAGTATATTGTTCATGTTTGCTTTAGTAAAGGTTTGATTGATAATTGTGTGATGATGATAATCACCTTCATGAAATTAAGATCAAATAGCAACAATTGAAATTAAATACAATGCAAATATAATTAAAATTGAAACTAAGATATATAACATCTCATGGCTCTCTAGAAAGAGGTGGTAAGTGAAGCTCTTAGCTCAAATCTCCACTAGTGACACTTCTAAAATGAGAATGTATACTGCTATGCTTCTACAATACTTCTATGATGATAGTTCTAGCTCAAATTGATAAGATATAATGCAAATTACTCTATAATTCTCTTAGAATGCTCTCAATTGCCTATAGTAACAATGCTTTGCAAATGAATTTATAAGATATCAATTGCTCTCAAAATGCTTCATATTTATAGTAAATTCCCAAGGATAGGGGGTGGAGTGAAGTAATCATGATTTACCTTAGGTTGAGTCAAATACTTTTCTTTGTTCATAAATGGGGGACAATTTAAAGGTTTGTCTCAAAGCTTTGGACAAAAGGACAAGATTGAGTGGTTGAGATTGAAACTTTCAAATGAGTGATTGAGATTCATCCTTTTTTAGTGATTTATGTCTTTTTGTCCTCAATTTTCATTGGTTGCTCAACTTTGTTGAAAGAAATTAGGAATTATTAAATTCAATTAATTAATTAAATTTAGCCATGTAAGGGTAATAGGTTCATTTTGATTTTTAATTTAAACAACTATACACTTAATTGATTAAAATCAATTATGTAGTGTTTTTCACCCCTTTAAGCTTTGATTTAATTATTTAACCTCATTATTTTATTTTTCTTTTGCTTTAATTGATTTTTGTCCAACTTGATTTAATTATGTCCATTTTAATTGATTTGACCCATTTTTGATTGAATTAATGCATTTTGATGATTAAGAGCCATTTTATTGATTTTTGCAATTTAAAAGCACTTGTCCATTTTTGCGTGCCTCCAGATGCCCCTCTTTGAATTGATGTGTGAAGAACATTGATTCAAAGATTCTTTTGAGTCCTAATTGCTTTTAGGTCCTGATTGTTGATTCATTGATATGCCTCTGATACTGATTGATTGCTGCCTCTGATATGATATTGATATGATTGATGCCTCTGATATAAAATTTTTTGATGCCCCAATGATTCCATGATGTTTGATTTCAATGTCAATTTAATACCCCGATGCCCCCTCAAAAATTAAAACATTTTAATTTCTTGATTTGAAAGATTTGATTGTGTTTCATTTCTTGAATATGTTTTCATTTCTGAAAATCATGATGATATGCTATGTGTTCAAGGATGCCCTGGTCAGTTTGATATGTCAATATATAGGTCTAAGCCAAATTTCACCTCCAAAATTAGGTCAAAATAGCTTAAATAGGTTGAAAAACCTTGTTTTACTATTCATTTTTACTTTTCTCTTTGGTGATTTTGCTCTGATCTTGCGGTGAATTTTGAGATGGTTGTCCCTATTCAAGAGCATCGATTCGAGAGGTGTCAGAGATATGCGAGGCCACCTAAGTATGGACCTCCTGTAAGTTATTTTGAACCTCTTATTTGCATTTATTGCATATTTATTAGCATTTATTTCTATTTCTTGTTTCATCGTTGCGTTTAATATGCCAATTCATGCCTAGGAATATTTTACTGTCACTTAGACCCTTTAATTATCGCATCCATGCTTTCCTCTCATGCTTCTGTGTAGTTTAATGTCACTTAAGAAACTTTTATCCTCACCTAGGAATAGGATACTCACACGTACAACTAGGTCAAAATGCCCCTTTTCATATATGTTATCGCGTAGGAAACCCTAGCGATTTTATTGTCACCTAGGCCACCTTTTTCTATTGCCTAGCATGATTTAGTGTTGCGTAGCATGAGAACTATTGCCTAACACCTGAATAATGTCACTTCACAACTTTTTGATATCGCTTAGGAGGAATGTCACCTGGGCTAATTAAAATCATGTCTATAGACTTTTGAAAAAAATTCCTGTACTTTTTTTTCTTTTTTTCACACTTGTACATGATTATGTCTGATGAAAAATTTGATGACTTTCGATGCTTGAGTCGAATGATTAGATTAGGTTTGTTTCTTTCAACAAAACAAATGGATTAGGATATCAAGATAGTGTTACCAACGAATGTGATGTGTCAATCTGATTAGGATAGGATATTGATAGGATAAATCAATCGGTGTGAAAACTGATATGATTTGATACTGTTGCTTTGTTCTCAGGACACAGAGAAATGAACAAATGGTACTTGGTGTGATTGCTTGATACTTTTGATAGAATTGATTGACTTGAGATAATTCCTTGATATAGTATACTGATATGATTCCTTTTCTTTTCCAACAGGCAAAATTTCCTACTTTATACATTCAGACAGTGGCTTCTTGGGTCATTGATTTGGGCCAGACTCTTACAGATGCTAAGTTTCACGTGATTGAGTTATGTGGTTTGATTTTTCTCCTTGATCTTCCATGGTTCCAGATGAACCATAGTTTACTGACTGCAGTGGCGGAGCGATGGCACTCTGACCACAACACATTTCATTTGCCTTATGGAGAGATGAAAATCACGCCTAAGGATGTGTATAGATTACTACATATCCCCTATAAGGGAGAGGTAGTGTATTATGATTCCATCTATGATTCTACTAACTGCCGATGAGTGTTCAGGGACAATTCTATTGATGATGGTGATATGATCACTTGGCCTCAGTTTGCTTCCTTTCCTACCTTGCCAGCAGTACTTGGCACATTGATTGGTGGTTTACTTCTTCCCGACTAGTGAGGTCATGGTTTTTCTGTCAGATGGGGTAGGATATTGGAGGATTTTCTTGCTCATCCTTGATGCTTCGATTGGGGGTCATGCATCCTTGCATAGCTATATCATGATTTGCTTGAGGTAGTCTATCAAGTGAGTGCATCCTTGTCAGCTGGTGCAGTGGCTCTTCAGTTGTGGATATGGGAGCATCTTCCCATCAGTAGGCCCATTTCTGATAGGGTTTGACCTCGGGGTTTTCCATATGCTTTTCTATACACTAGGATGGTTATACAACATCATTTGGGTCATCTAGATTTCTGGTGACGACAGATAGATGATTTAGATCAGGTTTTATGGAGACCATATAGGGGTTGCGAGTTGTGGAGGGAGGATGATGATGATTTACCATATATGTTTGCCCCTCGTTGGATGATTGGTTGCACTACTACCACTATTGAGTGCTTCTATTTTAGTAGAGTTTCTAGATAGTATGGTCGAACATAGGATATGCCATAGGGTATAGCATTATATGCTTAGGTACAGGCAGAGAGATCTATGTGGGGTCCTCTCATTGATTATAAGTTTGCCTTAGATCAAATTGCTGGTATGGCTTATTGTAGATGGGAGATGCTTTCTGGTATAGCAGATGTAGGTATGTATCACAAGTTTTCTGATTAGTGGGCTTGTAACAGGTTTACTTGGTTTACTAATCCAGCAGAGCCTATCCCAGGTCGGGGTGAAGGAGGTGGAGGTGGAGGTGGTGGTGGTAGATGACGGAGATGAGGAGGGAAAAGAGATCCTCATGTTATTGTTGATAGAGGATGGGTGAGAGATGGTCATGTGAGAGATAGAGATTGTGCTAGAGGTCATGATGATGCACATGATAGATAGCCTAGAGCAGATAAACAACATAGAGCTCATAAACATCAGATAGGAGGGACAAGCTCATGTTGATGCTGCTAGGAAGATTCCCAGTGGTTGGATCCTTTGGTTCAGTTGTAGAGGGTAGCCTTGGCACAACAAGATGATGATGCAACACAACAAGATCAGGTTTCAGCACAGTAGGTGCCTATACAGGATCAGCAGCCATAGGATCAGGGATAGGGTTCACAAGATGTTCCTACTATGGGTACTATAGTACAAGAGGTTCAGGCTATGAGGATAGATATGTCTAGTGTTGTTGGGCATTTAGATTAGGTTGCAGCATTGATGCAGCAGTTCATGTCTACTATGATTCAAAGGTAGAGCGGAGCGAGTACTTCTCAGGCTCCTCCCCCACTAGATGGTAAAGGTCCAGATGGATCTGGTCCTACAGGATCTTGATATCTTTGATGACAAATTCACTCCTAATTTTTTGTACTTGTCATGGTTTTTGATTGAACGAACCATTTGATGTACTACTTTGTATGACATTGTATCTTGATATACTGAGTTGATGGATCATTGATGAACACTTTTTTGATGATCTATGATGATATACTCCTTGGTTCTCCTTGATGAGTTTTTAATGAGATTATCTTTTATGTAGGTATATGATGTTCTATGCATTTCCTTTGATTGATGCTATGGATGCAGTTATCTTATTTTATGATATAGATAAATGAGGCAATGATGTATGGATTTATGACATGGTTTTCTCTTTTCTCAATGTATGGATGCAAAATGTTTAATGAAAATGCATATGGAAATGTCCCTTATGTTTTTTGAATTTTTCTTTTCAATGGATGCAATGCAATTCTATCCTTAACTATTTGTATGCAAATGATGTATGGATGTTTTTCTCTTTTTCTAGTATATGGATAATGTCTAATGATTAATGCTATGCATGAATGCAAAAGATAATCTCATTTTCTTTGTTTTGATTGATCAAGAGTAAGACGTTTGATTGAATCCCTCATTTCATTAATGTTTTGACTAACCAAGATTATTGATGTGCCTCCTTTGCCCTTGGAAAATTAACCACAAACAAATGCAATTAATCTAACATGATAATGCAATCTAACAGGATAAAGCAATGCAATGCTATTAATCTAACATGATAATGCAATTCAACCTAAGTGTCACCAGCTTTTAGCAAAGAAATGCCATGGAGATAAATTTTCATCATTGAGCATTTTGGGACTGGAAAGCTAGTACAATCATCACTGACCACATTATGATGATATGAATACCGCTTTTTATCCTTGTTTTGGTAACCTCATTTTGAACCAAGTACAACCCTCACTATTTGGATGACCAAACTATGGGAGTCTGAATACCGGTGTCAACGGATTCAATGTTGCAAGTGGATTTTTGGTATTAAGATATAGAAGATCTAAATAGCCAAGGGATATGTTTGCGTAAACAAGCAAAGGTCAATCCGTCCTCTTATGAGATAGTCCTCAATGGTTCTTTGATGACCATGTCATTAGAAAAACTCTCATAAGTTGATGAATCTTCCTCAAAACAATCAATCAAAGGCAATAAAATATCATGTCTTTCTCATGGCTAATCTAGTTGAACATCATTGAATAGCTCAAAAAAGGTGATAAAAAGTCAATTTTGTAAAGGTTTATCAAAACAAAGTTTCAAGTGTTTTGCAATGTTTCCTGATTTTCAAAAAGTATTTCCAAGCATTCTGATCTTTAAGGTGTTTTGTCAATTTTTAATCCTAAATTATAAGTTCAATGAAGGCTCAAGGATCAAGTTGTAGTATCAAAATACTTAGGTGTGAACAGTGATATCCATCAAAGGTTCAACAAAAATCTCTCTCTGACATGACTGCTTGTAGCACTTATTGAATCTGTTTGGTACCAAATTCCAATCCTCTTCTACCCCCAAGTGATAAATGTGATCGTTTGACAAACTTAGGGCTGATAGGCAATGCAACAATGTGACTGAATGACTTTATTATGACTATGTACAAATGACAGATGCAATAGTAGTTGTACAAATGGGATGGTGGAAATGCAATATGGACATATGTGACTAGGAAAGACAAACTTAAGGGAACAAAAGGCGCTTGTTTACCAAGTTTTCACCTTCTGAATCTTTTTCTTTTTTTTGCTACCAATACGCCTATTGCTAGGTTTTCACCAAGGCACTTTTTCTTTTTTCTCTTTTTTTGTATTTTTCTTTTTTTAATTTTTTTTGTATTTTTCTTTTTTTCAATTTTTTTTGTATTTTTCAAGATCTCTTTGACTATGTGCAATAAATATGATGCTCTTCATCTGATACTCTTTATACTCTTTTGTATCCTTCATGTGTAGAACCTTTTGAGATGAATATTGTTGATGGGTTCTTGGAGTTCCTCTCCTTCACAATCTGATAACTTATAGGTTCTTGTGCCAAATGAAGACACTATGATGAATGGGCCAAGCCAATTAGCCTCCCATTTTCCTTTCTTCTCTCTTTCAACCTGATTCTTTGGGTTCTCTCTCAACACTAAGTCTCCTACCTTAAAGACTCTAGGTTTGATATGTTTATTATAGTTCCTCGAGATTTTGTTTTGGTACACTTTCAGGTGCTCATAAGCTTGTGTTTGATGTTCTTCAAGTAACTCCAATTGTTGAAGTCTAGTGACTCTATAGTCCTCATCTATGATCAATCCTTGTAATGAAACTCGTAGAGATGGGATTTCAACCTCTAATGGTAGAACTGCTTTGGCCCCATAGACTAATGAAAATGGCATGGCTCCTGTAGGTGTCCGAATGCTTGTTCTATAGGCCCATAAGCTGGATTAATTTGCACATGCCAATCCCTTCCTGATTTATTGACTGATCTCTTCAAGATTTTCAAGATATTCTTATTTGTGGCTTCGGCTTGCCCATTTCCCTAGGGGTAATAGATTGATGAGGAGTGGCGAGTGATATGAAATGTAGCACAAAGTTAATCCATGTCCTTATTTTTAAATTGTTTTCCATTATCTGTTATTATGGCATGAGGAATGCCATATCTGCAAATGGTGTGGTTCAAGATGAAGATGGAAATTTTTTTACCCGTGGCCATGATTAAAGGAACCGCTTCAACCCACTTAGTGAAATACTCTGTTGTTTTTATGATATATTTGTGACCATTTGAAGAAGGTGGGTATATGATGCCAATTAAATCAAACCCCCATTGATAGAAAGGCCAAGGTGTAACAAATGGGTGTAATTCATGTGCCAGTGCATGTATCATGTCACCATGATATTGACATTTTTTGCATATTTGAACAAAGTGGCAGGCATCTTTTTCTAATGTCTTCTAGAAATACCCTAAGTGAAGGATTTTCTTAGCTAGATTTAACCTACTTGCGTGTGACACACAAATGCCTTCGTGAACTTCATGCAAAGCTAACTTAGACTCTTCCTCCTCTAGACACCTAAGTAACATCACGTCGAGACCCTTATGATATAATGTTTCTGAGAGGATTATGTAACGGGCTGATTGGCGTATGAAATTTCATTTTTGGGATTGGGTTTTGTCTAAGGGTAGCACTTGGTCTTTGATATATGTGTATATAGGGCCATACCAAGGGGATTCATGTCCATTTAATAGGGAAACAATTTGGGTTTCAGGAAGGTTGAATGCCGGTTTCACCAACTCTTCCACCAAGAACTCATACTTCTCATTTTGATCAGGTTTTTGTAACAAGGAAGCCAAGGTGGCCATGGCGTCAGCTACTCTATTTTTCTCTCTAGGAATCTACTCAAAAGTGATCAAGGCAAAGTAATTCTTCCATCCATCAATCATGGTCTTATATGGCATCAACTTTTCATCTTTAGTGTTATATTCATTGTTGACTTGATTGATGATGAGTTGAGAATCTCCATAAATTTGTAGCTCCATGATATTCCACTCTAAGGCCATTTTGATGCCTATGACTAGTGCCTCATATTCCGCTATATTATTTGTGCATGGAAACAAGAGCTTGTAGGACTTAGGAATGGTGTAACCTTGAGAAGTGACCAATAGTATACCAGCCCCATAACCTCCTTGAGTATAGGAGCCATCAAAGTATAACTTCCACATTTTTGCTTCTATGTTTACAATGGCGGAATCTGGAAATTCCACTTGAATAGTTTATGTAGAAGTCATGGGGTTTTCAGCTAATTGATCTGCTATCACTTTCCCTTTTATTTCCTTTCTATTGACATACTCAATGTTGAATTCACTCAATATCATAACCCACTTGTCTATCCTACCTATTAAGGTAGTTTTACTTAACAAATACTTGAGAGGATCAATTTTAGCAATTAGCTTGACCTTATGCATCAACATATAATGTCTCAATTTTTGAGATGCAAACACAACTACTAGGCAAGCCCTTTCCATGAATGTGTAGTTAAGTTCATATTTGATCAATGTCCTACTCAAATAGTACATAGCTCTTTCCTTTCCTTGTTCATCCTCTTATGCCAAAAGCACTCCTAGGGATCTTTTAGTAGTAGATATGTATAAAAGAAATGCTTTTCCCTTAATTGGTGGCATGAGAATTTGCAGATTTATCAAATAGGTCTTCAATAATGTGAAAGCTTGATCACATTCGGCATCCCACATGAATATAGTATCCTTATGTAGCAATCTAGTGAAGGAATGACATTTTTCAGCCAACTGAGAGATAAATCTTCTGACGGATTGTATTTTGCCTTGTAAGGATCTCATTTGGTTGATGTTCTTTGGTATCTCCATATCCATTATGGCTTGTACTTTCTCTAGGTCCACTTCAATTCCTTTGGTGAAAACTATATAACCTAATAACTTGTCGGATTGGACACCAAAGGCACATTTCTTTGGGTTTAATCTGACTTTGAATTGCTCCAACTGAATGAATATCTTTTTCAAGATTTGGAGGTGTTCCTCTCTTTTGTGTGACTTGGCCAATATATCATCCACATAATCCTCTAAAAATGTATGCATCATGTTGTGGAAGATAGTTGTCATGGCCCTTTGATATGTGGCTCTGGCATTTTTAAGGCCGAAGGGCATGACATTCCAACAAAAGTGCCGCAAGGGCAAGTAAAGGCAGTCTTCTCCTGGTCTTCAGGTGCAATTTTGATCTAATAATACTCGCTGAAACCATCCATTAGGGAGTACATGGAATGACCCATTGTCAAGTCAACTATTGCATCAATGCTCAGGAGTGTGAAGTCATCCTTAGGACAAGCAAGATTTAGGTCTCAAAAATCCATGCATACTCAAATAGATTTGTCATGTTTTGTGACTGGTACAATGTTAGACATCCATTCAGCATAAGCTATTGTCCTTATGAATCCCACCTTCAACAATTTTTCTAATTCCACCTTGACTAAAAGAGCTATGTGTGGGTGCATTTTCCTCAACTTTTTCTTAATGGGCTTAACCCCTGGTCTAACATTCAGATGATGCATTATAAATTTGAGATCTAATCTGGGCATGTCGGCATATGACCATGCAAATTTTACTTGTTGTTCTTGGAAAAAATTGATGAAGTCCTCTCTTTCTAGAGGTGTAAGCGATGCTGCCAAGTGTATAAATTTTGGATCCATTTCCATCCCAATGTTAACCTTTTCTATCAGCTCTATGAGTATAGGCAGCCTTTCTTCCTCATGCTCCAGTAGAGTATCCAATCTCTCTTCCTTTGATGCCACAATTGGGTTTTCACCAAAGGAAATCTCTTTTATCTTTACTTTTTTGGGTTCTAATGCTACCACATAATGGTTTTCAACATTAGAACTTTTCTTGTTCTTATTTTTTTTCATTTTTTGCTTTTGACTAAGAGATTGAACCCCTGTTGCTTCTATCATGTTTGGTTCAAATTCATTGGTGAAAGAGGGCTCAACCGCATTAAGGTATTGGTTTTCTTCTTGGTCATTCGGGAAGTAAAGCAATTCACTTGGCTCAGTTTGGTCCCAATAAATAAGATGGGGATTTATTAAGGATAAGGTTTCATTAGGAAAGTTTTCATCAATTTGGTTTATGGACATGACTTCATTTGAGGGTTCGTACATTGTATCATTTAGATCTATGACGTGCACTTCCTGAAGATGGTCCATGAAAGAAGGGTCAAAATCCCCTTCACTTGAGTCCTCATTGACTTCTATGGGAAATAGCGTAAGAAATGCCATGAGTGGGTTAAAAATAATGTTTGAATCTCCTTCCTCTGAAGGCATCCAAAATGTATCTATCCATGGCAGACGTGTATATGCTTGTCCTATGTTAAGACCTTGTATATTAGGCTCTTCATTGACTTGAGTTTCTTGCCTTGGGATCTTTGCATATGTGTGTATTGTGACTACTTCTTTATCTTGACATGATTCATTAGATAGGGTGTCCCACTCATAATCCTGGGAGTCATCACTATCTCCATCAAATTCTAAGGCATTTACTTGACGATAGAAATCTTGCATTGGGCTGGAGCTTTTGCCTTTATATTAGTAGCCTACTCCAGATCTTTGTTGTTTTTCCCTCCAAGTAGGTTCAATGGGTTCTAGTAAACATCTATTCCTTTTGCCTAAGGGTCCTCTTCCCTTGTATCCCATCTTCTACATTATCTCAAACCCTTTCCCATATTGCTCAATTTGTATATTAACATGCTGGATTCTTTCCCTGGGAGTGTTTGAGGTATCCTCTTCATCATGATAAAGCCATTGAAGGACTTCATTCTCTTCCTTGTCAAATGCTGCTTTGTCACTTTCTCTTACGAAGTAAGAGTTTTATTTATGAGGCAAGTGTTCTTTTGATGGTTTGCCATGTGTTCTTGGAGATATGGGCATGTTGAATAGGGAAATTGAACTAATTTTGCATTGTTTATCAAATGCATCCATCATCTCATCCATCTTCTTGTAGTTTTCCTTTTTAGCTTTATCTTTTTCTTCTCTAGTGGGTTTGTATGGTACTATCTCTAATTTAGGCACTTGATTTGAACCCTAATTTGTAGTTGGACCCTCGTAGCTCATCTTTTCCTTTCCCTTAGTTGATGTCATTGAGCTAGCTTGAGGAAGGTTTGGAGTAGCATTTAATGTTATGATAGGATCATCCATTTTGGTATCTTCAATGGTGGCTCTTTGAATGATTCCTTCCCGGTTATGTGGAATAAATAGCTCATGAAGGGGTTTGAGTGCATTACAATATTGGAATGGGTTTGAGTCCCCTCCAACTATGATTTCTTCACCCATGTACAGAAATTTGATGCATTGGTGGTACATGGATGGGACTGCTTGCATCTCATGGATCCATGGTCTCCCCAACAAAATATTATAAGTTAACTTCATGTCCAATACTTGGAAATTGGTGTCCTTCTTGACATGCCCCACTTGAATGGGCAATACAATCATGCCTTTAGAGGCCCTTTCAACTTCATCATAAGCCTTAATGGTGATTTTTTTCGTAGGGTCAATGCAAGACTCGAAAAACCCTAAAGATTTAACAAGACTTAAAGTGAAAATATTAAGGCCAGCTTCTCCATCAATGAGAGCTCTTTTGACTCTATGGCATTCAATCAAAACCTCTATGTGCAGTGGTAGGTTTTGGGGATGTGTGATAGACATGTCATCTTGGTCGGAGAATGACAAGAAATGAGGTGCAATGAGATGACCTACCATGTTTTGGAACTTCCCCTCTTCTAAGTTAGTAGGAACATTCATCTCTACTAGAGCTTTTTCTAAAATTTCCTTATGATTAGGGGATAGCTTCAATAGCTCCAAGATAGATATTTGCACTGGAGTTCTTTGCAACTGATCTACCAAGCTATAAGGTTTTGTTGCTGTAGAAGATTGCTTGATCACAATGTTGGACTACAGAGTGCTAATAACTTTAGGAGCAACCCCTTGTAGGGTAATCTTTGAAGTCTTCCCTCTTGTAATAAAATTTGATGTCTCTTTTTTGGGGCTGTTCCTTGATTATTATAGCATTCACAATGTTATCATAAGGTGGTGCAAAGTTAATGTTATTACTGCTTTGTTTCTTGCCATTAGATGACTCCCCTTTGTCATGTTTGTAGAAGGGTTGTTTGAATGTTGTATGGTCTTCATTGCTTTGAGGTCCATCAATGGTGATCATGCCATTATCAATTAAGTCTTGCACTATATTATTTAGTTGTAAGTATTCCTTTGTTGTGTGCCCTTGAATCCTATGGTACTCACAATGGCTATTGGCACTCCACCAACTAGGCTTGTTGTGTGGCTCATAAGGTTGAATGCTGGGTAAAGTAATGATATTATTAGCCATGAGGATCTTTAGTGCCTTTTCGAGGGGTTCACCCAAGGGTGTAAAGTTCCTTTGAGGAGTTGGCACCAAATATTTATCAAATTTATTACTCCTTGAATTATTTCCTTGGTTTCCATTATTGGCATTATTTTTGGAAGGTACATTGGAGGTCTGGTTGGCATTATTCACCTAGTTAGGTGTTCTTGTAAGAGCAAAGGGAGTTATCTTCAAGTTGCTAGAGTCAACAACCCCATCATTGATGATTCCCTTATTGTTGTTTTTATACCGACTATTGCTATTGAACCAATTCTTATTTTGATTGGTGCCATTGTTGGAGTTATTATTGTTAGAGTTGTTCTTGTTATCTTTATATAATTTCAATTCCCTGCTCTTAACCAACACTTCTTCTATTGTTATTCCATGCCTCCTAAGCTTCTTGGGAATAGTCTCATTAAATAGGTTGTATCATGCATGAACTCTAAGCTCAATGCACAAAACTCATGTAAGTGATCTTGTGGATCTGACATTCCTTCATACTTGTCATATTTGGGGAGCACTACATTGAATGGGAATGGTGCCATTACTATACTTCTATCAAATAGGAATGGACACAATGCTTCGATAGAAAAGGGTTTTGGACCCCCACTTTGCTTGATTGTATCCAGTTGCATTTGAAATATTTTGAACTATTTATTCATGATGTCAATGGAACTTTCTTCAACTTCGGGTGGTCTAAGTTGATTCACATCATAATCTCATGGAAGTGTAAGACCCGTTTGGGCTAGGTCCATGAAATACATCACATTATCTCTTCCCATTTCTTTTTCCATGAGTCTTAAGAAATAGGGGCATTGAGTGGCTTCATCAACGTTTTCATTGGTGGCATCCTTAGTGGTTGGTTCATTATTGGTTCTTTGGTGAGTGGTATCAATTCCTTGAGTATTTTGATCCAACCCTCCACCATTGGTATTGCCTTGTTTATTTATGTCAATGCCCCCATTATTGGCATCACCTTGGTTATTAGGGTCGATGCCACTATTGCTTTTGTTACCCAAACTACCATAGTACATCATGTTGTCTTCCCCTTCTTGTTCGGGTGATTTTTCAAGTATTCTTGGAGCGGTAGACTCGTCTCCTAGGTAAGGGACTTCTTGAATCAAATAAGTTCCATTTGCTTGCAAGGTTTGCTTGATGTAGTAGGATTTAGTAAAAGAAGGCATGAACCTTGGAGAATAAAAGTCAATATTACCCATGGTCTAATCCTTTGTAAAATTTGCAAAAATGGTGTAGAACATGATTTTTGACTGGACTGAAGGTTGGAATAGTAAGTACATAGAAAAGGGTACTCAAATATATGCTCAAAATTTTTTGACCCTCCCTACAAGTATTCTTTGTTTTCCCTTTTAGATTTCTGGGCATCACCGAACTGAGTGTAGGCGTGACTAAATTTTGCATACACATGTACTGGTATATTGTTAGGTGACACTTTGCAGGGATGCAGGCAAAACTTTCTTATTGATAGGTGATTTTCCAGTTTTAGTAGACATGATTCAATATGTTCTAGGCGTGACTTTCCTATTGATACGCGTTTTCATAAAAGTCACAGGCATGACTGAACCTCTGATAGGTAGGATTATTTTGTGCACAAGCGACACTTCTCTGACTAGGTTGTAAGATTTTAAATTTTTAAAACTTTTAAGATTAGGTCCTTTGAAATTTTCTTGTTTGAAAATAAAAAACAATCTCAACATGCACATCAATGTCCCTAAAACAATCTAATGTGTATATTCTCGATCATTTCCATAAGTATAACACAAGAAAGAATTCCAAGCAGCTTACCTAAAGTCAAATTTTGGCTCTTAACATGGCTCTAAAAGGTAGGCCTACTACTTTATCCAGGATTTATTGTGGATTCCGTTCAAATAGATCTTAAATTTTCATCCCCCAAGTATGTTAAGGGGTTTCCCACACACACCAAGGTACAATTTTGTGCAATCCGTGAAGACTACTAGAGGAAATTTGAAAAATTTAAGATCTGTTTGTCACACACCCCATTAAGGATGCATGTGTTTCATTTTATAGTGGGTTGGATTCTCGTAGTAAAAGCAAGTGTATCCCACTTTGGACTGTCCCTCTCACCAGCCTTGTTAAGGCACAACTCGGGAGGTGAGCCCACTAAATCTATATTTTAACTAGCATGTTCATATAAAGCAAGGAAAATGAAATTAAAGTTAAGTTTTTGGGAATTTGGTTCACCTAAAAGGTGAAGAGCATATCCCTAACTTTCCCTTTAGTTCCTCAAACACTTGAGCAATAAGGTTCTTTTTCAATCTCGTAACAAAGAGGTTCTTAGAAATGGAAGTGTTTGGTCAAATTCCTTGTTTTAATTAAGCTATGTTAAAAAATAATGCCACAATTTAATCAATGCAAGCTTGAATAGAAGAATAACTTTCCTTTGTAGCTAGCCTAAGCTAGGGGCATTTTCGAAAGGTTTTGTCATTTTTTTTCAACTCACCTTGACAATAGCCTCCTCCAAATGTGCTTGTCCACCAACAAGTTAGTCAACACTAACAAACACTATGAGGGGAAACCAAAATTGAAAATTGAAGGAGCAACACTTATGTATGAATTTTATAGAGCTTATTTGCAAATTTCCAAAGAAAACTTGATCTAAGGACTAAAAATCCAATTTAGAGAGAGAAAATTTGATTTATATGCTTGAACAATTGCAAGGTAATTCTAAAATACCTGATTGTCCTCCTCTTGTGTAGTCTCAAGAACAGTCTTAATGTGCTCAAAGTTCTCCTTCTTAATCTTCTTTGCTAGAGCCTTTCCTTCTTGGTTAAATCTTCTTTCTGGCTTCTATACTTTCCTATGGTTTCTCATTTACTATTAAATCATATAAACATGGAGTTAGACAAATGATTTGATCAATTTAATAGTAAATACAAACAACAGGTAGCAGGCGACATTGTCCAGCTAATAGGTGTGAACAAATTGTTAGCAGGCGTAACTTTACTGATAGCCAGCGACACTTTGCAGTGACACATGCGATACTAAAAATTACATTGGCATGAACAATTTATCACGAAGCATGAAGATAACTTAAATTTACAGAAAATGATTTATGCTAAGTGTCAGTTTAATAACAATAAGCATGAATTGAAAGATTATAAGCATGATAGTTATTAGAAATGGAAAAGCAAAGCGTGAAGGTAAGCGATAATAGATTTCAGCAAAGCAATACTTCTTGAGTCACAAGCGTGACTTTAAGCACCAAAGGCTGAATGCATTTATCTCACAGACGTGAGTGGATTATTTGTAGGTGACTGCAAAGTTCTCAAAACCGCATAGAATTTGCATGCCACGCATGAATCTTTAGATAATAGGCATCAGGACAAAGATTGTGTGATGATGGGCACCATTTGTGTGATGATGATAATCACCTTCATGAAATTAAGATCAAATAGCAACAATTGAAAGTAAATACAATGCAAACCTAATTAAAATTGAAACTAAGATCTATAGCATCTCATGGCTCTCTAGAAAGAGGTTGTAAGTGAAGCTCTCTACTCAAATCTCCACTAGTGACACTTCTAAAATGAGAATGTATGTTGCTATGCTTCTACAATGCTTTTATGATGATAGTTCTAGCTTAAATTGACAAGATATAATGCAAATTACTCTATAATTCTCTTAGAATGCTCTCAATTGCCTATAGTAACAATGCTTTGCAAATGAATTTCTAAGATATCAATTACTCTCAAAATGCTTCATATTTATAGTAAATTCCCAAGGGTAGGGGGTGGAGTGAAGTAATCATGATTTACCTTAGGTTGAGTCAAATACTTTGCTTTGTTCATAAATGGGGGGACAATTTAAAGGTTTGTCTTAAAGCTTTGGACAAAAGGACAAGATTGAGTGGTTGAGATTGAAACTTTCAAATGAGTGATTGAGATTCATCCTTTTTGAGTGATTTATGTCTTTTTGTCCTCAATTTTCATTGGTTACTCAACTTTGTTGAAAGAAATTAGGAATTATTAAATTCAATTAATTAATTAAATTTAGCCATGTAAGGGTAATAGGTTCATTTTAATTTTTGATTTAAACAACTATACACTTAATTGATTAAAATCAATTATGTAGTGTTTTTCACCCCTTTAAGCTTTGATTTAATTATTTAACCTCATTATTTGATTTGTCCTTTGCTTTAATTGATTTTTGTCCAACTTGATTTAATTATGTCCATTTTAATTGATTTGACCCATTTTTTATTGAATTAATGCATTTTGATGATTAAGAGCCATTTTATTGATTTTTGCAATTTAAAAGCACTTGTCCATTTTTGCGTGTCTACAATAATGTATTTTCATCTTGTTGAAGAGTTGTGTTCTCCATGAAGGTTTTTTGAGCATATTGTTCATGTTTTATTTAGTAAAGGTTTGATTGATAAAATGATAATAACTAAGGTGAAGGAAAATGCATGTTATATATGCCCTGTAAAGGACAATTAGTCATCATAGATTTAACACTCTTAAGAAACTTATTCTACATCTACAAAAGATCTATTTTAAACTTTTCTCTTAAGGGAATCCATATATTATAGAGAATTAAATCTCCTCACATCTTATTTGATCATTCAACTAATTTCTAATTCATCATTAACTCATCTCCCTTAACAAGTGTTATATTCAACTTGTTAAGGTTGTAATAGCTAATATAGACCATTCTACATTATTTACCTCTTATGTAGTAACATGATTATGAGTATTTTATAGGTTACATTATTACTAATTTTTTATTCATATGTAATTTATTCTCTCAATCTAATTATTAAAACTAATTCACTTTATTCACTTTTTGGAACTTATATTTTTAGTACAAGTGCAAATGTTGGTGTACAAAAAGGATATTACCTAGCTAGTTTCACTACTAGGTCATCTTCACATATTATTACTTAGTGATTTAGGAATATTTTGAATGTCTATTATAGACTTATGATTTGATCCCCTAATTGTCATGCAACATAGTATTAAGACACTTTTCATCATCCTAATTAGTCCATTTCTCAACCTTGTCTATGTAAACAAGGTCTAAAAGATACATTTTGTATTACACGGGCCACTGCAAATGCACAATATTAACCATATTTTATCTAATACATTTGAATGCATTTTTACAAATTTATGGTCTCACTTTTCTCTCTTGCAGAAATTTTATTTTGTTTTTGTAGGTGATCCTTAGAGCTTGAGTCCATGGATAACTTTAGTGGTGAATGTCTCACGTCGGCGGCCCTGGATTTGGCAATTATAATGTGTATATCGGGTTGGTCATTTCGCCCAAAATTTATAAATATTGGGTCAAATGATCAGGCCCATCCCCCATGGATTTATGTCATTTTCTCCTTTTTGTTCCCAATATTGCCAATCAAATCTAATTTTTGGACACGTTTAATTTAAAAATGTTGCCTACAATTTCCAACGCTTGTCTTAATCAACGACCTATATTCGCTAATGGTGTTATTAAGATATATTTAGAGGAGGCCCCAAATTTTCCTAGCATTTTGTGGATGCGTGTCTCTAACTGGCGCCACTTTTTCCAACTCTATTAATCATAGAAAATTATTGGAGGACCCATAATCGCCTCAAAAATTACATAAGATGTGTTATAATTATGCAGGCTTCACCAAATATTTGTATACCTAATGCCATATAAACTTTCAACTGAATTTTCCAAAAAGGATTGGTATAAATACATTCATAAATCAATATTATTGTACACAATTTGATTCAGTTGGTTCTAATATCTCAATTCTAATTGATGGTGAATTTTTAGACTACTGAGTACATTGGCAAATGCAATTAAGGCAAAGGTAAGTGATTAATTTTTTAAGTGTACTTAATATAATATTATTCTAAATTCACCTGAGGTTTCATCTCTATCTATCTACGACTCTATAAATATGAGTTCATTCTTATTTAGTAGGGACCAGTTAGTGGTAAGTGGTCACTCGGTGGTCAAGAGACCTCAAACATGATGACATCTAGATTTTATATTGTAAATCGTAGGGCCAATGAATTATATTTATCTATATTATAGCCTATTTTCACTTCTTCTGGAAGTTAATATTTTTTTTGGCAGCCGTTATTTCATTGGAGATGTTGAGAAACAATAAGGGTAAGGCTCCTCATCTTACATTTGGGGAAAGCTGAGAGAGGCCAAAAAAATGCAGAACCTTATCATCGTTCTTTGGTGGTGGAAATTTTTTTGGTCAAAATCAGGAAGCTACTTCATCACAAGTAGATTTACAATATTTACAACCTACAAAACATATTGAAGAAGGCAGCAAACGTGATATCTCAGATCATGATGAACTTGAAGAAGATTTTTAGCTAAATACCCAGAGTAGCTAGAATGATATAATTGAAATGGGTGAAACTGAGAATGCGAGAGATGATGATGGTGTATGGAAGAAGAAAATAAAATACAATCCAAAAAAGGATAGAGAATCAAAAAAAGATCAAAAGTGGGATTTGTCGAGGAATTTTCAAATAGAATGGGCATTAAAGTATTAGTTCATTGAACCAGTGGACAATCCAATTTAAGGGGAGCCTCTGGTAGAATGAAAATGTAATATTTGCACTGGGATTAAGAAGGAAAAGAGGTTACATCTAAAACTTGACACCTTAGAGAATCATATGGGTAAAGTTTATGTAAAGAAAACTATAGATGGAGTTGAAAAATCAATGATAAGATGGAAAACAAAAGAGGAATATCAACATGTCAAGTATGTTAAGTATTTTCAATATTAATTAGTCAGGAATTCATCACATTGGCTTTTTCTATCCTCTTTCTTTTCCGCCATGACTTTATACTATGAATTTTCATGTTTCTTCAGATTTTCAAACCACCAGGCTTCCTTTTCTACCCTATTAGGCACTTCAAACATCAATTTATTTCAAAGAGTTACTTCAGCAATGACATTTCTTCAATCCAACTTAGGATTTTTCCACCAATATAACAAATTTCTGAGAAAGACTTAGAGCTATGCACTTGGAGTTGGATTGACTTAGTGACTTCACCACTTTTTGGGCTGACCTAACCTAATCACCTCAAGTGTAAAGATCCTAGTATTAATAATAATCAACCTGAAAACATAAAGAATCAAGGAGGTGACAGATGGAGTAACTTTCCAAGATTTTGACAGTTTTCCCAAGTAGCCAAAAACCTGACAAGTAGAGAAAATTTCCAAAACATGATAACTTTTCCTAGGTGGATAAGGGGTTTTGGCATGACCTAAGTCTCAAAAAGGGGTGCATTTTCATAAGCTCAAAAATGTGGCAACACGCCGTAAATTTATTAAATTTAAATTAAATTATTTTTCATTTACATCAAATTTTAAATTTTTAAAATAGTGAACACTGAATAATTTACAATTTTTCATTTAGTTTGTAATTTATTATTTTAATTATTTATTATTTTAAATTTCAACTTTTAAATAGTCCTAACATGTCACTTTTCCGGAGGATGCTTGTGAAAGTTTTTAAAACTCACAACTTACCCCCAAAATGGAGTTTATGATGTCGATCTGCAGACTACGCTTATCCATATCCAATGCTCATTAATTTTTTTCATTTTTTCTTTTACAATGTAATTATTACATATTTTTAGACTACTAGTACTACCATTGTACCACATTAATAAAATTTGCAATTGCTATGCTAATTTTTTATTTTAGTTTTATAACTGTAATGAATAATTGAATACTTTAAACTTTTACAGTTACAATTCTACAGTCGTGCACATACAAAAGTTTATCACTGTAAGGAATATTAATAAATCACACACATATATTTATTTGGTTCATTTTCAAATTCACAATATATAAATTTTTAACTTGTTACTACATTGTGATTTCAATTTTGTCGATAAATTATTATAGTTTTTACACAATTTTGGCCATTTCATTCACAAACTAGAGTTTGCTAAGCGCAAATTTCAAAAGAATGAAGCTGAAATTATTTATCAAATCCATAAAAAGAAAATTAAAATGAAGTTGCAAAATTTTCATTAATATTTTTTGCAAATTTACAATATTCAGATTCCCTCCAAAATTTATAAGCCAAAATGAGGGAGGTTACGAGGTAGTGGCAAAAAAAACCTAGTACCTACTAGGGCATTGACAGTGGCATCCAAAAATAAATAAATAAATGGAAACCTTCAACCCTTTGATTTCAAAATAGCAGGCCATAGGGTCCTGGGTCCTGGGTAGCACTAGGGATTTTCTCCTCCATCTAAGTAGAACTCTTCAAAGATGATAAGCTCAGAAAATTCATATAGCCATTTGTAGTCTTCAAATTCCTCCAAGAGAAACCACTTCCAAAGAAAATCCCTACCAATATGCGCCCATTTCCTACAGCACATCAACTACTTAGTATTAAAGTTCAAAGGAAAAGGTTGCATGGCCACATTTGGGCGAAGTTGGAGAAGCTTGGGTAAATCACTTTCCCAAGGGATCCCCGCCCCTATTTGTGCAAAAGTAGCAACTTGAACATCATCACCTAGGAATTCTTTTTTGAATACCTTCCTTAACAGCAAGAGTATATCCACCTTGTTTCCACCAAATTCTAGAAGAGAAGCCAAAAAATGGGATGTAATGTTTGTGTTAACTCGGTACCTATCAACATTTTTCAAAAACTCATGACCCAACACCATCCCCACAGCCTCATTTTTAAAGGCTCCAACCTCCTTGCAAACTGATTCTAGGGTTGGGTCTGAGACCAGGCCCAAAAAGGCCTTCTGGTCCTCCTCAGATGTGCTTGTCAAACAGATAGGAGTGTCCATCTTTAGAAAACCACTACTAGAATATTGGAATGTTATAAAATTTATAGCCTAAAGACCTAAACTAGACTCCAGAGGTAGACTTTTAAGCACTTAGAAAAGGCAGACCTAAAATAGCCCTCAATCTCTAACCTTATTAATTCCTTTATCCTTCAAAATTCTCTAAATCTTTCATATTAAATGCAGTGTGTGACTGTGAAATTGGAAATAGGGTCATAGTGTGACAATACCCAATTGTAAATTTGGAATTCATGCGGACCAAGTGGATCACAGTTAGAGAATGACATTGATAAGATATTTCTTTATTATTTAATGTCATTGATAAGACATTTCTTTATTAACTGCAAATGTCAGACTTTTCAACATTTTCCACCATCCACGTAAATAACTAACCAGTTGTAATCAATGATCATGGTCATGGTGCAAGTTATACTTTGATATGTGTCATCATTCTGGTGACTTCTTAGAGAACTCTATTTCCTTCAAGAAATTGGGTCCAAAATTAAACTTCAACCATTGATCTAGGATCATCAAATGGTCTCAAATAATACATTTAACATTATAAAATGATGGATGTTAGGCTGCATGTCATTGTGACTCAAAGATAACTTTAGTGGTCAATATTTACCAATTGAAAAATGTCTCACATCGGTGACCCTAGATTTGGTGATTATAATGTGTATATCGAGTTGGCTGTGTCACCTAAAATTTATAAATATTGGGTTGAATTCCCAGGCCCATTGCCCATGGATTTATGTCATTTTCTCCTTTTCTTTCACAATATCGCCAATCGAATATAATTTTTGGACATGTTTAATTAAAAACTTTCATCTACAATTCCTAACGCTCATCTTAATCGACAACCTATATTCACCAATGGTGTTATAAAAATATATTTAGAGGAGGCCCCAAATTTGCCTAGCATTTTGCAAATGTGTGTCTCCAACCGACACCACTTTCGTCAACTCTATTAATCATAGAAAATTATTGGAGGACCCATGTCACCTCATAAATTACATAAGATGTGTTATAATTATGTGGGCTTCACCAAATATTTGTATACCTAATACCATATAAGCTTCCAGCCAAATTTGCCAAAAAGGATTGGTACAAATACATTCATAGATCAGTTTTATTGTATACAATTTGGTTTGGTTGGTTCTTATATCTTAATTCTGATCAATAGTGAAGTTTCAAACTACTGAGTGCATTGGTGACTACAATTGAGGTAAAGTTAAGTGATTAATTTTTGACGTGTACCTAATATAATATTATTCTAAATTTACTTGAGGTTTCACCTCTATCTATCTGCAACTCTGCAATTATGAGTTTATTCTTATTTAGTAGGGACCAATTAGTGGTCAGTGGTCACCCGGGGGCTAGGAGACCGCAGACATGATGACATCTAGATTTATATTGTAAATTGTAGGGCCAATGAATCATATTTATATATATTATAGTCTATTATCACTTCTTAAACAAGTTAATATTTTTTTGGCAGCCTTTATTTTGTTGGAGATGTCGAACAAGAATAAGGGTAAGGCTCCTCATCCCGCATTTGGTGGAATCCAAGATAGGCCAAAAAAATGCAGAACCTTATCATCATTCTTTGGTGGTGGAAAATTTTATGTCCAAAATTAGGAAGCTACTTCATCACAAGTAGATTTACAAAATTTACAACCTACATGCCATATTGAAGAAGGTGGCAAACTTGATATCTTAGATCATAATAAACTTGAAGAATATTTTTAGGTAAATACCCAGAGTAGCCATAATGATATAATTGAATTGGGTGAGACTGAGAATGCCAGAGATGATGATGATGCATAGAAGAAAAAAATAAAATACAATTCAAAAAAGAATAGAGAATCCAAAAAAGATCAGAATTGGGATCTGTTGAGAAATTTTCAAATAGAATGGGCATCAAAGTATTGGTTCATTGAACCATTGGATAATATAATTGAAGGTGAGCCTTAGGTATAATGCAGATGTAAGATTTGCACCAAGATAAATAAGAAGGAAAAGAGGTTGCAACTAAAACTTGACACCATAGAGAAGCATATGTGTAAAGTTTACAAAATGAAAACTATAGGTGGAGTTGAAAAATTAGTGATAGGATGAAAAACAAAAGAGGAATCTTAGCATGTTAGGAATGCAAAATTATTTGAATTTTAGTAGAATATATAGATGAAGCTTGTTGAATTTGAAGGCTCTATTGAAACTTTTTATGGAAAAGCAATGGAAGTAGAACAAAAAGGAAAAGTTGTTCAGTTAAGTGTTGTCTTTTGTATTTTGAGAAGAGGGCATGCTATGAAAAACTACAAATCATTGAGTGCTTTATTATACTTTCTAAAAGTTTGTTACTATCTTAACAGTCACTGGTTAGTCAAAATGGATGGGAATGAGAAAGTTGTCTTTTTGAGGTTGAAAAAGAAGATCTAAAGGAAAAAATTAAAGAGTCAAACTTTATTTCATTGTCTTTAGACAAAGTTATAGTAGTAGATAATACTTCCCAGGTATGCATGCATTTTTATACTGTACACAATTTTGTTTTCCAACCCAATTGACAACGGTGAATATGGAGATATAGATGACATGACGATTGCCAAAAAGTTGGTGTGTGTTGGAGTAGATGAAGCTTCAGTAATGCAAGGCCACAAAAATGGTCTTTGTGAAAAGATAGAAATTTCTTGTGTACCCAACATTATTGGCATTCACTGCATGGCCCACATAATGAATCTAGTTTTTGGAGTTGTCAGCAAACATGCTCCAGTCTAACAAATTGAAGTTTTAATCAAAGAGATCTACCAACACTTATGTCGAAGTCTAAAACAATTTAGGGAATTTCAACACTTTGTCGAAGGACTAATTGATGGGAACAATCTTCTTAAGGATAATGATACCAGATGGATCTCTTTGGATGGACCAATGCATTGAGTTTTTTTATAATATCCATTACTGCTTGGTCTAATGAACTCAAGTCATGACCAATTAGGGCTACCAATATTTCCTAAGTTGTTCCGAAGGTTAAGTAATGTAGAGACACTCTTAACATTAGCAAGTCTTCTCCCCGTGCTAGAGGAAATGAGGAATATAATAAACAAGGCCCATGAAAGAGCTATGTATATTGCATAATATGTTGTGCTGTGTAAATTGACATGTGTGATGCTCAATAATATCTATTGATCATGTGATGATGTAAAATTTCCCAACTAGCTGAGAATCACAGATTTGGACAATCTTGATAAATTTTTAAATATCGATGCAAACAGGGAGTTATGTGCAGACGTACACAGAGTTGAGATACCAATGCACTACTTTTCCAAGGTCAAGTTCGAGGAACTAGGAAAGAACCCTAGAAAGAAACTATCAAGTGTTACAAAGGAAGACTTTACCAAGATCATTGAGTCTATAACTACTTTTGTGAAGCACCGTTTCCTATTATCTTTCCTCATGAATCAGAAAAAGATTCCCTCTAGTCAGACTACTTGAATCCATGGCTATTGTGTTTCCTATATATTGGAGTCTAAGCAATTCAACAAATTTCTGAACAAAGCTACTAACTTTGATAGATCATTTTTGCAAACCCAAAGAATTTAATGGAGTAACTCTAAATGGAATTTCAAATGAATCTCATTTGAGAGAGAAATCAAGCCATTTTTCATAGAAAATGAGGGAACAATTCAAAATTATGTGGAACCCCCACGAAGATGGATTGGTAACAAGACTTTGGAGAAATCTATCCCAAAGCAAAATGTTGATTCATTCATTATCAAAAATTTTCAAGCTTTTTGATTTATGGTTGACCATGATATTGGGATCAGTGGATCATGAGAGAGTTTTCAATGCTTTGGGGTCCCTAATATCAAAGCTAAGAAACAAACTAGAATAGAATTTAGAAAATTGCTTGAGGCTCTATACATCCAGGTATGATGTCCATATGTCTCCTTATGATAGGGCACTAAAATTGTGGAGGAAGAAATGTCAAAGAAGAGGGTTGGGAAACATTTCAAACCAAAGTGGGAGTGCCAGAAATAATGATGTTAGTGACTCGTGTACTAGTACTGGTAGCGTTGAACTTGAGATGCAGTTAAGCAAAGGTATGCAAAGTGAAGAAAACATAATGAAGAACCAAGGAAGCTATGAAGTTGATGGAAAGGAATCTAAGGATCCTGATAATGAGATGATGTGGAAAATTGAACCATTAATTATTGAAGTAGCAGTTCAATGGGTCATAGGTATTTATTAAAGTCATTACTGTAGTCTACTATCTGTATCTCATCATCAATCATGCATAATAGCATATTCCAATGTCAAAAACATGAATGTGGTTGATAATGTCATCACTTCCACAATTAATATTGATTTTAATTTGCATTATTCAATTCATATGGTACAATTCTTAAATATTTTCATTATTTTTTTGAAAATATAGAAATTCATATGATACAATTCATAGAGATTCTCATTAATTTATTTACAAATATGATAAAATTCATTCATTAGTAGTAGTAAGTACACAACTATGTGTGATTCTATTTACAAAAGTCAATACCCAATTTAAATTTCATTACCCTTAGTAAATGATTCTGAATTCCCTTTTATAGAAACAAGGGAGCAATGACAACTTTTGTCCTGAAGGTGTGGCAATTGTTGGACTCACCATTAGTATTTTTGTCATAACCTTTTTCTTCTTTACATTGCCTAGATCTATGGGATCCATTGTTTTCATGTCCAGATGCAATGTCCTTTTTGGACCACTAGTACTACCCATGTCATCCCTACCAATGGAAGTGGAACTTGATACATATTGAATCTAAGTGCTTGGAAAACTTGGGACTAGATTTGAAGATGGAACAAATGAAGGTGCAAGGGTATTAAACTGAGTAGTACCTTTTTTTTATGAGCCTAATGATTCAAGTCCAATGATTGGTGTCTTGCCATGTTTTGGTGGAACTAGTGTAAGTTCATAACCCCTTTCTGAATCTCCAATACTAGTTAGAATTGAGAAACTTAGATTGAAAACGTAAATAGTTGTATAATATAAAATATGGATGAGGTCCCAGAACAATGGTTTGCACATAAAAGAGACCCCAAAACCAATATTTTATACTTACATAAAATTATATTGATATGGAAAGTAAATGTAGATGATTAATGTTTGAAATGAAGAAATAAAAGTACTTACCTCCGAAAAAGAACTTGCTGAAAACTCTGTCAAATAGTCTTAGAAACTGTTGATTTTTGCAAAAATTAATCGAAATTGTGAGATCTACAAAACCTAGAAATCTTTTTCAATTATGAGGGAGGTCATCCTTGACCCTGATAAAAGGTCAAAGAATACCTCAATATTTTGAAGGTCGACTTTGAATTTGTTTGCGGATCTCGGAAGCTCACCAAAAAGGTTATCCAAATCCAAGCTCTGATTCACAGTCCTGCACTTGTACCTACAAGAAAAAGAAGGTTTTTGTTGTTTGGATGGGGGGTTTTCCTTAGTCAAACCATAGTTTGGAATCAACCTTAATAATGAAATTGAAATAGAGAATGCTAGAAAGTAGTAGAAGTAGATCTAACAATGAAGCTATGATATTTAATAAATATGCAATTTTATTTGAAATGTAATCAAGTATATTGATATGAAAGCTTGGAATCAACACTAACAAATGTAAATCTAAACCTCCATGATTGTATGCTTGGAATCCACCTTGAGGGAAGAATGAATAGATCTTGAAGATGAACAAAGGAACTTGAAGGAAGATCACACCACCATGATGGCTAGATCTAGGGTTTTGAATGATGAATCTTGAATGCTTGAACCAAATTCCTCCAAAGGCTTGAATGCTTGAATCCTTGATCTTCAATGGAGAATTTGAATGAAGAAGAGGAATTGGATGCTTGAATGGAATGCTTACTTGATCACCTTGAGAGCTAGAGATTGTGAAACTTGATCTCAAAACTTGATCATGAAAGTGGATGGAAACTTGATTGAGAAAATGAGAGAGGAAGGCCTCCTTTTATAGTGATCTAGGGCACAATCCTCTAGAGGGGCCACCTTGGAGAATTAAATTACAATTAGGTTCTAACCTTTAGAAATATACCTAGATTAAATGCAATTAAGGATTTATAATCCTGAAACCCAAAACGGTTGACCCGGAGGCGAAAAAAAGAATTATCTTTCCGGAACCCGATATCCAGATATAAAAAAATCCTAAAATTTGAACCCTGGGTCAAAGATGAGGTAGACCCCACCCTAGGTCATGGTCAAGGTCATCCCTGACCTAGGTTAGGGTCTAGGTCATCATTGACCCTCAAGGTCATCTTTGACCTTGAGGTCAAAAAACCCAGGACCTTAATCCAGAATGCTAGGAAATGCAAAAATATATTGAAAACAAAGACAGAGAGAAGTAGAACGGGGGGGAACAAGTCAAATCTGAGAAAAGGGCTAATCAAAATACTTGAAATGACCCTAGACTACTTACTCAGAGGGCTAAACTCTCTTAACATGGAAGTGCTTCCATTTTAAGACGATACAATAGTAAAGGACAAGATTTGTTCAATCACGACTCGTGTTAACTTTTATTTCTTCTTTATGAAGACTTCAATATCTAATATCACTATGAAACATGTCACTTAATTGTTTGACATTACAACTTCTATCGGAGACCTGAAATTGAGCTTATTAATTATCACATTAATTATACATATTTAGTTTTAGTCTAATTTACATTTTTTTTATCGGTACTCCAATTTACATTTTAATTATACTTAGTTGAGTGTTAAATCATGACATGTTCCTTCTTTCCAGGGGACACATGCAAAAAGAGGTGACCATTCCCCAAATCAGCCCAAAATACACCTTGGGCTCTTGATCTATGCTCATCCAATGGTCATTGGTAGTCACTGTCAAGTGTCGCGGGTCTCATTCACTTTTGGCTTGTCAGTACTAGTAGTCACCTAGTCACCTCACATATCATCATCGAATGACACTGATTGAGTGAGTGGATGCATGTCATGATTCCATAATAGGTTTGAAAAAATGGGGTTTCATTTCCCTTTTAGCCCAAAATACATTATATGTCATTGATATGTGCACATCCAACAATCTTTGGTAGTCACTTTCGGGTGTCGCAGGTCTCATTCACTTTTTGCTTGTCATAGTGACATGTCATCATCAAATGATGCCCACCTGAGTGGACACATGTCATGATTCTGAAAGATTTTTGCAAAGCATTGGTTTTATTTCCCCTTTGGCTTGAAATACACCATACAACCTATTAATTAATAGATAGGTCTTTAAAATAATATCAATGACATGTGCCTTCTTTCTGGGGGACATATACAAAAATAGGTGACTATTCCCCAGATTGGCCCAAAATACACCTTGGGTCATTGATCTATGCTTATCCAATGGTCATTGGTAGTTAGTGTCACATGTCATGAGTCCCATTTACTTTTGGCTTATCAATACTAGGAGTCACCTAGTCACCTCACACATCATCATTGAATGACACCAACCATGTGAGTGAACAAATATCATGATTGCAGAATAGGTTTGCAAAAATAAGGTTTCATTTTCCTTTCAGCCCAAAATACATTGTACGTCATTGATTTGTGCTCATCCAATGGTCATTAGTAGTCACTTTCAGGTGTTGTGGGTCCCATTAACTTTTTCCTTGTCATTAGTCACACATCATCATCAAATGATGCCGACCTGAGTGGACACATGTCACGATTCCAGAAGAGTTTTAAAAAATTAGGTTTGATTTCCCCTACAGCCTGAAATACACCATACACCCTATTAGTTAATAGACATGTCTTTAATAATATCAATGAAACGTTCCTTCTTTCTAGGGGATATATGCAAAAAAAGGTGACCGCTCCCCAAATCAGCTTGAAATACACCTTGGATTGTTGATCTATGCTCATCCAATGGTCGATGGTAATCATTGTCAGGTTTCGTGGGTCCCATTCACTTTTGGCTTGTCAGTACTAGTAGTCACCTAGTAACCTCACACATCATCATCAAATGACACTGATCATGTGAGTGGACACATGTCATGATTCTAAAATAGGTTTGCAAAAATAGGGTTTCATTTCCCTTTCGGCCCAAAATACATTGTATGTCATTGATCTATGCTCATCCAATGGTCTTTGATAGTCACTTCCAGGTGTCGTGGATCCCATTCACTTTTTCCTTGATATTAGTCACATGTCATCATCAAATGACATCGACCTGAGTGGACATGTGTCATGATTCTGGAAGAGTTTTGCAAAAAATGGGTTTTATTTCCCCTTCAGCTTGAAATACACCATAAGCCCTATTAGTGAACAAATAGGTTTTTAATAATATCAATGACATCTTATCCTTTGTAATTGTCAGGAACTGTCTTTCATGAGTTCATACTTTCAGGATTTCAGAAATCACACTTCATTCCTTCACTTTTCGATTAATATGTAGTTCAAATGCCCTTTTTCTAAAGCAAGGAGTTTTGTCAAGTATGATAAGTATTTTCAATATTAATTAGTTAGGAATTCATCAGATTGACTTTTTCTACCCTCTTTCAATTCTGTAATGACTTCATAATGTGAATTTCAGTGTTTCTTCAAATTTTTGGAAATTGCACTACCAAGCTTCCATTCCCCCCCTCTTAGGCACTTCTAACATCAATTTCCCACAGAGGCACTTCGTCAATGACATTTATTCAATCTAACTTAGGCTTTTTGCATCAATATAACAAATGTTCAAAAAGACTTAGAGTTATGGACTTGGAGTTGGACTGACTTCGTGACTTCACCATTTTTCAAGCTGACCTAACCTAATCACCTAAAGTGTAAAGATCTTGGTACTAATTAGAATCAACCCAAAAACATAAAGACTCAAGGAAGTGACAGTTGGAATAACTTTCCAAAATTATGACGAGGTGCCTAGGTAGCCTAAATCTTGACAAGTAGCAAAAAAATGCCAAAACCTAATGATAAATTTGCCTAGGTGGATAAGGGTTTTGGCATGACCTAAGTCTCAAAAAGGAGTGCATTTTTCACAAGCTCAAAAATGTGGCAACACGCCATAAATTTACTAAATTTAAATTAAATTATTTTTCATTTACACTAAATTATAAATTTCTAAAACAGTGAACACCGAATAATTTACAAATTTTCATTCAATTTGTAATTTATTATTTTAACTATATATTCCTTTAAATTTCAACTTTTAAATAGTCTTAACATGTCACTTTTCAGAGGACGCTTGTGAAAGTTTTTAACCTTCATAACCTCCCCCAAAATGAAGTTTATGACGTTGATCTACAGACTATGCTCATCCAGATCCAATGTTCATTAATTTTTTTCATTTTTTCTTTTACAATGTAATTATTACATATTTTTAGACTATTAGTACTACCACTATACCACATTAATACAAATTTTAATTGTTATGCTAATTTTAGATTTTAGTTTTATTGTAAAGAATAATTGTATACTTTAAACTTTTACATTTATAATTCTGCAGTCAGGCACATACAAAATTTTATTATTGTAAAGAATATTAATAAATCACACACATATATTTGTTTGGTTTATTTTCAGATTCACAATTTACAATTTTTAACTCATTACTGCATTGAAATTTCAATTTTTTCCATAAATTATTATAGTTTTTACACAATTTTGGCCATTTAATTTAGAAAATGGAGTCTGCCAAGTGTAAATTTCAAAAGAATGAAGCTGAAATTATTTAGCAAATCCATAAAAAGTAAACTGAAATGAAGTTGCAAAATTTTCATTAATATTTTTTGCAAATTTACAATATTCAGATTCCCTCCAAAACTTATAAGCCAAAATGAGGCAGGTTACAAGGTAGTGGAAAAAAAAAACTCATACCTACTAGGGCATTGATAGTGGCATCCAAAAAACAAAATAAAAATGGAAACCTTCAACCCTTTGATTTCAAAATAGCAGACCATAGGGTCCTAGTGTCTGGGTAACACTAGGGATTTTCCCCTCTGTCTAAGTAGAACTCTTCAGAGATGATAAGCTCCAAAAATTCATAGAGCCATTCATAGTCCTCCAATTCATCCAAGAGAAACCACTTCTGGAGAAAATCCCTACTAGTCTGCACCCATTTCCTATGGCGCATCAAATTTTCAACATTAAGGTTCAAAAGAAAAGGGTGCATGACCACATTTTGACTTAGTTGGAGAAGCTTGGGTAAATCACTTTCCCAAGGGATCCCAACCTTTATTTGTGCAAAAGCAGAAACGTGAACATCATCACCCAAGAATTCTTTTTTCATTACCTTCCTTAACAGCAGGAGCATATCCACCTTGTCTCCACCGAAGTCCAGAAGAGATGCCAAAAATTGAGATGTAATATCTATGTTAACTCAGTACCTATCAACATTTTTTAGAAAGCTACGACCCAACACCATCCTCACAACCTCATTTGTAAAGGCTCCAACCTCCTTGTAAACTGATTCTAGGGTTGGGTCTAAGACCAGGCCCAAAAAGGCCTTCTGGTTCTCCTTAGATGTGCTTGTCATATAGATAGGAGTGTCTATCTTCAAAAAACCACTACTAGAATATTAGAATATGATAAAATTTATAGCCTAAAGACCTAAACTAGACTCCAAAGGTAGACTTTCAAGCACTTAGTAGAGGCATACCTAAAATAGCCCTCAGTTCTTTGTCTAGCATTATTAATTCCCTTGTCCTTCAAAATTCTATAAATCTTTCATATTAAATGTAGAGTGTGTGATTGTGAAATTGGAAATAGCATCATAGTGTGACAGTACCCAATTGGAAATTTGGAAGTTGTGCGGGCCAAGTGGATCGTAGTTAGAGAATGATGTTGATAAGACATTTCTTTATTATTTAATGTCACTGATAAGATATTTCTTTATTAACTGCAAATGTCACACTTTGAAACATTATCCATCATCTACATAAACAACTAACCACTTGTAATCGATGATCATGGTTATGGTGTAGGTTATGCTTTGATACGTGTCATCATTCTATTAACTTCCTAGAGAACTCTATTTCCTTCAAGAAATTGGGGCCGAAATTAAACTTCAGCCATTGATCTAGGATCATCAAACAATCTCAAATAATACATTTAACATTATAAAATGATGGATGTTAGGTTACATGTTTATGTAACTAGCCGCGCTTATTGATACCAACACGTTGAGTCTACAAACAAGTTGGCAACAAATAAAGGTGATATTCGATGGTCGTGATATTGTATTAATTAGATCTATGATAAATTTCCATTTGGCATTGGCCAACATGATGAGTCCCAACTCTTGAAAATCACCAATAAAATATTTATTTTTTCCTTAGTTAATGAAAGATTAGCCAATAAAATAAATAAATTTTCAAACAGTAGATAAAATTGTCCTATACAATTATTTTTTTCCCCTTCAAAAGAAAATCATTCACCTTATATATTACAATTTTTAAACTTCAAAAGAAAAAAATTTGCCTCATACAATATATATTTTCCCCTACATTAATGTGTTATTCACCAGGATTTTATGGAATTTTCATATGACAAGGAAAAAATTGCCAATACAAACTATTTTATTTTCCTAATTTGGAAGAAATATTCTCCTTCTTTAAGAAAAATTTTCCCCTAAAATAATGTAGGATTCACCAGGATTTTACACATTTTCTTGGGAGGGGGTTTCTTAAAGTTATCCCTACTGCCACTCTGCCTCTCCTCCTTGGAGGGATGCGGGTGCCAACTGGCCTCCCTTTCTTATTTCTAATGTTGCTGCTTCTTCATGGCCCTCAGCCAGTGTTCTTGTGTGGCCTCCTGACACTTCTGACAAAGTCCTCTGCCTGGTGCTTGCTATTTCTCCCACGCGGGAGGAAGGAGAATTGGAGAAAGATGAAAAAGATGATGGCTGGTTGGTTCCTAACCAAACCCCAAGGCCCAATGTTTGGGGCAATCCTGATGATAGAGATCCTCCTCCCTCTTCTACAACTGCCCTCATAGCTTGAGGGTTTCTCTTTTTATATATTTTTTTTATAAATAGTTGTATGGTTTTGGCCTAGGTGTCGTGTGACTCTCGCGGGGTGACTTTTTCCCCTGACCCCTTTTTTGTGAATATTGTACTTTAATATTTTTATTAATAGAAAATGCCTCTATTCATCAAAAAGTTATCCCTACTATGACTAGCCTCGCTTATCGATAGGAACATGTTGAGTCTACAAACAAGTTGGCAACAAATAAAAGTGATATTCACTGGATGTGATATTGCATTAATTAGATCTATGATAAATTATCATTTGGCATTGGCCCACATGACGAGTCTCAACTCTTGAAAATCGTCAAGAAAATATTTATTTTTCTCTTAATTAATGAGAGATTAGCTAATAAAATAAATAAATTTTCAAATAGTAGATAAAATTTGCCAGTACAATTATTATTTTTCCCTTCAAAATAAAATCATTTGCCTCATATATTACAATTTTTTTACTTCAAAAGAAAACAATTTGCCTCATACAATATATATTTTCCCCCACATTAATGTATTATTCGCTAGGATTTTATGGAATTTTCATACGGCAAGGAAAAAATCGCCAATACAAACTATTTTATTTTCCTAATTTGGAAAAAATATTCACCTTCATTAAGAAAATTTACCCCTTAAAATAATGTAGGATTCACTAGGATTTTACACATTTTCTTGGGAGGGGGTTTCTTAAAGTTATCCCTTGAGTCCTTGAGTGACTTTAACATGGTATCAAAGCTTCAGATCTACAATTCCCCTTCTTAGATTTGAGAGTGATATTTTTCTTGAACCATTGCTAGGTTGTAAATCTTGGTGGATCTAGAAAATTTGAGTATGTTCTTATGTCACATCATATGAAGACATGGAGAATCATGAAAAGTTGATAGAAATATCATATTTGGGGCTTTTCCTTTTTTGTTTAGTACTGCAAGTCTTTTTTTGAATTTTTTTGTGCAAGTCAAAGCTTGGAGTTGAGGCTAGAGCATCCAAGAAAGTTAGATATGCCATTTATTTTAGTTAGTTTGGCAACTTTATGAAATAATTGCAAACTAGGGTTTGAAGCTCAAATCTAGTGAATAAATTTTCATTGGAGCTATTTTAATCCAAATGGATGCTCCATTACATTCAAAATATCCAAAAAAACCCTAATTTCATATAGAATTTGTTGATTTTGAACAAATTTTATTTTTGGCATATTTTTATTTTATTAAGGGGGTTGTCACTATAGGCCAAATTCAACCCTTACAAAAATCTTTTTTTTTTTGCAAAAGTTGTACTTTTACAAATGAGATATCATTAAAAAGATAGTGTCATGTACTTTTTAATGGTACAAGTTTTATTAGAAGAAATTATTTATATAAAAACATATTGTTGATTGAATTCATTTATTCATGATTAGCTTTTGAGATCATAATTTCTTCCTAGGTATTCCATTTTTACAATTTTTGTGTTGTTTAAAACATATTGGCAAGCTCTATCAAACCACCCATAAAAGATTTCTAGGTCAAGATCCAAGTATATTTTACTCATATTTATTTATATTTATATTTTGAAGGAATACTTAGACATGTTGGCACTTGGAAAAAAAATTCTTTGATAAAATTACTTTATTTTAGGTTTTTATCATGTGTTCATTCTCGTTAAATCATTTTACAAGTGTATCATTGCTATAATCATAGTGTTGGTTTGTGGTGACTAATCAGGAAAGTAGTGTACACTCCCCATGTATCATGGGGTTTGGGGTTAACTCATCAATCATTTTTTAATTGACTTGTCAAGAATTGTTGAGTTGACTCATCAAGCATTTCCCTAGGTTGACTCGTCAAGTATTTTTAGGGTTAACTTGTTAACCAACATTGTAAACCACCTAAAGAGCCTATATACAAGAGGCGGTGTAATGTGAAATGTATCATACCATAATTTACCCTTCATTATTAATTCAAGAAAAGGACAATAATTAGTCTTGGCAAAAAGACATCTTAACACATCTTGGGTGGCTTAAAATTTTCCATATATTTATAGACATATACCTAAACCAAATACTCCTTGGATGAAATCAATTTGGGATAATTATTATTATTATATCACATAATTAATTGGTACAACTATTGGTGTTGATATCCCTATGGATATCAGAGAGATCGAGCACCCACCACACCTTTGGACCTATATTTAAGAGGATCTTTAAGACCCTTGTATCTCTTGATTCCTGAATGATCATATTGTAGATCACATCTTATATGTATGAAAATGAGAAATTATCTTGGGAATACAAACTAAGATCTCAAAATTTTCATTACATAATATATTAGAACACAAATAGGTTTAACTACAATCCCAATATGAGAGACAAACATTGGTATTTAGGCTCTTTTTGTTGTAATGGAATGGATATTGTGAAATGTATGTAAAGTAGCTAGGTTAAATGATATAACATTGACAAGTTTTAGCAATAATAGTGAAGTATAGAATATAAAACCAACATAATAACTCAAATATAGAAAGAGGAGATGGAGAGGAACCAATGACTATAATATAGGCCTAAAAAATGTTATGAAAGGTTGAAGAGCACCTTAGTCTGAGACTGTCTAAGCACACTAAAAGTTATACATTTGTGACCAAGAGGTTCTATAGGTTTTTCTCTTTGAAATGCAGCCCTAAAGAATCAAGAACAATTAGAGGGTTTCCTAGTTCAAGTGTTTTTGCATGTTCAAAATAAAGCATCATCTATTACTATTTTCTCTACACACATATAATGCTCTTTTTGGTAGGATCTAAAGACACACGTGAAACTGAGGAGAAATGGTTATTTTGTATAAGGTATTTCCTAAGTTAAACCTCATGTTGGTGTCCCTACCTCCACTAAAAAAATGATTAATGGAAAGAGAGTTTATCCTAAGAAGGAAAAAGACTAAAATCTTAATGGAAGTACTTGAATTGACAAGTGTTACCTTAGATATCCATTGTCTTGAAGTTTCAAATAAGGATTGATATTTCTTGAATAATATTAATGTGTGCCTTCATCAAAGAGGAAGACATTGTGATTGATCATAATTTATAAAACTAGAATGCTTGACTCCTTAACAAAAAACTTGATTTCTCAATTTCTTAGCTTAATTGCATTGAATCTCTCATTCTAGTAGTGTAATGTCACTATTTAAAGTCTGAATCTGAGAGAAAAATATGCTTTAAAGACACTCTTTCTTGTTAGAGAGCAATAGGATGGATTTTTTTAGTTTCCTTGATTTTAAATTTGATTGATAAACTAACAATCTAATATCTTATTGAAGTGTTGTGTTGTAGGATAATAGGCACAACAATTCACACACACACACACACACCTATGTGTGCACTCTAAGTAAACTTAAGTAACTTGTGTGATTAGAACTTAGGTGATGAGCATGTTAGGTAAAATACATATTTCACAATAACATCTCTTTTTTAAAGACATTTGAATTTTGTTTTAAAAATTATGTGCATTCCATTGTGTGATAGAAACTATTCATTGCATATCATTTCTTTGTTTCACAAGTTCTCATGGAGCACTTAGACTAAATAGAAGGGTTCATAAAGAATTCAAGATGTTTAAATATCTACTTTTATGCATGGTTGAGAATATTAATATGATTTGAAATGTATGTTCATTTTAGAATTTGCATGCACCTCAAAGTAGGACAAAATATAATAATGAAATTTTCACACACAAGCAAATTTCCATTTATTTTTTGATTGATTTTGACATAATGATTAAATACAATTATATATCAATGAGTGACATAATTATGTGCTAAGTTTGATTCTTTACTTAATCCTCATCCATCTTAATTTATTCATTTTCAAATTTTAATATATTTGAACTTATCTTATGTCCTTTTGCGCCCATTTCTTTATATTTATCATAACTACTAGCACATACTTCTTCCCTACCTCAAGATTTTTATCGCTATTCTAAGTCAAACTTGTGGTGTTGAAGACCAATCTTGAGCTACTTAGAATTAAATTTAAATTATCATATCTTGTCCTATTTTGTTTATCATTGTGAGTCGACTTGGTATATGTTTGAATGACAAATTGTTATCTCTTGGAGAATAAAGGCATTCAACATGTATTTAATTCATAAAGAAATGATAAGAAGAAATAATTCCATGAATAATTAAATTTGAAGTTTAAAATGTACAGATTCACATCATTATCAAAATTTTCATGCTTTTCATTTCCAAATATCATATGTCTTTCCAAAAGTGTGAATACTGAAGATTGAGATGAAGCTAGTTTTAAAAGCTTGCAGTTTTCCATACCTATCTCATAAATTACAAGGCAATTTCACACACTAGATAGTTTTTTACTACTCGAGATTGACCCTGAGCCACTTAAGTTTGGTAGATAAATAAATCTAGGTCCACATAGATCCCAAGAAAGAAAGCACACTAAAGTATCAATTTTGCTAGAGGAATGAATGCTTTGAGCTTTGCTAGGGTTTTATGTTGTGTACTTTTATTCTAAGATTTTTTTTTGTGTCTCAAACTGTATTTATTGTGGGAATCAATAGGGTTTATAATATCTCTAGCCAGCTTTAGCCCAGAATTTGATGTTGGTGTTGGAATTCTAGCGATGAAAGCTTATGGTGCCTCCAAGAAAATGACCTCGCAAATTTGTTATAAAAGTGTTTCATGAGGTATGGCCTCCCCTTATGTTGTGCTTCCTATTCAAGATTTTAATAATGCTTGTGGGTGGCTAGAAAAACATATTTTGATTAGCTATTTAGTAGGTAGAGTCCCTCCTGAAAGAATGCTTCATGATTGGGTGGCCAAAGCTTGGACTCCCTATGGAGTTTGGCTTGATGGCGTTCAAAGCCTCACCAAGGGATTTTTTTTGTTATGTTTTTCAAACCCTAGCCATGTTGAGGCTATCCTCTCTCATGGGTTGTGGTCTCTTAGGTCTTCCCTTCTAGTTTTTCAGTATTGGTCTCAAGACTTCACTATCTCAGATGACAAAAAACTAAGGGTTCTTGTGTGGGTTGAGCTCCCTAGTGTCCCCTTTTTTGGTTGGCCTTTAATGAAAACCATTACTTAGTCAGTTGGAAAATTTATTTGTCTTGAAATCAACTATTTTTTTAATGCTCATCCTCAAAAGAGGGTTTGTGTTGAGGTTATCTTTCATGTGACCTCAAAGAAACTATTGATATTCAAGTAGATGGTCACTCCTTCACCTAGAATGTGCTTTATTTTAATCTTCCAAACACTTGATATAGCTTTGAGTTGGTGGATCAAAAGATCAAGGAATGTCCTTTGGTTTTCCCAAGGATAAAATACCCTCCTAAGGAATCTCGATCCCATCCTATAGAGGGAGACAAAAAGGATGAAGAAAAAAAAATGAATGGACCACTCTGGTTTATAAAGGAAAGAAATATTTAGTTCAGAAGAAGTCTGTCGATTCATCTTATCAGCTGGTAGTGGAGACTCTTCCAAGGACCCTTTTTCCCAGGTTGTTTCTACACCTTATGGTTCAATTTCAAACCTTGACCAATAGGGGAAAGATTCTACTACAAATGCTTCTTGCTCTCCTTGGGTTCACACTCCATAGGTGGCATTTTCTATTTCTACTTCACAATCTTTGTGTCATTCTTGCATCCCTTCTAGACATGCTGAGAATGAGGATAGTACCTTGGAGAAGTGGAGATTTATCTTAGGAGGAGATTCTCTTCCTAGCTTCAAAACCAATTCAGATTTCTTGAATAATAGTTTCTCCTCTCTTGGGGATGAGGATGACATGCAAGTATTTTTATCATGAATTACATCTCCTGGAATGTTTGAGATCTTACAAACCTCCATAGAAATTATTGTGTAATAGATGTCCACCAACATGTTTTTGGCATGGATATTTTTTGTCTCTAGGAGGTTAAGATTGTTAGTTTCATGATTTCTACAGCATGTCATGTTATTTGGCTAGATATCCTTTTTTCCTTCTCAGCTCAGAGTTGGTCGAGGTGGAGTCATTAATCTCATTTACCCTTGTTGGCATCCTTTTCTTATTGATTATGGTTTTGAACTCATGCAAAGAGTTTTATGGGTTTTGTTGTTAATTGACAATCATTCTTTTGGGATACTTAATGTGTATTCTCCCAATGATGCCATTGAAAGATATCACCTGTGGATATGGCTTCCAAATTATTTACCACCTGCAACTTGGGTCATGTGTTGGGAATTCAATATGGTTGAGGTGGCTTCAGATAAAGATGAGATATTACTTTTTTGATGGACAACTAGAGAGAGAGAATCCTAGTTCTATATACGCAATAAATTGGGTCTTTTTTATCCCAATATTAATTGTCACCAACCTAGTGGGGTTTGGCACACTTGGTATAATTTTAGAGCTAGTTTTGATAGGATTTTTAAAAGGTTGGATCATGCCATGATCTCGGTGCAATCTTTTTTTCATTTTCTGAGGAGAAATAATTACATGTCATTCTTGTTGTTGATGTGACATTGTCAGACCACTGTCCCATCACCATTTGCATTGAATGGAAGACAACTAAGTTGTGGAATTCTAAGATGCAATATTATCTCAACAAGTCACTTCTGAGTCATCAACCTAGTATGGTCCACATTCAAAGAGTTTGGAGTTTGTATCCTATGCCACATCAGCCTACAGGCTAGATTTAATGGTGGAATGATGTCATCACCCGCACAACACACTTTCTCTACATTGATGGAAGAAAACTTGCTAGGTATCATAGGAATTCCTATGACACTATTACCAAAGAGTTCCTTACAACCATTAAAGCTTTGGCTCTAGATCCATTTAATGCAAACTTTCAATTTTGGCTTGCTTATCTTTGACACCAAAAGTAAGTTGCAAATAATTATTCTTCTAGAGGTGCTCAAATCAAAGCCAAGATCAATTGGTTGAAAGTGGGTGAAAAATATTCTAAGGAATTCTTCTTGGCTCTAAGAGCTTTTCATTCCTTTATGGGCATTAAAAAATCAAAGAAGGCCAATCTGTGCTCACTGAGCTTCTAAACATTTTACAAGCCTTTTTCTATTACTATGAGAAGGTGTTCACAACATAGGGAAGTTCTCTTGCTAGAGACCAATCTCTTAAAGAATGCCTAGAAGTGGTGCCTCAATGGCTCTCTATAGCTCAATAGTCCTTTTGTGATTAACTTCTTACTATTGATGATGTTAAGGAAGCTATTTTTTCTATGGAAAATGATAAATCCCCTAGGTGTGATGGTTTTCCTTGTGAGTTCTACAAAGCTCTCTGGGATTCTATTGGCCCCAACCTTTATAAGGTCTTTCTTGAAGCTTTTCACTCCCAGTCTCTGGGGGAAATTATCAATAGAGGAAATATCAAATTCATCCCTAAGGTAGGATATTCTGAGGATATTTGTAACTGGAAGCCAATCACTCTGCTCAATGTCTCTTACAAGATAACTGCCAAAGATTTAGCTCTCAAAATTTGGCATATCCTGCCTTTGATTGTGCGACCGGAACAAACTAGATTCATTAAGTCCAGGTTCATCCTTCAACAACATTATTTTTGTCTAGGAAGGAACATAGTGGGATCAACGGTAGAACTAGAAAGTAATCTTTTTAAAGATTGATTTTGCTAAAGCTTATGATTGTATTGAATGGCCTTTCATTCTTTCCATGTTGCAAGCTCTTGGTTTTGGCCTCAAATTTATTCAATTCATGCAAATGTTATTGGGGGATGTCTCTACTTGCATCACCATTAATGGTCACTAGTCTAAAGCCTTTGGCCTTTTTAGGTCCATTCACTAGGGTTTCCCACTAGCTCTTTCCTTATATGTTCTTGCTGCTAAGGGTTTTGGTTAGCTCCTTGCCAATACAAACTTTGCTAGTCTCGTTAGAGAAATTTCCCTACCTAATTCACTAGATTAATTTGTCAATGGACACTTCATTGATGATTCTTTCCTCACTCTCATTGAAGAGGAAGACAATTTTAAAGTTTCCTTACAATGCCTTGACACTTTTTGTTTAGCCTCAAGCTCCTCCATTCAATGGAACAATACTCAATGTTACAAATAATCTTTTCTTCGAGCTCTACCCTAGATTCTTCAATACGGTTGGAAGTGGTTAAAACATGATGAAACATCTTGATTTTTAGGCATTCCTTTTTCCTTCCAAGCTTTGTCAATGGATTCTCTGGAATGCGGTCTTAGCCAGAATTGATAAAAAGATATCATACTGGATTATTAAGCCTCTTTCTCTTGCTGGTAAATTCTAGAAATGTTCCCAAGTGTTGCAAACCACCCATGTTTATTGTTCCTCATGTTGAGCTCCTTCCAAGGCCTCTTACATGAAGATTGAAAAATTACTGCCTGACTTTTTGTGGGCTTCTGGAGTTGATCATCACAACTTTCACAAGGTTTCTTACAAGTTTTGTTGCCTTCCCAAGGATTCTAGAAGTATTGGCCTTATTTCCACTCAGAAATAGGGTTTGGCTTTGTGTTCCAAATGGATCATCTATGCTTTGACTGGTGATGAGGCTTGAAATATCTTATTGAGATTTTATATTTCTTCAGGCTTTCCAGTTCACAAACCTGCCTAAATGGGGATTATTTTTCAAAACCTTCTTATAATGAGAGACCTAGTTCAAATCCATGGTATTTTTGTTGCTAAAAGTATCTGGAGAGACTAAGAAACTATCAAGCCTTGGTTCTTCTAGGATGGAGATGGATTTGGGGATGGGCTTTCCATTTATCAACACAATATTGGGTGGTTGTCACTTTTTCATCAATAAGGGATTCCTCTTACCAAAATCCAGGAGGTTAGTTCTTTGTGTCTTCATGAACATGACATTAGAACCCCCAAGGAGTTTCTTTATAGAGCCACTATGAGTTTCTAGTTGTGGGAGGACCTACAGGTCTATTTTTGTCTATCATGCCTAGATTGACAAACTTTTGACTTGCTGGTCTTTGCTTTGTCTTCACACATGTTGCAAAAGCTTTGAATTCAATTTTTCAAGCTCTGGTGGAGGGACTGGAAATGGTATCCTTGGAATCATCTCTCTAGTTACAAACCCAAGATGGGTTATGATTGGTTGGTTCCCCATCTATCGATGGTTGATAGTATTAATTAAATATGGCATTTACAATATTCTTGGAAGACTTGGAGGTTCTTCTTTCTCACTATTTGGTCTTCCATCACAAAGCCAAAAATTACACAATTTTATTAGTGTGTTCTTTTTTAGAGGTTTCCTTTGGGCACCAAGATCAAGCATTTGGGAATCCTTGAACCTGGGTGCCCTTTTTGTGGGCTTCTAGAAACTTTTATGGACATTTTCTGGTTTTTTCAAAGAGTGCAAAAATATTGGAGTTGGATTCATGACTTTTTTAGTCCTTTTAGACCATAACCATTTTCTTGGCACATGGATTTGTAGGGTGATTCACCTAGAATCTCTTTCAAATTTGTTGATGGGACTTTTGTGATGATCTCACCAATAGGGGAACAATTGTCACCGAATACTGAAGTATCGACCAACTTCACCTGAAGAGGTTTTTTGGAGGGTAAACCCTCCTTGCCTCCAAGAACCTAATTGTTAGGTCACAACAGTGCGAGAAAAGGGATCAGTTGGACACGTGACTATTTTATTTTAAGGAGGCCTCCTAGTTTGTGCTCGTGAATCTTCAAGGGAATGTTTGATAGATATGATTCCCTACAAGGAGTGAGTTTAAACATAAAGAAATGTAAAAAAGATAAACCAAAGTTAGTGAGAATATCTACTTATAGTCATGTTAGCCTAAAATTTCAACATCAATGATTCTCAACCAAAGAACCAGTAACCATACCGAACATATGTTTAATCATCAATTGAAACACAAGTTAGTATTAAAAAAATGACATCATTTCACTAATCTAGAGAACCTTGAGAAAAATACATTGAAAGCATACAACATGAAAGAAATTCGTTGAATCGGAGAAGAAGAACACTACAAGTATGGTATCAGAAGTGATCTTTATTTCTTCATCAAATTATAAGAGGCCAGCATCACTGGTTGATACATTCATGTCTCCTTGGGAGCATTTAGATAACATGAAAGTTACTGTAATGAAAATGATTGATAACATAACTCAAGCATAACATGGACAGCAAATTATCAATTTCACTGACCCTTCATTAGTCATTGAAATTTTAATTTATAGACATCCTATTGCTTCCTTAGGATTTCAAAGCTTGAATATTCTAATAAAATATAATATTTTTAGCCAGTACTACCTGCATTGTCATAAATGTGACATTATTATACACATCTGAAAGGGGAAAAGAAGAGAAGAGGGGGAAAGAATAAAGAATTTTGGATGAAAGAATAAATAATTTGGTGAAAAGGTCCTCAAACTACTCAACCAAGTGTGTGAAGATAACTAGTCTAGTTTAGATGCATTGGGAATCTCTCTCCATAAATGTGGTGATGGCTCTGTGTCCCCATGTCCATGTTGTTATAAATACTGGAGTGGCACCTCAAAACCAGTGACATCACACCCAATCCTTTACAATCTACTTGTTGCCCACAATCTGATTGCACCTCTTTGACATCTAACAAATCCCTGATACAAGAGCTTCAAGCCGTGGTTGGTCAGCCATCTTTTAAACATCAACCTGAACCATTATCTACAAACAAGTCTAGAGCTTTGATCTTTAAGACCTTATTTCATGAAAAGAATGAAAGAACTTGAGTTCACAGGAAAATAAAAAGTGCTAGAACCCAGAGAATTTAGGGCTCCTTAAACTTCTGGAAGGCCTCTAGAACTTATGATATACCTTCCTCATATACCTATTTGAGGCAGTCCATATGACTCATGACATCCTCAAGATGATCTTGGACATCACCTACCTTTGTCTTTAGCTCAGAGGCCACCTCAGCTGCATCATGGGCTTTGAGCACTAGTTGGGAGAGTTCCCTAAGGACTAAACTATCAAAATCCTTGCAAGTTCAAAATTAGACCCTGGTCTTCTTGTCAAACTTCTCTAAGACCTTGTTAATCGAAAGACCTATCCCTGAGTAAATAGGATCAACTTCAACCACATACAAGATAAAAGTGTGATACTAGGTGAACAGGGTTTGAATTCTGACCCGACGTTCATCTAAGACCTTGATCAGTTGCTTTCTTGTCTTAACATGAAATGCAAGTCTAGAGTACTGGGTCTTCAAAAATTGAGATGATCTATTAGTCAGAATGTCTTCTTCTTATATTCCTTCTTCTCCTAGATTCAAAATTTCTCTGAGGCTATCTTTCCACTCATCATATTTTTCTTCTTGAGATTGCCATGCGAAAACAACATTGTGACCCTCATTTATAGTGTGTTGGGCTTCATAAAATGTTGGAAGGGAGTCAACCAAGAATTTGTGGACCCCTTCCAATTGATCATCTATCCATCCGTCCACTATGAGAGCCTTCCTTTTCATCACCCGAAGTGTATCAATATCGCCCTGTGGAAGTGGCATTTTGGAAGTGGAGGCTTTGGGCACTGCGACTGGAAGTGGAGATGCTAATTCTATTAAGAGATTCTAGAGATTTGACTCTGAAACTTGAAGCTCTTTCTTCTTCTGATATTCCTTTTCATACCTCTCCCTAATGATCCAGCTAGTATCATCCAGGAGATCTAGTTCTCCTCTCCAGTCCCATCGACCTAGGGGAATCTTAGTTATTACATAGTCCTCATGGAGCACTTATGATTCCTCCCTATTTCATGGTGATGTGGAAACTGATGCAATGACACTTCCATCTGGGGCTCTCCTAGTTGTGTGTAAGGTTTGGGCCCTTTTGGACTTCTTTGGGACCTCTTTCTCTACCATCATATCTTCCAGTGAAAGGGGAGTAGATGTTTATATAGTTCTCTTTCTCCCCCATGATTCAACCAGCCATTGAGGTGGACCCTGGCCACCACTCATTATTATCCTAGGTTAAAGGGATCCTCGTTGGGACCTTGATCTAATTCTTCCATTAAGATTTCTTCGGCACTCATGCTGGGATTATTTTTAGCATCCCTAGGTATCTTGACATTCTCTTCAGGGAAGTCTTTCATTGATGGGAATTCCAAAGGGGTCTAATTGGTATGGACCTCCTCACTTTCCTATTTTGGGGGTGCTTCTTCACCTTCCTGATTCATGGGTTCATCTTGGTTCCCCATTCGAGAAAGAGGAATGGTCTTTGAGGGTATGGTTGTTCTCGAAGGTCTGATTTCCTCAAAGACTCGAGGTTGTTCCCTAGTCTCTGTATTTCCCTCTGGTTCTTTTCTTTCTTCTTCTTCACCTACCTTGGTAGTCTCTTCATCCCTCAACCTTTTGGCTCTATCTTCTATTGGAGGTGGAAGATCCTCCCTTTCCTATTCCTCTGGGATTCGGATCTCATCACCTTGCTCTTGGGTGTTCCTCGCCCCTTCAACTTCTCCAGCCTCTCAATTGATGTCAATATTTTTCTCTAGAGCTTTTGTGACCACTTCTTATTTCTATGCAGCATGATGTAGACTCCCCCTCTTGTTAATGTGGAAAAGTCATTGACACTAGTTCGGGAAATCTTCAATGGATCTTCAAAGGTGTTGGTGATTTCTGGGGAGGATGGGAGTTCCAGGACCTCAACCTCATGCTCGGGCTGTGGGCTTGGTTCCGGGGAAGACCGATAGACTTTCTATTTCTTCTTCCTTTCGAGGGGCATCCCAGTAGTAGCTACAACCATTCCTTCATCCTCCAGGATGACCATTCCAAATGGGGTGGACATTGATGGAGATAGAGCAATCAAAGCCTGGGAACCCAGAGGAACAACATCAAGACCATATGTGACTCTAGACTTTGCTTCCTCCTACAATTTTTTGGATCTTTCAACTTGTTCGCCCAAATGCCACATCAAAATTTTGGAGGTCGGGTTAGAGGGTTGAGATGACTCACCCATTTTATGTTTTCCTTGGGCTTGAGTTCTCCCCCTTGTTTGGGGTCCTGAAGTACCTATCACCCTCAAATATTTATCCAAGCGGACACTCCTCGCACAAACTTTATCAAAATGAGTGTGGCTTCTCTCAATCACCACCCTTGTTATGGCATTGATGCTTAATGCCTCCATGGTATCCCAATCCACCAGAGGAAGATCTACCTTATCAACCCCTATTTCTTTAAACTCAAGGTCCTCAAATGGTCCCTTATCTAAAAATTTCAGAGGAAACATTCAGAGACCCAATTGGTCCATCATGCCCTTAGACATCCTCACATACTTTCTATTCTGGACATCAAAGTCATCCTAACAATCTTCCCAAATGTCCTCCATGTATGGATCATGGGGTTGATCTCCCCGAGGAATTTCTTTCTCAAGGTGACCCCTTGGGTCATAATACTAGCGCCAGAGCAGGAATTTGCTAAGATAGAGACTACTTAATTCATTCTCTACCTCCTTGGTAGTGGCAATGGAGAAGGTGTACTTTTTGCATGTGATAGGGAAGGAGATCAAGGCAAGCTTCTTAGATGAAAACAAAGATCTATCAGTAAAACTCCAACAAGACTACTTTATCACTGCAATGCCTCGGCAACAATAGTGGTTCCCTTGAGAAACTTGTGACACAGATGTATTTGAACTATGGAAATTGGATGAAATAACACCCCCATGGTGCTATCATCCCCATTTCTTATTGAGATAATTTGAAGCCTACATCATCAGTTAATGCTTTAATTCTATTGTATACAAAAGTGTTATTAACCCCACAAAAATGTTGGAAGCACTCATCCCATTGGATCTAAGGAAAATACTTCCATGGGGAAGACTGGCCCACTTGCATCTCGAGGATACCAACTATAGTCAAACTCTGGACTCCTCCATACTGTCGGGCCAAGGACCACAACACGAAGGAAGTCATGAAAAAATTACTGTCTCCTTCCACCTTCCTCATCTGTACATCTAAGTGGTTGGAGACAATGGTTATCCAATCAAAACACAACTTATTGTTGGTTATGAAAACCAGGACGTAGTATATCCATGGAGAGAACTCTGAGGTGTGGGTTCCCCAAAAATCCTGCATAAGTATATTATTCCCACCTATATTAGTTCTTTGAAGTCAGCACGAGGAATATCCATCTTCATGGTTTTGAAGTCCTTCCAGGGTTTTTGCAACCATGAACTACTTAGATGGCATCGGGTAGCTTCCTGTGCATCTATGTATTGCTAGAGGGAAGAGACTATGGTCATGATGACAACATCCTTGAATTTCAAGATCCTCCAAACCGCAACAATAGTGTCCTGATCCAAGGAGGAAATGGGAACCCCATTGGATAGCATGGAAGCTCTAATGGCCGAATTATAATTCTTGGCCATGAGTAGGATCAACTCTAGGGCTTGCAATGACTGAGGGAAGAAAGTTGCTTGTACAATTCTAGGAGTAGATAGATTGACTAACAATGGGTCATTGACCCTTTTTAGTTGGTACACTATCTGTTGTAGCCCTTTTAGCTTGGCCCAAGTGTCAAAATCTATATTTGATATCTCCCTAAGGGGTGTTTCTACCCAGGACCCATGAATGACCCCATCTTTCTTATACTTCATGACCAGGGGAAGCTTTTCTAGAGCCTTTTTAGCTTTTTTCTCTGCCACTACACCAACATATGAACTTGGGAGCTCTGGACTTTTGGGAGGGGATCCAGGTGTTTCCATCTTCTGAAGTTATTTCCTACGAGACCAAACAACCATTAGAACATAATGTACGTATATCAAAGATACCTCTAGGTTTTGAAATTTTGGACATTATTCATTTTTTGAATGCTAAAAGTATAATGGCTAATTGATGTGACACTCATCTTATATGATAGGTCATAGCCAAGGTGGGTAATCATACCTTTATGTGTGCGGAGTCATTTCATTTTCATTTCCAACTGGCATGACATACAAGACATGAATTAATCTATTAAAAGTACATTAATCACTAATTTGTAGGAAGGATTAGGTACAATTAAAGCATATGTGGTGGAAAACTTAGTGGCAACCGTACTAGGGTCTGTTATTCTTCCATTTGGAACTTGAGTTGGTGATGTGATGCCTCACCATCATCAGGCATGGCTTGCCAGAAAGGAGACACACAACTAGCTTGACTGGCCTTTGAACCTCTAAAGGCTAGTTATTATTTGGACATGGCCTACACGGTGTCACAAAGAATTTACTCTAGTAATGCTAATCCTAAAAACAAAAACTGACTCTTGACATATGAAAGCTACATGGAAATGTTGTTGGACTCATTCTAGAGATAGAACTAGAGTCGATCTGAAACTTGACTCTCGCACGCACCAAACTAGCTAACAACCAGACACTTTACACATATTTTATAGTTCATACACCCATTTACATGAGGTGCAATGGACAAAACTCCTACACCTAAGACCACAAGGCACAAAAATGTACAAACATTTACATAAAATTTATAGAGGGAGTGGGAAACTCCAAATGACAATAAAAAGGAAAAATAAAAACTCCCACGACAACCATCTAGTACTTCACACCAACCCTATTTACAAGGTGAAGCCATTGGTGTAGACCAAAGCCCACAAAGGGCAATGAAAAATACACCACGCCAATAGAAACAAACCAAGAAAAAGGATGAAAGCAAACAAAAACAAAAAGGAGAAGTCGACGCTTGCTTACCTAAGAGAAAGTGGAAGAAAAGAAGTTGAAGCACATTCACTCACCTACTTTGTAGGGAACTCAAAGTACCACCTTGTTCACCCAGGAATGTCCACCTTAACATGGGAGAAAAATTGACACAAAGACACTAGCTTGAAGATAAACTCGGGAAATTTACTCACGAAAAGCTACTCAAAAATATGTCTCTTGGGAAGATAGAAATGCACTAGGTGAATGGTAAAAAGAGGAGGCAAAAGGATCTTATAATGCCTAAGTAAGCACATTAATAGTGGGCAAGAATCTCGAGGCGGGGAACGCTAAACTCTAGACTGAAACAACTGGTGTCTCTCCCTTCTATGAAGACAAAGGAGAAATGTCGCACACCAGAGTCCAAAATTTTGGAACAACTACCAGGCCACGACCCTCGGGAAAGGAAGCCCAAGAAAAGAACAAAAGGGGATGGAAACACCCGAAGGGAACAAAACAACAACAAAAGCAAGAAGAAGGAACAAACCAACAAAATAAAAGGGGACCTGAGATTTTGTCCCTCAAAATGTAGGGACAGATATGCAAGGCATAACAAAATATTCCCAGATATGGAATGCTTTTAGGATGGAGATTTTATTCACTCTTTGGAAGGACAAAAATGTCATTTTATTCACTCAAAATTTTCTTGATATTAATGTTTCAATGTATACTAAAGCATGCATTTGTAATAATGTAATTATGCAGATACAAGTCCAAGCTGACAAGATGGCCCTTGAGGTGGCCCACTTGTAGGAGCTTTTGTACCATTAGGGAAATTCCCCTTTTATAATTTCTAGAGTGTCACTGGATTATGCTTATGTCTTCCGCACTCCATCCTGTGGTCACCATAGTTTCTCCACTTGACATTCCCATACTCCTCGATCTCAAGATCCTCATCACTCCTTTGGTGGTGGTGATGCCTGGAGGTTCCACTCGGCTTCCCCACCACATCATAGTCTTGCCCTGGATTGGCCTTCTAATGCTCCTATTCTTGGTGGCTTTGGTTGGCCTAACACTGAAAGAGATTTTTCTTGGCCTACTGCTTCTTCAACCAAGTTTCCTCAATTGGCTTTGGCTATCTCTCCCAGGAGGGAGGAAGGTGAAATGAAAAAAGAAATAGAGAATGATGGTGATGGGTGGTCTATTCTAGACCCTACACCTAGCCTTGCTAATGTATGGAGCAATCCAGATGATAAGGATCCTCCTCCCTCGACTGCTATGACTTTGGCTTCCTGAGGGGTTATATACTTTTTTTTAATGAATAGTTGATATAGTTGTTATTTTCAGTCACTAGCAAAGTGACTTTCGTAGGGTGATCTCCTATCCCCCAACATTTTTTTATGAATATGTACTTTATATTAAACTTTAATAGAAAGGGCACTATTCATAAAAAAAAGTATGAGTTTTTAAACCATTAGCAAGTGAATTCTACACAACATCAATATCATTCTTAATCTCAATTCTCAAAGGTGAGTGCACTATCCCTTTATATCTAATCTCCAAAAACAAAAGTTGTAGTACTATAGGATTCTTACCAAAATTTCTAGGACAATCATGTTTAGACAACACTACTTTAAAGATAGGTCAAAAGTGACTATTAAAAGTTTGATAATTCTCCTCTCTGTTACAAGTAGTGGTTGTCATTACACCAAAAGATTGACATATTAATGCCCGATACAACCACTAGACTTATAGAAGACACAAGAGGTGGTTAAGCCATGTCACAAATCCTGAGGGGAGTGCTTAACATTTTTTCAACAATCTCCCCCTCAGCGTTACCCGAGGGGATTCAAACCTGTGACCAAGTTCTGATACCACTTGTTACAAGTAGTGGAGGCAGTTAACCCATGTCACAAATCCTGAGGGGAGTGCTGACCATTTTGCCAACACTCTCTCCTTGTATTAAGGGAGCACTATTATCATCTAAGTTGAGACAATCTACTGAGAAAGGAAATGCTCCAAGTAATTTCCAATACTTGACATGTTCCCCATAAGAAGCATAAGGCAAACCAAACTCTCCAATGTTTGTCTTGCTCTTTGTTCATCAATCTTGTCACTGTTCATGTGCAACTTCTCAATGTATAATTTGGCTTGACTGAGTTCACCTTTAATGATCTGATTATATTTTTCCAATTCTTGATATTTATCTTTGTTTTGGTCAATTTGAGTCTTCATTTGACTTATCTACATATTAGCTTCTTTTAGTGACTCTTCAACTTTGTTTCTTTCATCCTTTTCATGTTGAGTTTCTTAAATCATCAAAAGATTGATTTATTCTTTTTCTTGCTCCAGCTTCTTCACTTTGTATGATGTATCACTGTCTGAATCTTCTTTGATCTTCTCCATAAGGTCTTGTCTCTGACTTTTTGCAATCTCAAGACGTTCTCTTAGTTTCCTAATGAAACCATATGATCTTCTTAATTTTAATTTTAATTTTCCATTCTCACCCTTCATTTTATCTAGATCTTCATGTGCAGCTTCAAAGTTCTCTTGAAAATTTCCCAAATCCATTATGATCTCCCTTAAGCTATTAGGCTTTCTCTCAAAGGGCCAATAGCTCTAATACCAATTGTTAGGATTAGGTAATACTGAGAGGGGGGGTGAATTAGTATTACAGAACTTTGATTTCAACTTTAAACAATTATAAACAATCCAAAGTAATGCAGAAATGAAATGAACATATAAGCATAACACATTACTCATGACACCATGATTTGTTCTCGAGGAAACCCTAGCTAATGGAAAAGCTCGGTGGGGATGGTACCCACAAACATGCACTAAAATATAATATCCCTGTTAGGAGATCTAGCCCTGTTAGGAGTTGATTGTTACATAGTACATTTCCTTGTTAGAGGAATACAAAACCTTGTTAGGGGTATATAAAAAACCTTTTTAAAGGTGGTGAGCACACTTTCTCTTTACAATAAAAAATTGTCTCAAAAGAGTTCTCCAAAAAGTGAACAATACAAGCACTTATCTTGCTTAAATAGTTCCAGTTATAGCTTGGCCTCTTATTGATCTTTCATCTAATCTCTACTCTCATATTCACAATCTTTCTTCATCATCATAACATAACCATACTTCAATTTCACAAAAGCATTCTATACTTATACAAAATCAGCCTTCAAGTCGGCTTCACAAATACCATATAAAACATAATAATAACTTATGAAAATGATAATTATGGAGTCGGTGATCTTATATTACCAATGAGTTGGAAATATACTCTATTCACCCATCTTAGCATGTTACCATATCCACTATACTCTCCTTGATCTTTGCAATTGTTCATATACCCAGTTATATTGTTTTACTATCTTTGCATACCTTCTTAACATTGTATCTCACATATCTAGTCACAAAAACTCATGCACTCTTAACTAAAGCATGTATACATCACAAAATACCTTCAATTAACTTGACAAACCCTAATACCTTGTATGTCTTTGTCCCTGACCAAAACTGCAACACTGTTCCCTATTATCCTGATTCTAGACTTAGTCATTTTCATGACTGTGACTCTAGTGGAAATCTTCTCAACATGAGATCACTTCAATCATAAGTGTTTCCATAAATGAGAACCCTCAAGTGATCCCTAGTGCTCAAAAACATCACTTGCCAACACAAATTTATACAAAAGCCATATATATTGCAGCATCTACGAGAGAAAAAGAAGTAGTATGGCTTCGTAAACTTTTAGTGGGATTGTTTGGTGAACCTATGAATCCTACCATTATCCATTATGAAAACTAGAGTTTTATAAAACTCTCAGTTAATCCATTATTCCATGATAGATCGAAACACATTGAGATTCCATACCACTATGTTAGAGATATGGTAGTAACGTGATTCGATTGGAACATGTAAGTACAAATGAACATACTGCAGACATTCTCACCATACCATTAGCCAAGGAAAACATTTCTCATTTTTGTAAGAAAATTGGTATGGTTGAAATATAATTATTAAATTTAAGATTTATTCATTTTTACTTATATTAAGATGTTTAATGTGTAAAGTCTACTTGTCATGTGTGACTCCATGACTTTATGGTGTTGGTATTGAGTAATACTAATAGGGAGGTCTCTACACACTTGTCCTATTTTCACCTAGGACTTGATCTAGGTCCTTCTCCTCACCTTTCTAGATTTATCTTAGACCCTATCCATTGAGGGATTTTTGACAATCACCTCCACTCCTCTAGACCTATCTACCAAGTTTGTGTTTCCATTCCTTCTTCTTGATCCCTCATATGAACTCATTCCCTCAAGTTCATCACCTTACCAGAAAATTGAAATTTCACTATAATTTGGATAGAATACTTCCTTTTTGAAAATCTATAGTTGATTTGAGGTGTCTTATCCTCCATCTATTCCCATTCACTAGTCGATCTCTTTGAAATAGGCCTAAAGCCCTATTTGGCCTTTCTAGGTCTTCAAACCTCCTTTTTGGGGTATAACTCTCAAACCTTCCACACAAGTTGTAGAATAAACTCCATATCCAGACACCCTTTTCAAATTTATTTAGGATTTTCTGGTTCTTGGGTCCTCAGTGTGTCTGTACAGTACTTCCTACAACAATGCCTACTTTCTAGGCCTAATTAGGCTTCTCTGATTTCTAGTGAAGATTTGGCTTCCACATCCCTTATCAGATTGTTCATGGACTCTAATTTTTAGGATTGAGTCTATGTTACATATCCTTCACTTATCTATGCTTGGATTGACTCTTTCAATCCATGAGTCTTCTATCCTTTGCTGATCACAGTCAAGCTCTCCTAGCTGGGCTTCCACTGGCTCACCTAGGGATTGGTCCCAAAAATAGTTCCCCTACAAATATGGCCATGAAACTTCATAATTAAAATGTATATATAATACTCTATCATGTTCCAAAGGTCCATACAATTCCCTCCATGGAATCTCATGCTAGAGTCATTTTATTGCCCTCAACTCTAGATGAACCAATAAATTGGTCACAAAGGAGGAATTTAAAAACAAACTAAAGAAGACAACCTAGCTACAAAAAAAACACACACAAAAGAACTATAAATAATGTAGAATCAACACATGCAAGGCTAGGCTTTGGTTCAATCCATAGGTGTGGAATAACTAGGCTCTAAACACTGTTACAGTCTTGTAGAGTGCACCAACAATTGATTTCCTTAAAATAAAACTTTACAAAAGTTCCAACCTTGTTCTTTGGTTGGAAAATCCCTTAAATAGTATAGGGAAACTGAGCTAAATTGGTTAGAAAGACCCCTAACTAATTTTGGCCTTCAAGAGGCAGTTTGGTCAAATGTTGTCATTGACAACTTTTACATCTTTTTTTACAACTTTCTCTAAACCATACCAATGAGTCTTAAATGACCTCAAAGGTTTATCCAACACTCCTAAGAAAATTTTCTTGTGTCACTTCTTCATTTGATACAGTCAACCTTATCTTTAATCGATTGACATGATAATTTAGCACTTAGACCAAAATCCTAGGTATACCCAAGCCTAGTGAAGTCACTATTAAGACTTCTACCAACCTTCCTATAACTAGTGGATCTCCTCACACACACACTAGGGACTCTTCATAGTCCTTATTATATATTGACTTGGCTAAGGTCACTACAAGCCAAATACAATAAGCTAGGGTAGTCAAAGACCCTAGGTGCTCCTGCACCAAATACTGAGAGGGGGGGTGAATCAGTATTACAACGCTTTATATTAAACTTAAACCAATTTAGAATAAACCATATGATTGCAGAAATGAAAAGAGCATAAGAAAATAATAGACAACTCATAACACCATTATTTATTTTCGAGGAAACCTTGGCCAAGGGAAAACCCCGACAGGGATGGTACCCACAAATATGCACTAAAGTATAATGTCCCTGTTAGGAGACCTAGCCCTATTAGGAGCTGAGTATTACATAGTACATTTCCTTGTTAGAGGAATATCAACCATATTAAAGGTATACAAAACCCTGTTAAAAGGTATATTGAGATTATAACTCTTACAATAAATACTTCTGTTACAAAGTGTTCTTCAAGATTGAAAAATACAAGCATCTACTATGCTTTGATAGTTCCAGTTGTAGTTCTCAATACCATTTGTCAACCTCTAATCTTGCATGTTCCATCAACCATTACTAATATCTCTATCTCCCTGTTCTCACACATATCGCTCCACAAAAAGTTCTTCATATAAATATGTATTATATCATTCAGTCGTCTCCCAAATACAATACAAAGTAGAGTAATTAATAATGCAAAGACTAAATACTAAGTCGGCAATCTTGTATTACCAAAGTGTTGGCAATCCTCAATATTTATCTAACTTAGCACATTACCATTACATCTTATATTCCCTTAATCGTCACAATTGTTCATATGCCTTGTTTCAGTATTCCTCTATCTTCGCATGTCTTCATATTACTATAACTTGCTGATAACAATACCAAAACACAAGAGACCTTAACTGAAGGTCATAAACATCCAAAAATGTCTTTCTCTAAGCTCGCAATGTCATCAACTATCATATACTATTTTCGATGTCCAAAAAACTACTATTGTACTTTGTAAATCTATTTCCATACTTACTCATTTTAAAGACTCCATCTCCAAAACTAAACTTAACTTAATGCAATCACCATATCAGAAGTGTTTCCATAAATGACAACCCTCAAGTGCTTCATACTACTCTAAAGCATCACTTGCCAACATATGGGCCTAGGGATATTCTTTGAAAGGTGACAACTTTTTAAAGGATAAACAATTATGTAAACCCATTATCATGATGGATTTCATGTGACTTGATATCCATGGACATCTCATGATGATAAATAAAAAATTATGGTAGATATCATGAGACTTGATATCTATGGATAAGCCATAATATTTAAAACTATCATGGTGGATAATATGTGTGAGTAATATCCTTATACCATGACTTGATATCTTTATGATAGGCATCATGTGAAATGATGCCAGTGCACATATCATATAGATTTCCATATGAGAGTGTTGATTAACATCATGTGACTTGATATTCAAGAATCTACCATCTCTCCTAATATCACAATGAGGTGATATTTCTCGTGGTAGATCTAATGAAGGATAGAATTAATCTTCGCTAGCTAAGAGGGAGTGTTAATGTTTGTAGCTTCAGTCATGTTATTCTAACCTAAGTATTTGATATATCTCTTTCTTTAGATAAAGTGAGAATTATACGTTATATACATTTATCATTATACATTTGATGATCTTATTAAGATTCATTCTATATTTATCATTACTTGATGACTATGATAGTTATAATTGATAACTATCATAGTTATCATTATTGATAACTAATATGAGTAAAAGTAATATCGATGATATAGTTGATATTGCTATCAACTTTAATTTTTAATAAAGTTGATAAACAATATCAACTTATCATTATTATCAAAAGTCAATTATGGTATCAAATCAAATCATAAGTTGATAGTTTTATCAACTTTATTTAAGTTGATAACTATATCAACTTAATGAAAATTATTGAGTTGATAATAGTATCAAGTATGGTATCGATCAAAACATGATTATTGCTTCATGTCGATTATGGTATCAACTATGAATCTGAATTATGATATTCATTATTCATTATTGATAATGATATCACAGTGATTATCATTATCATATATATATATATATATATATATATATATATATATATATATATATATATATATATATATAGATATATATATATATATATATATAGATCTATATACATATATATATATATGTAGATATATATATATATATATATATATATCTACATATATATATATATGTATATAGATCTATATATATATATAT